>JAVIWB010003018.1:0-41514 GCA_031893035.1 Dermolepida albohirtum | reverse complement strand
AACTAAATCCAAAGTTTCAGTGCGATACGTGTAGTGTTGTAGCTACAACGAACAACGTTAGTTGAAAAATATTGGGTCTGGGAAAAAATTCGTGGCGTTTTTCCCGGTAGATGGCATTGGTTGCCGATAACTAAAGAACAACAAGTCACAGCGACACCACCGACGGCTCGTTTTTTAGATGACCTTCCGAACGTTAGTTTGAGCGTAGAAACATTGTAATCGGTGCAGTGGTTGGAAAGTTATTCGCACTTGAAAATGGAGAAGAATAATGAGAAATTTCGCTATATTCTGCAATATTATTATGATAAGGGGAAGAACGTTGCGCAGGCTTGTGATAAAATTTGTGCTGTGTACGGTGAAGGTACTTTATCGAAATCTGTTGCGTGGAAATGGTTCGCTCGCTTTCGTTCTAGAAATTTCAATGTGAAAGATGAGTCACGCTCCGGTCGTCCAATCACTGAAAAATCTGATGAAATTCTTGAAAAAGTCCAACAAGATAAGCATATCAGCAGTGTCGATATTGGCATGGAGCTAGGCATTGACCACAAAACTGTTTTGAACCATTTACACAAAGCTGGTTACAAAAAAAAGCTTGACGTATGGGTTCCTCATGAGTTGAGCGTGAAAAATATGATTGACCGAATTAACATCTGCGATGCGCTGCTGAAACGGAATGAAATCGAGCCGTTTCTGAAACGTTTAATAACCGGAGATGAAAAATGGATTACGTACGATAATCGGAAGCGTAAAAGATCGTGGATAAAGGATGGTGAGCCGTCACAAGCGTTCGCTAAGCCAACATTGATGCCAAAAAAAGTGATGCTGTGTGTATGGTGGGACTGGAGGGGAATCGTCCACTACGAGCTACTTCCAACTGGTCAGACGATTGATTCTCAACTCTACTGTGCACAACTAGAGAGATTACGCCAGGCGATTGAAAGAAAACGGCCCGAATTGATTAATAGGAAAGGTGTTGTCTTCCATCATGACAACGCCCGACCACACACTTCTTTGATGACCCGTCAAAAATTGAGAGAGTTTGGTTGGGAAGTTTTGATGCACCCACCTTACAGTCCGGATATAGCACCCTCTGACTATCATCTGTTTCGATCTCTGCAGAACTCTCTCAATGGAATAAAGTTGGTTTCAAAAGAAGCCTGTGAAAACTACTTGATTCAGTTTTTCGACCAGAAACCACAGAAGTTTTTCACCGATGGGATCATGGATCTACCAAAAAAATGGCGAAACATTGTCGATAATAATGGAGCATATTCGGTTTAAATGAATTCGTCCACGCGCCATGCGGGGACCAGTTGAATTTTACTGAAAAAACGCCACGAACTTTTTCCCAGACCCAATAGAATTGAACCGAAAATATTTTCACGGAAAAATCTGTTATAATTTCCGAAAACAATTATCTCAACAAGAATGCTTCGCCCCATTAGATTCTGTTCTCGGCAATGAAGCACCACATCAGTCAACAATTTCTTGTTGGTCTGAATAATTCAAATGTGGACGGAATATTCTTAGCGACGATCCAAGAGCATGTTCACCAAAAACGGCAGTCACTTAGGAAAACGTCGATGCTGTGGGCAAGATCATCAACGAATATCGATATGTGACATATCACCAGATTGAAGCATCACTGGGAATTTCAAGGACCTTAATTCAAAACATTTTACATAAACAATTGTGTGTAAAAAAATTAATTTCCTGTTGGATACCGCATCTGTTGACCGAAGAACGAAAAGCAGCTTGGTGTCAAAAAACTCTATATCGCTTTAACGGCGGAAACTCTAGAAACGTGTACAACATTGTCAGTGGTGATGAATCTTGGATTTACTCATATGAAACAGACAGTAAACGCCAGTCGTCTGTTTGGGTGTGTCAAAGTGAAAAAAGCCGAGAAAAGTCATCCGTTCTCGAAGTGTCTCCAAAAAAATGGTCGCGACATTTGTCCCGAAAGCAGGTCATGTAGCAAAAATTCTTCTACAAGAACAAAGCTGTCTACTGTTTTATTTCAGTTTTATATGCAAAACTTTATGAAGAAAACCCACGTATAAGAGAATATTTTCATGGTTTTTAGTGCATATTCGAATGCATATTTCGCTAGTTTTTGCGACATATTTCAAAGCTCTAATTATTATTATTATTTTATTTTATTGTACTACTACAAACGAGGAAGATGACAGTTCTCGTGCGAAGGAAAAACTGGCGTCTCTGTAATCAGGTAGGAACTATGGAACTATAATATGATTTGTTTATCTTTCTTATCTGTATATATATATATATATATATGTGTGTGTGTGTGTGTGTGTGTGTGTATGTGTGTGTATGTGTATATATACTATTTACAAGGTTTGATCAAAAAATAACCGTTATTTTCAAATTTCGTGAGTTACGTATGTTCGATTTTCGCATTTTTTTCCTGTTATGTTGGTACACATGTCTGTTATATATGTTTGAAATATCAGCCATTTTGGATTGTCAGTTTGTTTTTGACAGATAAAAAGGTTAGTCGTGTTTTGGTGTGCTCTTCGATTTTTATTATTCGAAAAAATGGATCAGAACTGTATTAAGTTTTATGTAAAAAATGAAATTAAATGCGCAAGGACATTTGAAATGTTGACTGTGGCGTTTGGCGAGTCTACTATGAGCAGAACACAAGTTCAATTGTGGTATAACCGGTTTAAGGAAGGCACATGTCAAGTTCGGTCAAATGTGAAGGTTTTGCTCACTGTTTTCTTCGACTGCAATGGCGTGGTGCATCATGAATTCTTGCCACAAGGTCGTACGGTCAATAAGGAATACTACCTTGAAGTTATGCGCCGTTTGCGCGAAGCAATTCGTCAGAAACGCACAGAATTGTGGAAAAAACAATCATGGATTTTGCACCATGATAACGCACCAGCTCACACATCGATGCTTGTGCGTGAGTTTTTGGCCAAAAACAAAACCGTTATCATGTCTCAACCACCGTATTCACCGGATTTGGCTCCCTGCGACTTTTTCCTCTTTCCAAAACTGAAGACACCGATGAAAGGAAAGCGTTTTGCTAAAAGAAAAATCGAAATAGGAGCTGTTGGCGGTACCAAAAAGCGCGTTTCAGAAATGTTTCGAGGATTGGGAAAAACGCTAGCATAAGTGTATTATATCTGAGGGGGATTACTTTGAAGGGGACAAGATAGTTATTGATGAATAAATAAATACTTTTTGAAAAAATTGAAAATAACGGTTATTTTTTGATCGGACCTCGTATATCTAGTTATCTGTAATGGATTCATAAACCCATCGAAACTATTTTGCTATAATAGAGCCTGGTCTTTGTTATGGTGTAATTTTAAACGCGTGCAGACATTGACGATAGCTTACATCATGTGAGTAACGCGAAGATGCCTGGCAATAGTGGATTATTAACAGCGACGGTTATAAATAAATTTTCGTACGTTAGAATTACATACATTATTTATTCTACTTATTTTAATAATCCGTATCCAGCTTTCCCGGTTAAGCCGCCACTACTGAGAACCCTCGAATATGTTTGTTCAACATTAGTTATTATTAACGTTAGATATCTGCAGATAACTGCAGCGAAACCGACACGATAAATCTCCCTACATTTATAAATAGAAGATTATGATCAAATTAAATAAAAAATGAAGAAATTAAAATAAAATTAATGAATGAAAGAAAACACTTTAATTGTGCTTCGCTCGAAATGCCACTGTTTTGGACATGTTGCTGTTGAGCTTTTCTGAATTAATTTCTATGCACACTCTCATTTGTTCATAATTTTAATAATGGGATTATTGAACATCAACAAATGGATGCTGATTTTTCGAGCAAATTCATCCTAAGCGATGAAGCACATTTTCACCTTGATGGCTTTATTAATCGCCAAAATTGCTTTTGGCGTTCTGAGAACCCACATGTGATTGTCGAAAAACAAATGCATCCACAACGTGTCACTGTTTGGTGTGGATTTTGAGCTGGAGGAATAATTGGACCACATCTTCTTGAAAATGAGGCTGGTCAAGCAGTGACTGTTACTGGTGCTCTATATCGCAACATGATAACACAGTTCTTTCTGCCGAATTTGGTTGATATTGATGTGGCCAATATGTGGTTTCAACAAGACGGTGCCAAATGCCATACAGCCCGTGAAACAATCCAATTACTGCACGAGACATTTCCAGGTCGTGTACTCTCTCGTTTCAGTGATCAGAATTGGCCTCCTAGATCGTGTGATTTAGCACCATTAGATTTCTTTTTATTGGGTTATTTGAAATCACAGGTCTATGTCATCAAGCCCACAACCACCCGTGCATTAAAGGAGGAGATTCAATGCTGCATCAACGAAATTCCACCACATTTATGCATAATGGTCATGGAAAATTTCAACAAACGAGTGCGTATGTGCATACAAAGCGGTGGAGGCCATTTGCCCGATGTGTTATTTCATAAATAACCCTATCCTATGTACTTTATTATTCAATAAAAAAATAATAATCAAAAGACTAAAAACTGTGTTTTCTATTTAATTCAAATCTTGCGTTAATTTTGGAACACCTTTAGCTCCAAAGTTAGCTCATTCTTATCTAAGTAGGGTGACTAAAATATTATTTTTTTAAATTACATAATACTTTTGAAATTTATAATCAGATATTATATATATATATATATATATATATATACTTTTATGTATATTAACCTAATACGTGCCCTTAAATCTTTTAAAATAATTAATGGAAGATGAAAAAATAAATTAGAATAAAAATCATGTACGAGCATGTTTAATAATTGAGTTTTCTCATCGGTATAAGTTCAATTTGTTTACATAATAATGTCTGGCATTTGACCGTGTATTATTATAGAGCTGGCTGTCAAAAGAATTACAAACAATATATTATTACATTCAAAAACGGTGTTGCAATGTTGATTTAAAATACTAATAATAGTTCTTAAACTTTCCACCACTGTTGACTATAAATTAATTTTACCTACCACTGCATGTTTGCTAAACAACTTCGAGTGTCTGTATTGAGATTTCGTCATTTTGATGTACACAATATTGATGGTTAATCCACAGATAGCCACTCCCAATATGATCTGTAGACATAATATAAATACCACTTCGGGACAATGATCATTTGCAGATCTTGTACCATAACCTATGCTGACTTGGGTCTCCATACTGAACAAAAAATAACCTCCAAAACTTTTAATGCCTATCAAGCATTTCATTCTATCGTTATGGATCTCCAGATCTCCATTGGCATTGGATATTAACATCCAAATAATTGCAAATATTAACCAACTTAAGATAAATGAAGAGGATGCTGTAATAACGGTCCACCTCCATCTACTGTGGACGAGCGTGTTGCACAAGTCACGAAGATATTTGTCCCATATCTGAGACTCGACGTGCCTTGAGACATTGTATTTGCCACTTTTTTTAATCAACCTTCTGGAATCTTTGACTTTCCTGAAACAAAATTACATTCGTTAGTATTTAGGGCAATTTTTTTATACAAATACATAACTCATAATATTATACACTTAGACTACAATGGCGCATCAGCTACGTTGTTTGAAGAATTAACACAGTTCAAGTAACAAACCATAGAGCATTAATATTATTAATAAAAATTTTTGTTATATTCTAATTCTTGTATTGCTTTTCGGGTTATAAAAAAGAAATAAATCGCTTCTCACATTTTAATAATTACCTACTTCAAATATAAATACAAAGATAAAGAAATTTAAAAAGTCGCACGATGCCGTTAATTAAAGTGAAGTTATTGAGATATTAACAACAAATTTTATACATATAAAAGAATTTTTTTCTACTTAATATCTTGATTATTTTAGAGATTACTCGATAACTTGAATCAATCATGTTAATTTATGTTGTATGGAGTGTATTATCGAATACTTTTTCAGTTTACATTATCTTTTAAGAGCAGTATCTAATCAAGATACCCAAATTAATTTTGGATAATATGTACAATATCTAGTAAATAAATTAGCTCACCCTGGAATAAAATCCAAACTTAAAATTTAAAACGTGTACTTCTATATTAGAAAAGTAGTAGTTTAGATTTGAACGTACTTATAACTATAGGATATATTTGTATCAATATTTGGTCAAGCCTTGCTTTGCTTGAATAATCTCTTGAATTCGTTTCAGCCTTCTAGCGATACAGACTTTTACTGTGTCTTGCTACTTTCTGTTTTCTTTCCAGACTTTTCCGATATTTTCTTTTAAAATGCCTAAATTAAGATCTGAGGACGAGTAAAAACTTAGAAACCCTTACAACAAGACTTGTAAACACAAACGTCGATTATTCAGGTCAGAGCAATATTCAGATATCAAAATCGCGAAAAATGTTCTGGACAGACTTTCATGTTATGTCACGAAGCCCCATAGCAGAAACGTGGAAGGGTTTTCCTCTGCATCTAGTGAAGTCATAAGAGGCACCGGAACAATTTATATTATTTTTGTGTATTGCTACTGGTTCACTGGCTCTTCTACAAAGTACGAAACTCCTGTACCAACCCCAATAATGACCCATATGTATAACTACAACCCAGTAATGCATGACCATATCATTATAGTGAGGGAGTTGTTATATACTTTGCGCTACACGTTCTTTTCTATAAGGTTCTGAAGGTGCTCGTCTCACAAAAATTAATAACTTTCCTAACGGCTTCGAATCATGACTGTTCCTTCTACAAAGTACAAAAGTCTTGTTCCAGCTTCAGCAAAGCATGACTACGTCATTCAACACTTTGCGCTACACGGTCTTTTCTATAACGTTCCGAAGGTGCTCGTCTCATAAAATTTGATAGCTTCTCTAACAACTTCGAATCGCGTCTCGTCACTCAATATCACCTGTGACTGAGAAATGAATAACAGTAACTAACAGGTAATACCAGAATACGTTTTTAAAATATTTGCAATACAATTTTATACAAAGACCTTTCTCCATCCTCCAACAGTAAAGTGTAGGCCCAATGTAGACGCCTTTTCTTGATCGTTTCTATTAAACGCGATTTTCCCACTGGTCGGCGACATATTTATCCAACAGCTTATATTGGAGTTCGCAAGGTCCTCTGTGATAGTTGTACATTAAAGGATTGCAGAGGATGTAACAACTCTGATAGAAGTTTGTCCATTTTGCAAAACAATGTTAATACTTGCTATCTACTTCTGGGCTTCCGGGCTGGAACCGCGTTACTTGTATATCTGCCGACGTTTCGTACCCATTTCTATGGGACATCTTCAGGGCTCAACAGCAGCAGATACCCAGCAGATAGCATGGACCACGACCGCGGAAGTCTACGTACCAGATTAATGTTAATACTTTCTCACTCTTTCCTTCGGTGATTTTGCATGGCCGGTGACAATGTTGTCGACAGATTAAAATCAAACTCATTTTTGTATAAATGTTGCAAGTCTTACCACTCTACACTGTGAAACTTTTACTTTTCTAGCAATTTGACCTTGGAAATAAAAAACCAGTCCCTAATAAAGTTTCTACTCTAATTTTTTCACAGTTTGCAATATCTTTCATCTTGCCCACGGCGTTTGTTATAAAAATATAAAGTATAAAATTAGCTGACTACTAATCTAAATATAAGACATTAAACTAAAAACGATAAATACATTAGCACAAACTCACTCTTCGAGAGTTCTAACAATCTGAATAAATTTTACTTGTATAAACACACTATGCCATCCCTTATTAGAATTTAATAAGACCAAGTAAAGTTATAAGTTCGGTAAGGGATTAGCGAATCCGAAACCTATATATATATATATAGGTTTTATATATATATATATATATATATATATATATATACATGTATAATATTAGATTTCTGCGCGATGACAGACAGAAGTTCTCGAAAGAATTGGCGTCTCGACGTCTCGACATCTCAATTATCTTCTTCAGAAGTTGCTTCTTTTCTTATATATATAAATATTTGTGGCTATTTCCTCCCGCTGCTTTATATACTGGCTTCTCGTAACTCTTCGGGTTACATCGGTTTTGATTTCGGTCTAATGGGATTTCAATGAGTTTTTAAGGCGAAGAAGATGATTAAGATATATTTGTCAAGACTTATTCTTTTTGTAGAACTTTTTTAACATCGCGAAGAGCCCGAGAAATCTAATATTACTCATACTTGCAACCGTGAGAACCTTAGTTTGAACAGACACATATATATATATACACTATCGTTCATAAGTATTTGGGCACCCATATTTTATAAAATTATTTGAACAGCATAGCTTCTAGGAAATTCATTCTTGTAATATTGGATAGGTATAAGGAAAGTATTAAATCTACAGAAACGCTGCATAAGTAACATTATGTATTACTTTATTACCTGCAATAAACCAAAATTTGTTATTGGGACTACCTGGGGATTAGCGCAATAAAAGTTTCTCCAAGTTCTTGTAATTGTCTTTCTGTGAAGGATACTGAAGGATAAGTTTAGTAATGATGTTTTAATGACCTCGGGCGAGTTTCATGTTATATTTTTGAAATTGCCCTCAGTTACGTTTCTGTATTCGTTGTGAGATATTCCTGTGCTAGTAGTGTTGTTAAGATCGTTAAATATGCCAAAAAGAAAAGAGATGGACATTGAAACGCGTTCTCTTATAATTTCGCACCATCAAGATGGCAAAAGCAACCGGCAAATTGCGAAACAATTAAAATTAAATAATACTTCCGTAGACTATGTCGTCAAAAAATACCGAGAAAGTGGCAGTGTTCTCAATAAATCACGGAGTGGGAGACCCAGAGCGACAACTTCTGCTGAGAATTGTGCAATAGTGATCACAAGCAAAAGAAATCGACGGAAAACAGCCCCAGAAATCGCCGCAGAAATCAATGCAGACCGTCCAAAGTCAATAAGCGTAACAACGGTCAAACGTCGCTTGTACAAAGCAGGTTTGTACGGACGAATTGCAATGAAAAAACCGTTATTGCGCAAACAGAATAAGTGGAAACGCTTAAACTGGGCTCGTGAACACCAACATTGGACAGTTGAACAGTGGAGTAAAGTCTTGTGGACCGATGAGTCAAAGTTCGAAATTTTCGGGTCCAGAAGACGTGTTTTCGTTCGGAGATCTACAGGTGAGCGTGCGGCAGAGCAATGTATTGTGCCTATGGTTAAACATGGCGGTGGTTCCGTAATGATCTGGGGTTGTTTTAGTGGTACGGTCGTGGGTGATATTGTGAAAATTGAGGGAATACTAAGGAAAGAGCAGTATCGAAACATTTTGGAGACCAACGCTATTGCTTCAGGATTAAGACTTTTGGGTAGGAATTTTGTATTCCAGCAGGATAATGACCCAAAGCACACATCCAAAATATGCAAAGACTATTTGCAACTCTTGGAAGCGGAAGGATCCATCGAAGTTATGAAATGGCCTCCCCAAAGCCCCGATCTAAATCCAATAGAGTTATTGTGGGAGAACTTGATCGGGAGGTCCGGAAAGCAGTACCAACATCGGAGGCTGATTTGTGGAGGAAACTGCAGGAAGCTTGGGTCCGCATAACACCGGATACATTAGCAAAACTAATTGCAAGAATGCCGCGATTATGTGCTGCCATTATAAAAAACAAAGGAGGTCACATAGATGAATCGAAAATTTAAATATAATATGTAATTCTACTGCCAGATACTGTAATTAGTTATGTATGTACATGTAATAAATATATTTTCATTTTTTCACTAGTGCTTTTAATCATTTCTTCTAAATTTATGGGTGGCCAAATACTTATGAACGGTAGTGTACATGTGTGACGAATGCTTGTATGTACAGGGGATGCAGACAATTTATTTTCTAAGAAATATTTTTAATCTAAATGTCATTAAGACTGATAATGTCTCTTCCATCATTTACTGTGTTTTGGTCTTTTTTTATATAAGTATTTTAATATTCTTTCATCATACGTTTATTGTAATTGTTTTCTATTTTGAAGATTTCGGTGTTGTCAAAGTCGAATTTATGTTTTTTCTCCAAAGTTAAATAAGTAGAGTATTATCATGCAGATATTGTTCTGTTTATCCTACGTATGTACGTTTACAAGATTTTCATTTTATTTTATATATATTGTGTGTTTGTTTTTCCTTTAAGTGTTTAATGTTTAATTTTAGTAAAGAGGAACTTGTTTGCATTTTTCGGTTTATAGGCCATTTTATCGTGGTATTTTCCAAAGAGTTTGTCAAGGAATTAGCGACCCCGAAACTTAATACTAATCAATGAAATAAATAAATATATGTATATTGTACGCTAAAAGTGTGTATTTAAGCAGTATGTACATCTATATTTTAGAGAGAGTAAAACGGTATGTATTTAAGAGACATTAATCATAACTGAGACCTGGGATAATTTAATTACCAGATAGTGTATTGTAAAACGCTATATAAAAGTAGACCGTATTAAATAAAGGGTTTTCCAATAAGGACTTGACAACTTTTTTTCAAAATAAAATGCAGACCATTTCAGATATTTCAAAAACTTTATTATCGGGTTGAAGTACAATCAAAACATTTATGAATGGAACTCGACTTCGTTCATATGGCCACCGCGGGCACGTTTGCAGCAGTCGATTCGTTGGACCCAATTTTCGATGACTCGGCCACACAATTCGGCCGAAATGGCTGCTATTTCGCGTTCAATGTTGGCTCTGAGCTCTTCCAACGTTGTCGGCTTATTAGCATAGACCAATTACTTAACGTAGCCCCAAAGAAAAAAGTCTAGAGGCGTTAAATCGCACGAACAAGGCGGCCAATCGACTGGTCCATTTCTTGAGATAACACGCTCATCAAACTTACTCTTCAATAAATCGATTGTAACATGTGCTGTGTGGCTTGTGGCACCGTCCTGATGAAACTACAAGTTGTCCAAGTCCATATCTTCCAATTCGGGCCAAAAATAATCGGTAATCATGGCGCGATAACGATTAACATTCACAGTAACGTGACGATCATTATCGTCGACGAAAAAATATGGCCCTATGACGTCGCCGGCATGCAAACTGCACCCAACAGTTATTTTTTGTGGATGAAGTGGTGTTTCATGAAGCACATGTGGATTTTCAACCGACCAATAACGCATATTTTGCTTATTGACGAACCCTTTGAGCCAAAAATGAGCTTTGTCTCTGAAAAAGATTTTGCGATGAAATTGATCATCTTGGCGCATCTTTTCCAGAGCCCAATCGGAGAACGTACGTCGCTTCAAATGGTCCATCGGCTTCAATTCTTGAGTCAGCTTGATCTTGTATGAGTGTAAACCAATATCCTTACGCAAAATTCGCCATAAAGTGGTCTGGGCGATGCCCAACTCTTGAGAACGCCATGGAATTGACTGATTTGGATCAGTTGCTACGAACGTTTCAACGGCAGCGATATTTTCGACACTTCGACCAACCCGTTGTCTCACTGGCACGGCAACATCACACAACGAATATGTAGACTCAAATTTTTGCACTAAACTTGTTACTGCCTGTCTACTAGGGCGAGAATTACGACCGAAAATAGGAGTTAACGCTCTTAAAGTAGCGGTCACCGACTCCGAATTTCTGTAGTAAATTTTATAATTTGCAGACGTTGTTCGTCCGTGTACTTTACCATCATGAAAATGTTAAGTTTACTGAATAAATTGACAGTGACAGTTCGATGATTAGTGAAAGGGTGCGTTCACAAATTGAATTAAAAGTTGTCAAGTCCCTATTGGATAGTATTGTCATAAACAGAAAGAAAGAATTATAATAGATTGATTTGAAGTTGATAAATATAGTAAAGTATGTGATTTTGATGGAGCCTGTGGTTGATTAACTTAATCACTGAAGCTTTAATATACAGGCTGTTTCGAAAAGAATATACGTATTTCGAATACCTATTTTTATTAAACTTTAAAGCCGTCCGAGACATATATATATATATATATATATATATATATATATATATATATATATATATATATATATATTATATATATTAAGACATACGAATATGAGACTTTACACACATATTTACGAACCTCTCAAGTTCAGATTACAGATGTTCAATATGTTCTTCATCAGCGACACGAACAATATCACATCGATACTCAAATTCCTCCCATACTCGGGCAAGCATATCCTTCGTCACTGATGTTATGGCAGTACGGATCCGGTTCTTCAACTCTTCCAGGTTCTGTGGGAGTGGTGGTACATAAACGTTGTCTTTAACGAAACACCACAGAAAGAAGTCACAGGGTGTCAAATCCGGTGACCGTGGAGACCAACTGAGACATACTATGTCGCCAGATTCTTGACGACCAATCCAACGGTTCGGTAGAGTTTCATTAAGATATTCACACACTTGGCGACTCCAGTAAGGGGTGTCCCGCCTTGTTGTCTTCCTGCAGCCTTGGAAACAGGAGATACTGCTGACCGCTACTGACATTTTCTTCAGAAACACGAGGGCGGCCAGAACTCTTTCCTTTACGTACACATCCTGTATCTACAAACTGTCGATACCATCTGCGAATGTTCCACCCGTTCGGAAGATCAATTTAGTAGCTCAACCTGAAACGTCTTTGCACTGTAATCAAGGAATTGCACTTCGCAAACTCGAGAACACAAAATGATTTCTGCTACGGAGTAGCCATTTTAAACATATGACGGGTTACCAAGAAGAACAGAAGACAACTGACATCTAGCAGCTATTAAATAAACTAGACTATGTATTCGTTTCTCCAATAGCCGAGCTGAGGCGCAGCGATCGATAGTTTGGACAAAATAATATTTTGTAATACGTATATTCTTTTTGAAACACGCTGTATAATAAATCAAAAAGTGAAGTATAAATTTGGGCGAAACAAGATAAGTGATTTTCGCCTAGGACATCCGAACGTGACTGTTTCAATATTTCATAACAATATACAGGAGTAATGAACTCTCTGTGTTACATTGCATACAATAACAATTTGGTGCTTGGTCATTATTTTAAACATTTATAAATAACGAAATTTAGAAAAGAAAAAAAATCTACTCCGTAAAAAATAAAGAACGTGATTGTTAACTGGTTGACATAAAACGTAATCATTTAAATCATTTATGTAAAATATATACATTTACTATTATTATTATATTTTTATTCTATAAAACGATAGAACATGCGTAAAATTGCATGTACCTTTGACATTTACATTGGTATGCGCTTTCCCTTGACCTAGATCTTTACGTTGAAGGTGCTGGACGGGAAGTTAGTATGTATGTAATAGTTGAACGTAAATTTCCTGTTTTTTTCGCATACTTTCATCTCGTCTCGATGAAAGTTGTTAGAGAACTTGCCTTTCCAATTTTTATTTTTTCTGAGGGTCTGTTTGCAGCCTTGATCGTTGTTTAGCCGTGCAAGTTCAACAAACTATATATAAATATGAGCGGGAAGATAAATAGAGAATACGTGTCTACGCATCTAAATAAAAGATAAATGGAGAGGAAAAACTAATAATTTTATAATTATATTTACGCAGTTTTAAGCGAATATTAATTATAATTGAAAATATTACTATTTCAATTTTTTTTTAATAATTAGTAAACTATTCAGTGCATTTATAAACTATGTATTATCAAATGGTAATTTGTTTTTGCATTTCTCTGTTTATATTTACGCGTTCTTTTTTTCATTTGATTGTACTTTAAATTGTTTGTCGATAGATATGCCTATGGTTTTGACCACATTATAGTATATACATACGTGGGTTGTCTTTCAAGTTTTGCATATAAATCTGCAATAAAACAGTAGACAGCTTTTAAAGACTTCATTGCTTTTCGAAGTATTCTCCACGAAGATTAATGCACTTTTGCATACACTCGGACCAACTCTGGAAGCAGTTGTTCCACTCGTTTGCTGGTACAGTCAAAATTGCATTTTTGAAGGCATCGACTGCTCCTTCTGACGACTGGAACCATTGACCATTCAGCCCGTTCTTGATTTTCGGAAAGGTAAAAAAATCGTTGGAACTTAGCCCAGGACTGTACGAAGGATGGTCCAACGATTCGACGTTTTGTTGCGTTCAAAATTCAATTGTCTTGCCTGCTGTATGTGAGCTTACATTGTCTTGGTGGAGGATGATTCGTCTTTGATCTTGTAGAGGAATTGTTGCTACTTGATTTACTTTCGAGACAAATGAGAATCTTTTTGGAGACACTTTGAGAACGGATGGCTTTTGTCGGCCTTTCTTCACCTTAAAACACTCAAACAGACGACTGGCGTTTATCTTCTGGCTCGTATAAGCAAATGCAAGATTCATCACCACTGGCAATGTTATACACATTTTTAGTTTCCGGCGATCTAGAGTTTTTTGACACCAATTCATCCTAGCTGCTTTCTGTTCTTCGGTCAACAGATGCGGTATCCAACGGGAAACTAATTTCTTTACACGCAGTTCTTTATGCCAAATTCCTTGAATTGAGGTCTTTGACAGATTCAATAATGTTTCAATCTGGCGATATGCCACATGTCAATCTTCGTTGATGATTTTGCAGCATCGATATTTTCTTGAGTGACTTCCGTTTTTGGTGAACTTGCTCTTGGATCGTCGCTAAGGCTAAGCCGTCCACGTTTGAATTCTCCATACCAACGAGAAATTGTTGACTAATGTGACGTTTTATTGCCGAAAACAGAAACCAACTCAGCGAGGCATTCTGCGGTTGACTACCCGGAGACATCTGTACCACCTTCTCCCGCCGATTATGCATGGTGTCTAAATATCCCCGCTTATTTATGAATAATAAACTAGAAAACTAGTAAACTAGTAAGTTCTTGAAAAAAAAAAACACCTAATTAGGGTCTACGTACGTATCGGTATTGTTTTACCTAAATAAGACTTTTAAGATACAAAACAGAAAATATCTGCTACGTGCTACACTACAATGTTCTAGAATAAACAAAATGGAAAAAAACAATGTTAAAATGTATTCGTTGACTTTGTCATTATCAAAACAACGTAATTATTCATAATCTTTGTTTAAGAGATCTAATTACGACCTTATTTGAATCACAATAAATTTCCGTTCTAATAGTACGCCCTATTTTTCATTTAAATAATAACGTGTTCGTGCTCATCGTCCTATTTGCACATTAACAATCTGAAAGCGCTAAATACGCTCTGTTTGATAATGACTTAGTAGTATGGTTTTTTCTTTCGATTAATACAGTATAATTAATTTAATTTTTAAAAGCATGAATGGAGAAAATCACGAAATTACTTAAATTTATTGTAAAAAAAATATAATTGAAATTATGTACATACAAGAAAGCAAGGTATTTTGTTTCGTTAGAGAAATTTGAATACTATATAATATAAGTATATTATTATTCCTCAGTTACCTTGCTCCTTAACTTAAGAATGCCCCCGTTAATTGTTTTGGAAATGTGGTCGTTTTTATTTATTTTAGTTCGTTGTTTGAACTTGGTATTTTCCACAAGCGTTTTGTTAAATTATCTAATTTGTTATAATCACTTAAAGTTGATATACGTGGGCAAGGTGAAAAGTTCTCGGCCTGACACAGAGATGGTGTTACAATTAACAGAAATTGATGTTTCCTGCGTGGCTGCATGTGTCTTTAGTTCATATGAAAACTTTCAACTTGTTCTCTCAAGTAGTTTATTTGCAAGAATTTTTGTAGTAGACATCGTGCGTGTTATTTTTTTAAATGGATAAACTTGAATATCGTGCTGTTAATTCTTTGTTTTGGATGGTTTAACCCTATGGAAATTCATCCGAAGTTGACAAAAGTGTACGGGGACTCTGCTCCTTCGATATCAACCGTTAAAAAGTGGGCAGCTGAATTTAAACGTGGTCGTACGTCCCTCGAAGATGACCCACGTGAAGGACGGCCGAGAACTTTTCACCTTGCCCACGTATAACCCCTTTCCACATTAATTTTCGTATTCTGTATACATATTTCAGCTAAGTTGTCTTCATCAACAGATAATTAAAAACTGAGTATGCGTTTTGGCTTTCGACGGTACAGACCGTGTACGAAATTTGTGTAGTGCGGGGGTTGGCCGTAGTTTTTCAGGTCCGACACTATTTAATTATCTACTAACGAAGACAACTTAGTTGTCGAAATTCTTATATAGAATACGAAAATTAATGTTGAAAGGGGTTATATATCTACCTTGTGATCAAGTTAATCAATCACAGCCTCCATCAAAATTACCATCTAATTTGTTCGTTAATATGTATAAAAGTAGTGAATATTTTGCTCTAAAGTTATCGATGCCAACAAATTCATCTTACAATTTTCTTAATTCGAATGCAGATTCTTTGTTAACCTTGGGTAAATCGAATGAAGCTTTTATGTGATTATTTACTAGCATTTTCTGATTATCATAACGTTCACATATTTGCTATGCAACTGAATAATTCGAGTCTGATATTTGAAATGCTAAAATTTTAAAAGAATGTTACTACGTCGCGAACTATATAATTCTGTTATGACTATTAAACGCCTTTACAAAAACAGATTTACACAAATTTGAATGTTAAATTGGACCCTGAAAAGTATATAATACGGTAAAAGAAGAAATATATATATATCATGTGGATTTTAAGAAAAATAAGGAATACTAAGCTTGAGGGCAGCCAACACGTTTTTATTGCAGATATGTATATTGATTGCACTTGCATTTCTCTATTTCATTTCATCTAAAGAGTAGGATTTGTGCAGATGAAACAAAAAAAGTTTTATTTACAAAAGAAAAAATGTTATCAAAGAATTGCCGAATATGGACCACACAAAGTATTCATACCGTACACATTACCTAGTTCTATGTCGATTCAGGGAAGACGTTTCAAACTAGGGTTACACGCGAATTTGATACTGTATTTATTTAGTTGAATTTTCTTCAACTAAATGAAAGATAAATTAAGATATGCTTAATACGTGACAACGTAGGTCCCAAAAATTGGGAAACAAGTATTAGTGAGCGTGAATTAGTAATTAAAGGACAATGAAAACAAATCTTACTTGGAAATAAGTAAATTGATTAACCGATCAAAAACTACTGTACGATCAATTATTAAAAAACATAAAATTCAAAATATTATTCCAAACAAACTATGAAGCCATGAAATCTACCAAGAATCTTAACTCATATGCATTATTATGTGCTGGAAGAATTACTTATTATTAAGCATTTTTACAATAGGAATTCAACGGGAGGAACTAGGTATTCATTTGCTGTAAATTATTCAGAAAGACTTATTTCAAACACAAACACGATTTTTCATAGCCCGATCTGACGCGACATTTGGAAACATCTACTTCAATGCATAGTAAAAATAAAAATGTCTGATCAAAATATCAGTGATTTAGAAACATTAATTTGTTCTTTGGTAGAACCAACCGTTACTATGTCATCTCAACAAATTGCTCGTGCCGCAACAATTCAAACTATTTAAAAAAATAATAAATGCCAGTCTTACAAAATATCAACAGAACTCGTTCCCTAATTAATTAACATTATTATTTCTAAATAAATATAATAAATTACATAATTCTTTAATTAAAATTTATAATATAAATTTCATATCTCTGTCGTCACGAGATCTCGAGGTGTAGCATAATGTAACTCCACTTTATTACAACTTGAGGGTAGCATAACGCAACACCGCATTTTACAACCGACCAGTTACTTTGAATTTGTCTATACGCTTATTAAAACTTTTTACTTTTTATATGTATATATGTAACTACATCATCTCATGATTGTTATACATGTTAACATGCGTGTTTTGCAACAAAAACTGCTTAATGCGCAACTGCACATACAAACGGAAACACAAGCCATTGTAATACGTGGGATGTCTTTCAAGTTTTGCATAGTGGGACATAGAGGGCGCCACTAATCAAATGTTGAATTAAAAATTAATCTCCATCTTCAGTTAACTTAAATCCAAAGTTTTAGTGCGATACGCGTAGTGTTGTAGCTACAACAAACTGTCAAAGTTAGCAAGTTAGTTGAAGAATGGAATTAAACCGAGAATATTTTCGCGGAATAATTTTTTATTATTTTTGTTAAACAAGAATGCCTCGCCGAGTTGGTTTCTGTTTTTGGCAATGACGCACCACATCAGTCAACAATTTCTCGTTGGCATGGAGAATTCAAACGTGGACGGATTAGCCTTAGCGACGATCCAAGAGTAGGTTCAGCAATGGCATTCATTCAGGAAAACGCCAACGAAGATCAACATGTGACATATCATCAGATTGAAGCATTATTAGGAATTTCAAAAAATTTTGCATAAAGAATTGTGTGTAAAAAAATTGGTTTCCCGTTGGATAGCGCATCTGTTGACCGAAGAACAGAAAGTAACTAGATTAAATTCGTGTCAAAAAACTCTAGATCATTTCAACGCCGGAAACTCCAAAAATGTGTACAAGTTGTCAGTGGTAATGAATCTTGGATTTACTCATACAAGCCAGAAAATAAACGCCAGTCGTCTGTTTATGTGTTCCAAGATGAAAAAAGCCGACAAAAGTCATCTGTTCTCGAAATGTCTCCAAAAAGATGGTCGTGACATTTGTCACGAAAGCAGGTCATGTAGCAACAATTCCTATACAAGATCAAAGAACTGTTACTGCCGATAAGTATACAACCATTTGTTTGCCGCTAGTCATCGCTGACCTTCGAAACACCAACCCCGAACGACGAATCATCCTACACTAAGACAATGTAAATTCGCATGCAGCGCACAGCACGCAAAGACAATTGAATTTTTAACGTAACAAAACGTCGAATCGTTGAACCATCCTCCGTATGGTCTGGACCTAAGTCCCAACGATTTCCTTATCTTGCCTACAATCAAGAACTAACTGCGTGGTCAAAGGTTTCAGTCATCAGAAGTTGGTTCGAGCGCATGCAAAAGTGCATTAATCTTCGTGGAGAATACTTCGACAAACAATGAAGTCTTCAAAAGCTATCTATCTTCCAGTTTTATATGCAAAACTTAAAAGACAACCTACATACATATACAAAATCCAGTTACTCTTGCGAACAGACATAGGAGTCATTGGA
This sequence comes from Dermolepida albohirtum, assembly GCA_031893035.1. NCBI lineage: Eukaryota > Metazoa > Arthropoda > Insecta > Coleoptera > Scarabaeidae > Dermolepida > Dermolepida albohirtum. The sequence continues at coordinate 22,416 of JAVIWB010003018.1, read as the reverse complement.
TTGAATAATTCATACGTCAGTTTTGCATGGATAGGCACAGGAGTTTTTATTTAATATTGATTTATCACATTCAACAATTAATCTTATCAAAATATTAAGCACATCAACTGTGAAAGGCTATGGAATTTCAATGGTAAGAATTTTTTTATGCATCTGGCCAAGGTGTATTAATAATAGAAACAGAAAATGAAAGCGGATAAATAATCGCGTGTGATAAATACTAGCAATTATAAAACAAGCAAATTAGCATAGGTAATTTATTAATATATTTGATATATTCCATCACATATCTTATGAGTTGTGAATAAAATTATATACGTGTGTATATATGTACGTTATATAAATAAGTATTATTTGACAATACTTCAAAGGCAATACTTTAAGAATTAGTATATTTATTTAATAAATATTTTGTATGTGATTAAGCTATTATGTTCATTAGCTGAATACATATTAATAATATACTAAAATACATTCATGTTGTTAATTTGGTACTATTTTTACTTATTACTTATTAGCACATACAATATACATATATGTTGTATATATGTACATGTTTAAAAACCTTTAAGCACACATAAACATCTCGAAAAATATTTCTGTTATCTAACCTTGTTAGTGATATTTTCCGGCGATTAGATCTTATAATTACACATATTATATCTAAATATGTACACAGAAAGAAATGAATCATTTCCGTAATTACGTACAGTGACATAAAAATGACACAAAAAATACTGTTTACTGTTGCGCATATTTTGAACAAAAGTTATCATTATGTTTTTGTTCTACAAGAAGAATACAATTGAAACAAGCAGGAAGTAGACGAAGAAATTAATTGCGGAGGAAATGACGTTGCAATAATACTAACAATAAAAATCATAGTGACATACTAACACTAGGAAAAATACCGACATTTTATTAAATTTCGTAACAGGCATATGTACAATCGTTAGCACAAAAGTTTACGATCTAAATCGCAGTTGTTGCTTTATATTGCTTTAGGTCGAGCCGTAGCAATATCAAACTAGAAACAGAGCATTTGTACGTTTCATTTAAAAAAAATAACGGACATTTGCATAGGGTACATACAATTCAAATAGTACTAACGCGCTAACGTTTTCAATCTGATAATAAAAACCTTCAAATAATTGGATTCTCTTTCCGGCCGTTTGGCAACATTAAAATAAATGCATATATTAACTTCACTCCGCGAAATAGCGAAGAATGTTCACACTGAATTTTGCGTACTGTTTTCTATAGAATATTTTCCGAGATTTTATATTTTAAGTAAAAGTTTCAGCGACATACATTTTGATTTTTTAAATTCATGCAAGTTTAGAATGTTTGATGAAGATGACGATGAACTTATTAAATTTATATTAGTTTATAGTCAAAATTATTCTATTAATTAGCCTAAGGTGATGTGATGATTTGGTGCAAAACTGTTTATGTCAATCGTCGTGTCAGTATATCGACTGCAACATTAATTAATAATATTAATATAACATTTATTTCTAAACAATTAAGTCATTGCATTTACACAAAAACATACATTTATATATTCGTTATATAAGGTCTTCCAATAAGACATTTCATTTTCAATAGGCCGCTATTTTAACAGTTGCCATAAAAATGGAACGATATACGCTTCAACAACGCATTGAAATTATTAAAATTCACTACAAAAATTGTGAAAAATTTCGCGGTCACAGTTCGCAAAGCTAAGCATTTTTCGGTCGCCGTGAAGCACCTTCTCGGACAGCAATTGTGAAACTGGTGTAAAAATTAGAGCTGTTGACACAAGCGTGATGTGAAGAATCGAACTCGTGCACCTCGCTCAAGAACAACTGAGAATATTGCTGTTGTAGCCCATAGTGTTGAGGAGAACCCAGGTTTGTCCATTTCTTGTCGATCTTTGGAATTGGGCATTTCGCAAACGACATTACACCGTATTTTGCAAAAAAAACTTAGGTCTTAAGGCCTTTAAAGTTCAGTTAACACAAGAACTCACACTTACCGACCATCAACAATGTCGTGTCTTTGCTGATTGGGTGCTTGCAATGCATCAAACTGACCCGGAATTTCATCGAAAACTCATCTTGAGTAATGAGGCACATTTTCACCTCGGAGGCTACGTTAACAAGCAGAATTGTCGCATTTAGGGCTCAGAAAACTCAAGAATTATTGTTAAAAAGCCTCTCCATCCTCAACGTGTGACTGTTTGGTGCGGTTTTTGGTCTGGCGGGGCCATTGAACCTTACTTTTTCGAAAATAAAGTTGGAGCAACTGTTACGGTGAATGGATTGCGCTATCGAACGTTGTGATGTGATGTGCACGAAGTTTATTTTCAACAAGACGGCGCTACGTGCCACACAAGTAACGACTTTTTTGCGATGTGATTTCTCGAAGAGGCGATCACAATTGGCCACCTAGATCTTGTAATTTAAACCTTCAGATTTTTTTTTCTTTAAGGCTACGTGAAAGATAAGGTCTATGCCAATGGCCCACGATCGATTCAAGACCTCAAAGATGGAATTCGTGAAGATGTCGAGGGCATACAGCCGCAAATGTGCGAATTGGTGATGGAAAATTTCATGAAAAGAATATAGTCCTGCAAGCGTAGCCGTGGCGGCCATTTGGCTGATATTGTTTTCCATTATTAATGGCATACCCTCCTCTTTACAACCAAATAAACATCCGATGATTTCGCTTAAAAATACTCGTTTTTTTTACATATGAAAATGAAACCTCTTATTGGAAGACCCGTTACATAAAATCGTGTTATCAAAATAGTACATTATATTGTACATATTATCCACTGATATGTTAAGTTCCTTTTCAATAATGCTAATATGCTAAGTAATTCTGGAACACACTCTAATTTAGTAGACATGGTTGCCCTTGAAAGTGGTAATAAAAAATTTCTGTTAATGAAGTGGTCTTTAGACTCAAAAAGTTGATCACACTAGGCATTTCTACTTTTCAAAATGATTTCGACTAAAGGTGCCATCAAAACTTTCATTAACCTCGGAAGAATATTTAAAAAATGGTATTTATGTCTTTATTAATCGTTTACATTTCGCATACATCTAATACAAACTATTACTAGTTTTGATTCCGTGTTTTGATTCCGTGACAACGATAATAATAAAAAATACAATCTTCAGGAAGAGAGATTGCTGTAAAAAAGTGTTGTTAAAAGTTTCAATAACAATATTTTTTTTATATTATTTATCATAACAATGATAAGTGTATTCAGATGTTTTATAAATGTTTACAAACATTTGTAACGTATTTACTGGAAAGTAATATTAACAATAACAGTTTCGTAGGTCGTATGTAAATATAATATGAAAGTAAAAATTATTTGTTATGTACAGGCAGGTCAGGGTCCACTATATTAAATACGTATGTGCCCATATGCCTACATAATGGGTGTTTCTTAAGCTGCATGAGAAGTATCGATATCGATAACTATGGTCTGACAGCTGATAATGTCAAAATGTGTTGACATTTCTGTTCAGTAAGGTTTGGCAAGTCAACATGAATCGTTTAACACCAAAACAACGCTTCCAAATTGTGGAAATTTACTTTGAAAAAAAAAAAAAATCTGTTTGCGAAGTTCATAGAGCACTTCGTCCATTTTACGGTCAACATAATCGGCCTAGTGAGCAAGCAACTCGTGCAGTTATTGATTGTTTTCGCACTAATTTTACTCTTCTCGATTCAAAACCATCAACAAGACAAAGAAATGTACGCATCGAAGAGAATATTGCTGCTGTAGCGCGAAGTATTGAAGAAAACGCGGAAATGTCGATTCATCGTTTTTCTTAACTTGTTGGCCTTTGTCCTTCGATTACGTGGAAAATTTTACTTAAGAATCTTGGCTTACGTGCCTATAAAACACAGCTCGTGCAAGAATTGAAGCCAAACGACCATCGTTTGCGTCGCGTTTTTGCTGATTGGGCTCATTTGAAACTGGCCGAAGATGAGCATTTTTATCAAAGAATTGTGTTTAGTGAAAAAGCTCATTTCTGGTTAAATGCCTACGTCAATAAGTAACATTGACGTAGTTGGAGCGAAGACAATCCTCAAGCCGTTAACAAATCACCATTACATACATTAAAATTGATTGTTTGCTGCGCTTTACACGCTGGCAGCATCATCGGTCCTTATTTCTTTCGAAATAAGGGAGGAGCTGTCGTTACAGTGAATGGCGAGCGCTATGGAGCCATGCTGACTGAATTTTTGTTTCTAAAAGTTAATCAGCTAAGCATCGGCGACATTTGGTTCCAACAAGACGGCGAAACTTGCCATACAGCGCTTAACAATCGATTTATTACAAAATGAATTTGGTGACAACTTTATTTCCAGAAGGGGTCCTGTTCGCTGGCTCCCTCGTTCGTGCGATTTAACGCCTCCGGATTACTTTTTAAGGGGCTATGTTAAGTCATTGGTTTATGCCGATAAACCAGCAACTCTTGAAGCATTGTAAGCCAATATTCAAGCCACCACTGACGCCATGCGGCCAGATTTATTGGAAAAAATCAAAAATTGAACTGATCGAATGGACCATGTAATTCGTATCCGCGCCGGACATATGCCGGAAATCTTATTTAAAAAATAAATGCCATGAAATTATCCACCAGATTATAGTAAAAAACGACAATTATAAAAGATTATTTGATGCAATAGAATAATTGCAAACTACTGTGTCGTCGTTAGTGTGGTCAGTACAAATAGCGAACGATGTACACTCGCTGCTATATATTACAAGTGACATAAAGAATACGAGCGTTTTATAAAAACTTCATCTATTTATAAAGAGAACTAGGAACAGCTATAAACAAGTGACTTTTTTTATGTTTTTTATGTTTTTTTTATGAGTTTCTTTATTTTATGCATCGTCAACGTTAATATTCGTTTCGCTCACATGTTATTGTTGGTACGCAGACACGAAAATAAGCGTAGTTATTGTATGTAAATATGTAAATACAAGTAAACAAATAATATCTGAATAAACAGGAAAAGGGGTACAATGAAACCATTCAATTGAGTTAATACAATGATTGAATAAAAAATTTGCTTATTGAATTTATTACCAAAAAGCCGCTTCCATTTTTTTTCAGGAATTTTTGTAGTGTCGATACGACTATATTTCATTAAACAGTAGTGTGAAATGAAACCCGAACATTAAATGGAACAAAGTAAATTATGGAATATTTATTGTAAGATCAATAATTCGGGTTCTTCCATATTACAATAATTAGTAATTAATAAAACTACTGGTCTACTAGCGAGTAGGTATACCTAAGAACCTTTCCTTTCTGAAATGTGCGAACGGTTATTTGAATTTTATTAGGTGGAGATATCTAGTTGCATCGTGAAGTTTGTCATTTTTGACAATATATTTACCTTGACAGTTTTATTATTCGGTCGCTATTTCTATTGTTGACAATAACTTGAAAATTTTATGTCAGCGAAAAAATGGAATTAACTCGCGAACATTTTCGCGCAATTATTTTTCAAAACTTTCGGCATGGATTATCCCAACAAGAATGCATCGACGACCTAAATTTTTATATGGTGATGAAGCACCATCGAAAACTACAGTATATCGTTTGTATAGTGAATTCAAACTTGGACAGCGTTCTTTGGACGCTGAATTTCGTGAAGGTCGTCCCACAAATGTTGTTGTGTCGTAAAACATTAATGCAGTGTCTGAATTGATAATGCAAGACCGTCATGTGACATGCCGTGAGATCGAGGCCTCTCTAGGTATTAGTAACACCAGCGTGCATAAGATCCTGCATGAGCATTTAGCCGTTAAGAAGCTATGTTCACGTTGGGTACCACATAATTTGACAATCGCTCAAAAAAGGACTCACGTCGATTGGTGCCAAGAAATGCACAAAAAATACAACTCATATTTCAAAGAACATTTATAAAGTCGTCACAGGTGATGAATCTTGGATCTATACGTATGACGATAGTAAACAGCAGTCGACTGTGTATTCCAAGATGAGCCAAAACCAACAAAAATTGTTCGCGATCGAAGCACATCAAAACAAATGGTCGCCTGTTTTTTCGGAAAAACCGGTCACGTTGCAACCGTGCCTTTAGAGAGTTGCAGAACGGTCAATTCCGAATGGTACAGAACTATTTGTTTGCCGCAAGTTTTTGAAGAAATAAGGAAAACAAACCGAAAACGACAGATTATTCTAGACCATAACAATGCGAGCTCTCACAGGTTGGTTCAAACAATTGAATATTTGACCTGGCAAAACATTGATTTGATGAGCCATCTGCCGTACAGCCCTGATCTAGTATCACCCTGTGATTTCTTTTTATTCCCACATGTGAAGAATAAACTTCGTGGTCAACGGTTTTCTACGCCGGAAGAAGCAGTTGAGGCATTCAAAACTCATATTTTGGAGATACCGCTTTCACAGTGGCAGCAATGCTTTTCGGATTGGTTTAAACGAATGCAAAAGTGCATTGATTTTCAAGGAGAATATTTAGAAAAGCAATAAAACTATTTTCGATAATAAACAATTTTTTTTTGTTTACTATTCCCGAAATATTATAACGGCTACCCCGGAATAATGAAACAAGCTCTATTAAAAGAAAGGCTAGCGGCGAAAAGAAGCGGGGACAACTAAACGGGACGATCGTGTTTAAAGAAACAGAGTACTAACGTCAATGGAATTACGAGATTTATGGCGTGAAGTAAATAGCGTGCAAGTGGATACATTTACAGTTCTTAGAAGTCGTTTCTTCCAAAAAATGCGGTCTGCACGCTGGAAATCGGCACAAGATCATTAAAAATCGAATATAGAGCATGGGAAACTGCGATCTTTTTAGAAGAATTAAAATAAAATTTACACGGCACGGATGGTACACACTACTTCTATAAAAAAAACAGACGAAGCTCTTAAAACAAAGTGCTTACATGTAATAGTAAAATTTTGTTGTACAGATTGGATCCCTTTCATTTTATTGATGACATATTAACAGTAGAAGTTATCTAGAGATTGTAAACGAAAGTTTGTTGCTGTTTATTGAAAAACAATTTATGTTGTTACACTCGCATATATAATAATTTCTATTATCATGTTTCTAAATTATTTATTTAATTTAAATACGACCTTATTATTACTAACATATTATTAAGACATCGTTTGTAAGTGAACAGATGTTTAAGGATAAATCTCTTTGTTTATCAATATCATTATCATAAAACGAAGGTCCCGTCATTTTCGACATGTATTTATATCCCTCTCTTAGACTAGTTTCTTAATATTACATTCAATATTATTTCTATTTTATCTAATTTCTAAATTCAATCAGAAATTCAAACAATAATCCTTTTTCACACAGAATACACATTTATTATGCTGCAGAGTTATCTACCTACATACAATAATGATATTCAATATATCGGGCTTTTAATTCATTCTAACTTTTGACGTATATATTCTCTTTTCTCATTGGTTCATTTTAAATATAATCAGGCACTTGTCTTTCATTCTGACTTTCGTAAAAAGATCCAACTTCTAACAAAAACTCTCTCGTTCTTCGAACAACAATCGAGGTAGTACATATCTTTCAACGGTAAAACATTTGCTTGTTCTAGGTCGTAGATTTTCGCGGTCGTTGTCTATATTTTCCCATCTTGGCCTCCGGGCTGGAACCGCGTCTTCGACAATACTGGCACCGATGCTACATCACCACTTGTATGGAACGTCATCAGGGCTTAACAGTCGCGCTGATGCTGAAACTGAAGTTTCAGCCCAAGTGCTGGTAAGAAATGTCACAAGAGCACGTACTAATATTAATGAAAAAGCAGCTGCACCGTTTTATCGAAGATGAATTCGATTTACTGCATAACAATGGCAGATTTCATATTGCACGAGTCGTATTGAATACATATGTTAAGTACGTTTGGCATTTGAAGAATTAATCTACAAGAAAGTAGATTAGATATTAATTTAAGTATTTTCATAAACAACTCCCGAAACTTATCCGTTGTAATCAATATTCTTTTTAGTCTATGATAAGTCTTTCGAGTCGAAACGAGCGTGAAAAACCTTTTCAATCACAAAACTTCAATTAAATGTTACTACGGTTAATCGACATAATTTAGGCTCATGATAAACGTCAAGAATCTACTAAAAATAGGTATCCTCACTTTTTATAATTTAGAAAAAAGAAAACGCTTTTCTTTTTCTTTAATCGCAATTTTGCGTTTCATTGCTAACATGTGCGTGAACTAGTATATATACATACAGCGCGTTTCAAAAAGAATACACGTATTATGTTACAAAGTATTATCTTGTCCAAACTATCGATCCTCGGCCTCGGCTCGGCTATTGGAGAAACGAATATATAGTCTAGTTTATATAATAGCCGCGAGATGTGAGTTGTCTTCTGTTTTTCTTGGTAACCGTCATATGTTTAAAATGGCTTCTCCGCAACAGACATCATTTTGTGTTCTCGAGTTTGCGAAGTGCAATTCCGTGATTACAGTGCAAAGATGTTTCAGGTTGAGCTACCAAATTGATCCTCCGAGTGGGTGGAATTTTTTTCGAAGAAATTTAATAATCTATTTGCAATTACGGTTTCAAATATCTTCGATATTGATGGCAATATAGATATAGGCCGATAATTATTGAGGCCCTTATGAATTGGCAATAGTCGTTATGACCGTGTAACGGATACTTATAATAATATTGTTATATTCTTTCATATTATAATGGTAAAAAATGCTTTAAACTTTGATATTTAGGTATAGGTAGAGTTTAATTAACGAAAATTAGCATTTTAGCATAATATTTTAATAAATTTTTTAAAAAATACAATTTAGTCACAACTTTTTTTAACAGCAATGCGTTACCTTAAAACAAAAATAACGAACAACAATTTATTAAGAGAGTTACACATTTATAAAATAAGTTGCAATTCCTGGTCAAAATTATACAAAGGTTAGAGTTCAAATACGATATAAGGAACGCATTATTCTTAAAGCTACACGACAACCATAAATCATTATCTCTACGACGTATAGATACAGGTCATAACTTTAACTTAAAAAATGTAGAATTAGTTAAAACGGCAAGGTAAAAATTTAAATACGCGGGAAGCCATATACTTACAATATATTATTTATAACAAGAAAAATAAAAATAACAATATTTCACCTCTAAGCAATAAACTTTGTTATTTATACCCGCATCGGAATATAATTAAGGATTCATTGGAAGCGTAGCGTTTAATTTTATAATCCCCTCTTTTAAAATCTTTTCATTAATTATATTCCTTCACATACTTGGCATTCCCAGTTTTTTTTAGAAACATTTTGTAAAAATTATAATTATATCTTTCATACGTTTCTACCATTGTTCGATTATCTAAGTAATTAAAGGCTAGTTACTACTGAAAATAAGTGCAGTGCACATGAAATATACATTTGGTTTTATAATTTATTTTGCTTAAAAGTAAGGTGTTTTATTTCAATATTTATAAAAAATAATATTAGTTTCTTTACACGGACAAAAGTTTGTATATAATATCATTTGTCTATGTTCTTATTTATATTTTGTATTTATATTTACTGGAGAGAATAAAATTTTTAATTTTAATTAATATTTATGTTTCGCTCATAAACAAACTTTATTTTGCTTTTATAATAATAATACATTTATAAACATATTATAAAATTGAATTTGATTTTCGATAAATCTTAATGTTTTTGTTTTCAAATTGTTTTATTTGTAGGAATGCTGTGTGCAGCTGGATGCTAGATCTAGTTGATTGAAAGAACTCATGCCCAACCCACGAAATTTAAACAAAAGAAAGTTTTTAGATGAAATTTTCAAGTGGAAGATATTGTCCTGCGAAAGGTATACAGCTTGTTTGTTAACATACGGCTCATAGGCGATTTAAAATTCACTTGTTCGACAGTTCACAAACCACTACGCTTACCCCACTACCTTAGTAGTGATCGCTTGATAAAATATCGTAAAGGTATAGTCGATTTATATACAGGGTGTTTCAAAAAGAATATACGTATTTCGAATGCATATACATATTTATTAAACTTTAAGACCTACGCAAATGAAACTTTACACACATATTTACGAACCTCTCAAGTTCAGATTAAAGATGTTCAATATGTCCTCCATCAGCGATACGAACATTATCACATCGATACTTAAATTCCTCCCATACTCGGGAAAGCATATCATTCGTCACTGATGTTATGGCAGTACGGATCCGGTTCTTCAACTCTTCCAGATTCTGTGGGAGTGGTGGTACAAAAAACTTTGTCTTTAACGAAACCCCACAGGAAGAAGTCACAGAGTGTCAAATCCGATGACCGTGGAGCCCAGCTGAGACATGCTAAGTCGCCAGCTCCTTGACGACCAATCCAACGGTTCGGTAGAGTTTCATTCAGATATTCACGCACTTGGCGACTCCAGTGAGGGGGTGCCCCGTCTTGTTGAAAAATGAAGTTGTCTTCGTGCAGCCTCGGAAACAACCAGTTTTGTAACATAGCGAGACACTGCTGACCGTTAACCGTGTTTCCATCAAAGAAGAATGGATCGTAAACAGATGATCGGGATATCGCACAAAACACATTGATTTTAGGCGAATCTCGTACATGTTCAACGGCTGCATCTGTGTTCTGTAGACCCGAAATTCGAACATTGTGTTTGTTTACCAGACTACTAGAATGTAAAGTCGCTTCATCACTGAACACGATGCGTTGTGCGAAAGTGTTATCAATAGCATCATGAATCTCGTTACAAAATGCCACACGTTTTCGTTTATCATCAGGACGCAGAGCTTGTAACAACTGTAACTTGTACGGCTTCATAACCAAGCGACGTCTCAAAACACGCTAAATTGTTGGTGTAGGGCAGTTGTAACTCCTGATTGGCACGACGAGTTGATTTTGCAGGATTACGTTGGAAAGCAGTTTGACTTCGTGCAACATTTTCTTCAGAAACACGAGGGCGGCTAGGGCTCTTTCCTGTACATACACATCCTGAATCTACAAACTGTCGATACCATCTAAGAATGTTCCACCCATTTGGAGGATCAATTTGGTAGCCCAACCTGAAACGTCTTTGCACTGTAATCACGGAATTGCACTTTGCAAACTCGAGAACACAAAATGATTTCTGCCACGGAGTAGCCATTTTAAACATATGATGGTTACCAAGTAAAACAGAAGACAACTGATATCTAGCGGCTATTAGATAAACTAGAGAGAGAGAACTATTCGTTTCTCCAATAGACAAACCAAGACAAAATGCTGTATATTTATATAAATTTATATATATTTTATGAACGAAGAGCCTAGCTTGATGGCCCTTTCTCGGTAACAGTACAGTTTAGTGTACTGTAAAAACGTTTCAAAAAGCTAGTTCTTAAAAAACATGCAAAAATAAAATTTCTCATTTACCGTATATAATCAAAATAGTAGAAATCCGTATATAATCAAAATGTAGAAATACTGCCTGATACCGACAATAAAATAATTTTACTACCTCAAGAAAACAATGATTTCCTTCAAACATAAATGAATAAGAAATCCGTGTTTGCGCATTAACGGAATTTCGACTAACACTATTGATACTCGTTACGTCAAATAGCCGTCGAAGTAGATATCAGACACGTGACTGTTTTTAATATATTAAAAAAACCATAAATATCGTTTACATAAAAACGCTGCATGTTGAAGGTATATTTAATTATTAAAATAAACAATATTTTGTAAACATAGGAATCAAATTTAAATGCTAACTGTTACTTCATGCGATTTCCTTATCGTGTATACATAAATTAACAGATCGATATGTAAGATAAGATCTTCTTCTGAAACCCATCTTTGCAAAGATACAAGGCCTGTGGGCCGTCTCCCTGTTATTACCTGATTTCATAATATTTATAGGAAGTATTTGTTTTAATGTTTGTGTTTGAGTATTACATTATTATATTGACAATGAAAATTAGTTACCGTCGCTAACACCTGGTAAGTTTCGAATCATGTTGTATGCATTAAAGACGTGTACGTAAATTCCTACCCCCTCCCTCCTCTTGTGGAGATGATCAATTAATTTCCTTACGGCTAATGCTTGAGACCGTCGCTGTAGGCGGAACGAAGTGCGACTTACAGTCGACCAAGTCAATATTTTACAGCATATAACCAGTACAATAACATACATACGCAAGAATATGAAGGCCACAGCAATATGTAGTTTAGCAGAGCTCTCAAGAGAGAGAGGAGAACCTTCGAAATCTAATTTTGACAAAAATTCAAATTCGTAAATTTGAAAATCACAATGCCTTGGATATAGAAGTTCATGGTCTTAACATTAATGTACTTGACAAGCTCATCAATTGTTGTGCTACATGAGTATTAGATTTAACAGCCGAACTGAAAAGTCCCCGGTCTACCATAGTAAAACAGTTTTTTGGCAAAATTCGATTTTATTATTCAACATAGTTGCCTCCGAGGGCGATACACCGATTATAGCGTTCTTCCAACTTTTCGATACCATTTTTGTAGTACGAATTGTCTTTAGCCTCGAAATAGGCCTCAGTTTCGGCGATCACCTCCTCATCCCTGCTAAATTTCTTCCCGGCGAGCATTCTCTTGAGATCTGCAAACAGGAAATAGTCGCTGGGAGGCACATCTGGAGAGTACGGTGGATGGGGAAGTAATTCGAAACCCAATTCACTTAATTTGGCCATTGTTTTCATTGATTTATGACACGGTGCATTGTCTTGGTGAAACAGCACTTTCTTATTCTTCATATGGGGCCGTTTTTTTGCGATTTCGTTCTTCAAACGGTCGAATAACGCTGTATAATAGTCGCTGTTGTTGGACTGGCCCTTTTTAAGATAATCTATGAAAATTATTCCATGCGCATCCCAAAAAACTGACGCCATAACTTTTCCAGCTGACTGTTGCGTCTTTCCACGCTTCGGAGCCGGTTCATCGCGTGCAGTCCACTCGGCTGACTGTCGATTGGACTCTGGAGTGTAGTGATGAATCCATGTTTCATCCATTGTCACATATCGACACAAAAACTCGGTTTTATTACGATTTAACAGCTTCAAACACAGCTCAGAATCATCAACTCGTTGTTGTTTTTGATCGAATGTGAGCTCGCGCGGCACCCATTTTGCACAGAGCTTCCGCATGCCCAAATATTCATGCACGATGTGTCCAACACGTTCCTTTGATATCTTTAGGATGTCAGCTATCTCGATCAACTTTACTTTATGGTCATTTAAAGTGATTTTGCGAACTTTTTTTATGTTTTCCTCGATGACAGCCTCTTTTGGTCGTCCACTGCGTTCGCCCTCTTCGGTGCTCATTTCACCACGTTTAAACTTAGCATACCAATCAATTATGGTTGATTTTCCTGGCGCAGAGTCCGGAAACTCCTCATCAAGCCATGCTTTTGCATCAACGGTATTTTGTCCCTTCAAAAAGCAGTACTTTATCAGCACACGAAATTCTTTTTTTTCCATTTTTTTAAATAACAAAAGTAGGTTCACTCTTAACGCAATATCTCAGTAACTAATGGTCGGATTGCTGTCAAATTTTGACACGTTTCGGTTGAAGGTTAGTACTATCTAAAAAACATATGGATTTAATAACAGTAACGCCATCTATGTGTCAGACCGGGGACTTTTCAGCCGACCTGGTAGTTTGAAATCAATGAATGCATTAGATGAACGGGTAAAAAATAGGGCCCAAAGATAAATAATAAATAATCGGTTCATATGAATTTCACAAATAGCAAAAAATTATTCAGTTGAAAAAAATAGCAAAAACCTGTTAGTAGCAGCAAAATATTTAGATCTACATTTAGACCATACATTAAAATAGTTTGGCCACGTGCAAGGATTAAAATTAAAATACAAAAATATGCTACTAACCACTAGGAAGCAAGTTTACACCATTTTTACGACATATGGTACATTTCTGGGAGTACGCCACAAGAAAAAGCAATTACTCAGTGTGATTAAGAAAAAGGATGCACATATCGAGTGCTCCATCACATGATTGCCGCAGCTTAAGGATGTGATACTGGAGCAATTTTGAGTTAAAAATGTCTAATGAAAAAATCTCAATGAAAATCATTTAAAAAGAAGTCGCTTTATTAAATTAGTTGTTCAAAATGTCCACCCAGTTGGTGTATACATATTCCAGCTCGTCTTAGAATTGAAGAGGTAGCCCTGCTATTAATCTCAGGATCAGCGCGCATAGTTTCTGCGACATCTATAATTCTAGTAATAAGTTATTCTTTGTTTCAAGTTGTTCTGCGTAAACCAAATTGTTTCCCCTAAAAAATAATCTAGGGGATTTTAAGTCGGGTTACTTTGGCGGTCAAGCAATTGTTGAACCTCCTTTATAATCCACCGGTTCGTATAATTTTGATTTGGAAAATCTGTTACTTGTCCACCAAAGAGCGGATGTGCGCCATTATAGTGTATCCATATTCGTCGTCATACATTAAGACGAACGTCATCCAGTAATATTGTAAGGTCTTTTTCCAGGAAAAAATAGCGAACGGCCGTGAGATGTTCTTTGTTTATAAGCGGACCAATGAGACGGTTGTCAATAATACCACGCCAAATATTCATCGAAAATCTATCCTGAAATTGGGACTTCCAAGTTTGTATTAGTAGAACTATCTAAAACTCAGTTACGATAGAATTTTGTGCATAGACATTTTTAACTTGAAATTACTTCAATAACACATCCTTAACCTGTGACAATCAGGTCAGGTAATCGGGCAGCCAATATACGAACACCCCTTTAATTTGAATATTGGAAAAGTCTCATAAAATATTTATATTTTCGATGATAATCAGAATCATTTGAGGAGGATATTTCTTACAGTATAAAACATAAAATTAAAATAAGGCAATAAATGCCCCAATATGATCTAACTATAGACAAGAATAAAATAATACAGACAACACAACAAAATTTACATTCTAATTCGCGAGTACAATTTTTTACCCTATATTATCTCTCTATTTACGTGTATAAGCATCTATCTCTTTTTAATATATATTGTCTCTTGTTCGTATCTTCTTTCATCAAATGCGCTGATTCATGCGCTTACTAATTATTCGCCCTTGAATAAGACAAAACTAACTAAATATTATGTAGGTAATTTTCGGAATGCTCGCAGCTCACTTTTCGAAGCAGAAAATAAGTGTTACATCTAGTATCAGATGCATCACACACTCTAATTATTGCACAGAAATCTGATATGATCTCAAATCATAGACTGCCTGTAACCCTCTTCTCTCTCTTTGATTAAAACTCCCTGCCTATTTACATAAACATATATTTTATTATACACCATATATATAAAAGGGTTATCCTATTGTCCGCAAACATTCGTCTCCATAGACGAGTAATCGTTTTATTATATGCACGTGATTCACAATTTTACACCTGGTTCATTACGTATAAATGCACATCATAAACGAGGACAGTAGATGCAATAGCTACACATAAACCAACTATACCAAAATATAATTAAAGGATTATATAAAATAAAATAAATGATTATTACGCTCTTTTGAAATTAAACAGACTACAATATAAAAACGGGAAAAATGTATATATAAAGAAAAAAATTTAATAATATGTATGTTAAAATAAAATACACATTCATAAGCGCTTTAACTTAAATGAAATTATAATAAAAATATATACGAGAAATAAAAATATTCTTTTCAAAAAATTACGCGTTCCATTACAGAAACAAGGTTTTAAGAAGCATTGTAAAGGTTTCTTGGCATATACATACGAGATAAAGGTTTACATTTGCAATTCCAAGCAAAGGAGATGAAAAGAATATCCTGAAATTTGCTCAAATCCATAAGAAGAGACTTAATCGCCATCCGAGCGCAAAAACCAGTTAACTTTCTCGAGAAACAAAGTTTTACTCATAGGTGTAAATGAACAAAAACCTTGCGAGCTTGTATAATATGTGTTAATGAAAAAGAGGGCATGTGTATTTGTAGCCACAACATTTATTACGCGCACAAAAGTATTCTTAATCTATGGTTGACTGGAGAATTTCCAGTATTACGAGTAAAAAAAGTTTGGACTTTATTCTCTCCAAGAAAACACGGCAGACTAGAAATTTAAATGTGGAAATATATAGGAAATTTGCTATTTTTAAAGCAACGGTACAAAGTTGTACTTTAATAGTTGCTAATAATTTTTAATTTGTTTATGTGTAATACAGAATTTCTTGGAAATAAGAGAATATAAAAATAGACGAAGTAATTATACTATATGCAAAAATAAAATATCCAGAGGATAGAAAAACATTAAGAACTTTACCTCGGCCTTGTTCGGTCGGTGGTTCGAAGAATATTTACATTATGACAATAAATGATTGCTCCCAATTACAAAGGGTACTAGGAAAGTTTTGCAATATGACGCAATAATGAATCGTAGGAACCTGCTTGTTGCTGCATGTTGAGACATGTTCATACGTGCATAGTAGCCGCCGCGCCATATCAATGGACTCAGTTATTCGCTAACAGTGTGAGTATAAAGTGCTTGCGATGGCATCGTGGTCACGAAATGAGATAAGGGCAGTTTTGCGATATAATTTCGTGCGTGGTTTAAACATAGACCAGTGTTTCGAAGAAATGACTCTTGCACTAGGTGATATTGGTCCACATCGCACAACGATATTCAGGTGGTATAGAGAACTCCAAAGGGGAAATTTATCTGTGGAGGATGATGAGAGGCCGGGAAGGCCACGAACGTCAGTTACGGAGCAAAACGTTACTACTGTGAGGAAAATGCTTGGCGAGGAGAGGCGAGTGACCTACCAACAGATAGAGGGTACTTCAGGCCTAAATGCACCAGCAATTCGTTCGATTCTGCAAGATCATTTGCACGTGAAGAAACTTTGTTCTCTCTAGGTGCCGCATCGACTGACTGAAGAGCAGATGACACGATGTTTGACTTGGTGCCGGGAGATGCTAAAAAATTTAATAAGGGACAATCTCGGTATGTGAACAACTTCGTGACAGGTGACGTGACTTGGCTGTAGTATTACCATGTGGCGACCAAAGCTCAAAACAAAGTTTGGGTCTTTGGTGATGAGGACACACCCGTAGTTGTCAGAAAATCCCGATCTGTAAAGAAGAAAATGATGTGCTTCGAACAAATGACTATTGCACTAGGTGATGTTTGTCCACATCGCACAACGATATTCAGGTGATATATAGAATTCCAAAGGGGAAATTTAATCTCGGCTTCTCAGCATCCTGCGAAGGATGCTGAGAGGCCGAGAAGGCAACGAACGTCAGTTACGGAGGAAAACGTTACTACTGTGAGGAAAATGACAGCTGTATTTTTCAAATCGAGTGGAATTGTGGAACGCGTAGTTTTGGACACACAGAAGACAGTCACAGCTAAGTGGTACACTGAACAGTATCTGCCTAAAGTCATTGGATCTATGAAGAACCTGCAGCCAAAGTCAAGAATGGACACCTGGTTCCTCTATCACGATAATTCTCCAGCTCACCGCGCCAATGCCTGCACCGAATATTTGCCCACAACAGGATTGAAACTTCTCGAGCACCCTCCTACAGTCCAGATCTTGCTCCCTGCGACTTTGCACTGTTCCCGCATGTGAAAATGAAGCTAAAAGGGAAGCGGTTTTCCAGTGATGAGGGCTTTCTGCAGGCTTGGAACAACAAGTGTGCTTTACTCAGTAGTGAAACTTGACAGAACTGGTTTAAAGATTGATTTCGGAGGATGGAGAGGTGTATTGAGTGTAGAGGAAATTACTTTGAAAAAATTAAATAAACAAAGCTGTATTGCAAAACTTTCCTAGTACCCTTTGTATTTTATTATCATCATTGTGCTTTCATTTAAAAGATATCCATAACGTACAAATAGCAGAGAGCACAAATATATTTCAAACATATTTTTTAAAAAACTTACGTTGTTGGTTCATCCAAGAATAAAATGGGTGGGTTGCTTAACAATTCCAATGCTATCGCCAATCTTTTCCTTTGACCACCGGATAGTCGCGAAGTTAGAGTATTGTGACATTCTTCTAAGCCCAAAAGTTGCATAAGTTGTACAACCTAAAATGATATTAGAAATGAAATGCTATTTCTAAAAAAAAATACATAAACATCAATATATATTTATAATTACTCAGCTTAACAAATGGCTGAATAAAATTTCTAATTTTACATCAATTAATAGATTGTTTGTATTATTTAAATTTGCATTTATTATTTCTTCTTTTTTCTATTAAGATTCGCTTTTTTTCAGAGAAATATCAACTATAAAGGTTTTCATCATAAAAAAGTATAATTAATTCATGAATGTTACAGTGGAACTGATATATTCAAATTTTTCTGTAATTAAGATAACCGGGATTTAAAAAAAATATGTCAATTTATACAGCAATTATAGTAAACGATAGTAATTTTAAAATTAGCTAAGTAATAGGTCATGTTTATGAGATTATATTTTTTACAAATTATGTGTAATAAGAGTGTGTGCCAGGAAATGCCCTTGTGAAATAAATTGTTTCTTAAAAGAAATTATAACTTAATCATTCCAATAATAGGACAATACTTACAGGAATATACAGTGAGCCAAATTAAAAATTGCATCACAAAAGTGAACATTTTGTTGCACATTAGTTATGTAGAAAGGAGATATTTTTAAGTAATTTATGTAACAGTAAAAAGTAAGTTAAAAATAAATAAGTACCCCTTACTTGTGATCCATAGTAACAATTACAAACGCAGAAAGGTGTCCGATAGTATTTGAGTTTGGCTATTACTACTACTGAAATCGAACCCAATACTTATACATACGAGGATAGTTTGACAAGTAGTGGGAATGACACATAGGTGGCGCTCTAATTGGTAAAACAAATGCACTGTAATTTAGGTTGCCTATTTATATGTCTACATTCCGATATTTAAATAAATCGGTTGATTAGTTTATTTTTGACAGGTGATTGAAAAAGAAGCAACACGTCGTTTTGTTAAAATGGAAAAAGCAGAGTATCGTGCGGTGATTAAATACTTCATAATTAAGGGTATGAAAGCTACCAAAATAAAAGATGAGTTACGGGAAACATTAGGTGAATCTGCTTCATCATCCGCCACAATAAGTAGATGGGTAAATGAATTTAAACGTGGTAGAACAGGCTGTGTTGATGAAGCGCGCTCTGGAGCACCCAAAATCGTGACTTCTAAGGAAATGATTATAAAAATCCATAATATTATTACGCAAGATCGACGACTCAAAGTGAGAGAGATAGCAGACATGGTAACATTTCAACAGAACGCGTACACCACATTTTAACGAAAGAATTGGGCCTTTACAAGCTTTCGGCAGGATGGGTGCCGCGATTGCTTACGACTGATCAAAACAACACTCGTTTGCGCATTTCCAATGAGTGTTTGGACCTTTACAAGCGGAATCCGGTTGATTTTTGTAGGTGATTTGTTACTTGCGATGAAACTTGGATACACTACAGTACACCCCAAACTAAACAACAGTCGAAACAATGGTTAGAACGTGGTTCTGCACCTCCAAAGAAAGCGAAAACCACTTTATCGGCAAACAAGGTGATGGCATCAATTTTTTGGGATTCAAAGGGCATTTTGCTCATTGATTACCTTCAGAAAGGTGCCACAATAAACGGACAATATTATGCAGAACTTCTACAAATATTAAATGTTGAGATTCGTGCTAAACGGCCAGGAATGGCAAAGAAAAAGATTCTGTTTCACCAAGACAACGCTCCCTCGCATACCAGCACAGTTGCGATATCCACGAGTTGAATTACCAATTAGTACCGCATGCGCCTTATTCGCCGGATCTAGCCCCTTCCGACTTCCACTTTTTTCCAAAATTGAAAACGGCACTAGGTGGAAAGAAATTATCACCTTCGTAAATGAGTATTTTGCAAGCCTTCCGGAATCGCATTTTAGAGATGGCATAAGGGCATTGTAGCACCGTTGGAATAAATGTATTGCTCTTGTAGGAGAATATATTGAAAAATAAAAATTATTTTGTATTTAAAAAATCCGTTTTTCTTTTCCATTCTCACTACTTGTCCAACTATCCTCGTACACCGATACACATGTAAAAAGAATAAAATTCTACCGACACGATTTCTCTTTGCTATAGATATATGTACATATGTACAATGAAAAAAATTGTACACATTCGTTCTCCATGTATTTGTACTTATGTTGAAAACTATTGTAGTTGAATATTTCACAATAACAGTTGATATTTGTAAGCTTGACGTGAGTTCTTAAACCGAAACAAGAATGTTTATTTAAAATATATAATTATTTATTAAAAAAAACAATACATATAAAATGCGTAATGTATATACCAGAGGTGGGGGAATACCTTTTTACCATTAGAGGCCACATTTAAATTAGGCAGTAACAAAGGAGGCCGCATAAGTTTTATTAAACAACTATATGTACATTTAAATACATTTTTGAATAACAATAATTCAGTATTTTTAAACAAATTTATTGCACTAAAAGGAAATATAATAGAAAATAGATAAATAGTATCTCAAATTTAATTTGGTGGGTTATTTGCATTTGTTTCTTGCTTGAAAGTAATTGAATATTTGGACAAAGCTTCGAAACGCACAGCCTTAATTGATCCTCTAAATGAGGACTTGTAATTTGGGTTCTTAAACTACGAGGCGTGTTTTTTTTAGTAAGAGCCGTTTGAAAATAAAAACCAAACGAAAGAAAATTTTCAAAAACCAAATCTATTTTCAGATTATACATACATTTCTCTATTTTTCAACACACTTAGCTGCCAAGTTTGTTTAAACACTTATCAAACCTTACAACTAGATTTTGAATACCCTCTTCATAGAAACTTGCCGCCTGCTCTGATAATCAAGAGGTCACGGCCGAAAGAAAAGATGGAAATTGCTTTACGCAAGGTCGCAAAACTTCACAGCCAAAAGAGTCCAATAAAGCTCGTATCTGAACTTCGGTGTGAGGCCTTGCATTGCCATAGAGTAGCAAAATTTCCTCTGTCAGCATGCAGCGTCTTTTGTTTCGAAAAGCTCTGCGTAGCTTTCGCAGGATTTGGCCGTACCTCGCACGGAGCGGACTATTCGATAATCTTGAATAATTTAAAGACACAGAACAGACCGTACAGATTACCTACACAGCTGCAACTAAGCACAGTTGTTCCCAAGGTATGCCGGGACACGACACAAGCACTCGTTGCGGCGCGCGCACCACCTATTAGTGTATACAACAAAACGACTCTTACTTAAAAAACACGCGTCGTAGTTTTAATTGTTGTCATGAGAGAAAATATTGACTCGTCGCAGGAAGTACTTCCAAAGCAGGAAAGTAAACGGCATTTTCCATATTTCTATGGGATCATTTATAGCGTCGAAAAGAGATTTGAGGATACTGTCTTCTCCTAACTCAAATAACTCTATTTGTACTTCCTTAGGAGCCTCAGATATATCTATTAAATGTGGCTCACATACCACCTTCGTATGTGTGCTGCCAAATAAGTATTGCAAAACTTAGGAAGCGATGTATAAAATGATACTATTATTGTTTCGTAATAAGTAGTTTTAAATATATTTATTAGAAAAGTTGCTAGAACAATGTCAGAAGCATATTGAGGAAAAGGATAACTAAAAATTGTACTGTTAAAGTTATTATTATATTTGTAATAAAATCAAAATATTACCTATACTCTTAAAAAACGAACTTGAAGCTTACCTGTTTCGTCTTATATTCCGTGGAGACCGTATAACCCAATTTCAAATGCGCCGCCACGGTCATATTTTCAATGGCTGTCAAACTTAATCTTAGTTCTTCATCCTGGGGAATATATGCGATCAATTTCTTGAATTTAGGGTTGTTATCTCGCACCTGGTTGTTCATTAGTACAGTGCCCGAACTACCGCGTGTTCTACAACAAACCTATATATAAGTCCATTAACATTTTATTATTTATAAGAATAGTAAGAATACGAATACAACAGAATTTTAAATATGTGCATATATGTAAATTATATATCTACATATGGCGCAGTGACCAGCATTTTTTTATTTGCTTTTTTTTTGAATTAATTTTAAAGAAAACACATGTAAAACATATAATTTATGTAAATACCGATCTTTATTACACTTTAATGCGCCTCCATGTACTTTATATTAAAATGGCAAAATTATTAAGATAATATTTATTCCGCCAGAATTACAAGCCGTTAAAAACTTCATTAGCATTTTTAGATAATCTCATATTTCTCTCTATACATAAAATCAGTAACATGCTTTATTAAATTAGTTACATTATAA
>JAVIWB010003017.1:0-415531 GCA_031893035.1 Dermolepida albohirtum | reverse complement strand
ATTTTTCTTATGCAAGAGATAATCCTTAATGTAACGCTGTTAGGTGCATAAATTACGAAACAAAACTTATGGACCCAGAAAATGAAAATAAAATACTTGAACAAGATTGATATAAAATTTAAGTTATCAAAACTGAAGTATATAATAAAAAAATAAAATAAATAAATGTGACTGTCATGTATTTATTCCTTAATTTAATGAATTTCACAAAGTCGCGACCTTAACAATCAACTATTTTCTTGTTTTGCTTTTATTATTTTTTGAACTTCTTTCGATCAAATAAAAAGACAGGCATCTTGACATACATACATACATACATACATACATACATACATACATACATATATATATATTTTATGTAAGTCAATTATTAGTACTAGTGTATTAATAAATTAATTTATACTTTTATTCAAATTAATGTCAAGATGCCTGTCTTTATATTTGATCGAAAGAAGTTCAAAAAATAATAAAAGCAAAATAAGAAAATAGTTGATTGTTACGGTCGCTACTATGCTATATATATATATATATATATATATATATGTTTTGTATTCTAATAAATTATTACAATACAAAACAAGACAAAGCTATAAATTAAACAATAAAAACACTATCAAAGGATAAACTTACTAATGATACATTTTTAGAGAGTTTTATTACATTTGTAAACAAATGCAAATTATTCTTCTTTGAAAATCTTCCTTTAGTTCTTTGTTACTGCCTGCGCCCCGAGTATTGTATGCGATCGTCATTTAGATAATGACCATGACGAATAATAAATAATTTTAAACGAACACAAACAATATTACCAACAGATTCCATACTTAAATTTATATATTTTATAACATATATTTACATAGATACGTACATATTTAATAGCATAAAGTAAATATTGAATTACAAAAGTCCAAGCGTAAACGACGAATTTCCAAGTCATATAATTGTCGTTAAAATACGACCTTTTGACATTCATTTAGACTTTGATCCATCAACCAAGTAGCTATACAGCATTTTCATAATAATTTCATTTATTTTGTAACACTTTAAACGTATGTATTACAATTATAACACTGGAAAGATAATATAATGTTCTCACACTTTTACATTTAATGTGTCACGGATTTTTAAAAGATTTTTTTCGCTAAAACTTACTTCGAAATACCAGAAAACTATAATGAAATTGTAATCTACATGTTTAATGAATGTAATGATATAATAATATATTACTTATTACATATATTGGACACGGACGATAATATTAATTTAAGATAAAACTCTGGTAAAAATGTGTGAACAGTATAAACTGAGATAATGGATATCTCAACCAATATATACAGCTAATTTATTTCATTTACAACTATATACAAATATTGTGAAAATTATCAAAAGATTATAGTAATATTTACTAGTAATTAAGGATAATTACTTTATCTTTAAATACATAATAATTCATTTAAATGCATTTTTAACAAAGCAGTATTTTTCTTGATATTTTATTTGATTATCTATCTTTTAAGTTATTTATTAAAATTAATAACTTCAAACGAAATAAATGAAAAAATATTATTATAAAATTTTATATATTTGCATTAATTTAAAAATACCAATATCTATTTCAATATTTTCAGGAGCTTATAACCTTTCATTTATTCTAAAACTACCTCAATTAAAAATTAGAATATTTAAATGTGACTAAAATGAAATTTCTTTCTTCGAAAATAAAATGAGCTAATAGAAACGGAAATACAAAAATGAAATATCATTACGTTATACAAATATTTAGAAAAGAACATGTTGAAACTTTATATTGATATCTAATGTATTAAAAACTACGTACTCTTTCATTTATACTTTTTGAGAAATATAATGTTTAGGTAATAAAGTTTACCGAACTATAGAAAATTCGTCAAATTACAGAGTTCTTTTAGAAAGACTGGGACTGAAGAAGACTATGGTTCTGTGCGATCGCCTATAGAACGTTAAAAAGTATTATCCAAGTAGCTTCTTTCATTTTGCAAAATAACAATTGTCACAAATCAGCAACGGAAGTTTTCTCCATGATTAAGACTGCTTTGGGAAATCGTTTATGGTAAAATCTGTTGGCGTAAAGAAATGGTCGGCAAAACTTAAAAATTGCAAGTCAGTGTAGGTTGCATCCACACTGGAATAGTAATTATTCACACAGATGCACTTGATAGTGCATCAACTCTAAAATTCTTAAAATATCTGTTGAAAGTGTTTTTTCCTCTTACACATAAAGTGGATAAAGTAATCATTTTTCCGCTGTCTTTGAATAATGGGAGACCATTGAAATAATGAAGTTACTCTAAGAAGGGGGACTATATAGAACATGATAGAAGTATCGTTATTTAAAATTAATAAATATGATTTTGAATGTCCTAGTCTTTATTCGAAATCTTTTGTATTTGACTCTGTCTTCTGTATTCACAAAACTAAATATACATGTGCTGTCGTAAAGTGTCTCACCGTTATAAATTCTGTAATTAAATTAATAGGAAAAAAATCAACACAGATCCTCACTGCATGGTGTAAATACTGTATGAAAACTGTATCAGGTAAACTTGAAAATTAGGTACAGATCCTCTTTTAAGGTTAATAGGAAACACGCGTTTTGTTATCAGTGTAATTAGATTCCCCAATCCTTGCAATTGTGCATACTCTATAAACTTGTTTAAAAATTATAGTTTCTATATAAAATACGTTCTTGAAATGGAGTTTTGAATTAAAGTTTAACGTAGTTTTGACGTAAAAACATCGATTTATATTTTTAATAAGCTGTGCGTTCTTGTTTTCCCGCGAAATAAATTACAACCATTTGAAATGAATAAATTTCGGAGTAGCCGTATTATTAATACAAAGAGCTTTAGTTTAATATGCACCATGCATAGAATAATTAAAATGTTACTTTTGACACTTATACATAACCTCTAAATTTCGTATTTCAGTAACTATAAACAAATAATACACTGCTATTAAATTACTGAATACTTAAGTAATTTTACTGACGATTCGTGTTTAACTTCTCTAATTTTGGTAGCGTTAAAACAATAATTTAAACTAATAAATTCCGTCAACATAGATGAATCAACGTTTGCCAAATTATCACTCCATGCTTTTACGAAGTCGTTATCGCTCATCGTACAGTTTTAAACAAGTTTATGCTGCATTTAAATACTAGTTAGAAAATCTTCAAAATAACATAAACGACTATATCTTCTGCACTTAAGTTAACAGACTTTAGAAGGAAACTAAATTTGTAAATTGATAATATGACGTCACGCAACTCATGAAACACCCGGGAGTTAGTCGGAAACATGTTAGTAGTTTAAATTATTAAATACTCTCATCCCAAATAGATCTTATTTACGTTTTAAATAGGTACTAGCTATAAAACTTATTCGACAAGAAAATATTCGGCGAAAAGCTCACATATGCGTGTATCCTATTACCGCTTGCCCTCTAGCTAGTGATTTCAGCCCTGTGCTTACGATATAATAAGTTTCCTGTGTTTTAAAATTTTGCTCCAATAAAATAGCCTTATAATTGACTATTCGCAGACCAATACAGGCGAAATATATAAGACACAGATCAAATATTCCTCAACATTTTTAAAGAAATATGTATATAATTACTGCGTTTGATTAATTTTCTTTGAAATTAATAATTATATGTAAGTTAATAAATTCACATTTAATTAACATTCATAATATGTTTTTCTCAAATTTCCCTCCAAGAAGCAGATAACAAACTTTCTAGTGTAATTCGGTATTTCCTGTTTACTCCTCCGAATTAAAAGACAAACTAGAATATGTTACATCTACATGTCTGTTCTTGTCAGTGTTCTTTGTTATAACCCACTCCATATTTATATTAACAATTTATTGTATTACAATATTTAATTATTATATTAATAAATATTAGAATCAGAGATAATTTTTTCATATATTACTTCTTGTGTGATATAAATTTATTCGATTTTCAATGGTATATCATAATCTTCCTATACAATGAGAATTCCTTTCACTATTTTGCAATTTATTTTATTCATCAAATGTTCACATACTAAACGCTTTGCTTCAAGTAATCGAAGCACATATTTATTTCCGGGTGTGTATTAGAAAATTACTAATTTAAATAAGTAAACTTTTGAGTCTTCATGAACTTTTTTTTCGTGTTTCTTCTACATCTATACGCGCATAACAATAATACTTTTATTACAAGAAGAAGTGTATGAATATTATCAAATTATTCAGATATCTTATCAAAGAATAAACAAATATGAAATTTTAAATCAGATTCTACTAAAATTTCTGGTATAAAATTATGAAACGATTTCACTGTCATATAATACTTACTCCTTATTTATAGTTACGGCATACAAAGAGCAAAAATGAGTCTAACAATAATAAATAAATGGATACATTAAACGGCCGCGAGGGAGCATTTTTGCTAAATGTCACATTTATATATGTTTTAAATATCCCCTTATTCGTTGATTAAAGGTTACATACCACTAGAATTAAACATTCGTCTAAAAACTATTTTTAGAATTGAATGACTAACGTGGTTATTAATGATATAAAATCATAATAATGCTACTTTACTGGGATCACAAAAAAAATCCCTGGAGGAAGTTCACATTTATAAAAATTGATAATTTTATTAAATATAAAAAAATAACCACTGTCCGAAATGATATTTTCC
Source organism: Dermolepida albohirtum (assembly GCA_031893035.1). Lineage (NCBI taxonomy): Eukaryota > Metazoa > Arthropoda > Insecta > Coleoptera > Scarabaeidae > Dermolepida > Dermolepida albohirtum. The sequence goes on along the minus strand of JAVIWB010003017.1, from coordinate 410,806 downwards.
ATTTCTATAACTATAGATAAACGTATGCACATAAGACGGCTGTACTATATTGCTTAAAAAGTATAATGGCAATTCATATCAACGCCGAGACAATGTGCTTAATTTTATATATGATGTTCACGTTGTATGGCTCTAATGTAAGCTATAACATGTGTATATTACACAGAGATCTTCTGAAAATTTTTTGTAGTAGACTGTGGATTTGGACGAAAACAAAATTTTTGTCCCAGTTGACAATATATTCTTTTGACAGTTTCCAAGTTATATGTATATATTGTATATATAGATACAAATTTGTTATTGTATGTGTATATGTTTTTCAATAAGTAACATGGGAATTCCGCGGAATGACTGATTTTGAAAGAACCAAACTCATCAAAACTTTTAGTGATAATAGTTCTTCATTAGGCACAGTTAGTCACTGGTTATGTGAATTTATGCCTAGGAAATGTACATTAGAAGATAAACCAAGACCTGGACGACTTACAGTATCTGTTTGTGCTGCTCGTGCATTGGATCAACTGCAGCAGATACCAGTTTGCACAAACACCTCTGTGTAAGAAAGTTGAAATGTCGGAGGATTCCACATTTATTATCCGAAAAGCAAAAGCAAACAATGTAGGGTTATGTTAGAAAAGTTGATGGATCTTCAAAGAAAAAAGTATATAATATAAATCAACACGCGTGATGAATTCTGGGTATGTAATTATGTTTCCGACGCAAAACAGCAATCGACTCTTTGGGTATTTGAAAATAAGGACAAAATCAATAAAAGTTATTGATGGCAAAAGTGCAGATTCATTTTTTTTATTTATTCATCTCTTCAGGTACAGGTTCACTAATTCTTGTGGAAGATTGTGAAGCTGTAAATACTGATTATTATGTAGACTATCTGCACAAATATACGATGTAAAAAGAAGAAAAAATCAAAATTTTTCTGTTATACAGACGTTTGTATTCTTCACTTCTGAAAAATTCTGTAGCGAAGGTTAATGTCCACTTGCATATAATTTAGTTATAATAACGTAACTCCGGATACGGCTATAAAAACAATAATTTTGTTACACAAGACCGAAGTTCAACTAATAACTCATTCAATCCAAGTGCATCTAAATTTTTTATAAGAATCACTACCTGGGTTCTAAGAGAGTTTACCGCTGGCAACAAAAAATGGAATGTGGTTCATTCACGATGCTGCACAAACACAGTTAGATTAGTCGAGGTAGACCTCACTTATACTCTGTTCGATATTCAAACTTAAATTCATTGAATTTTTTCCCATGAAGTCATTTAATGATATTGTAACTACTAGAGTGCAAAACGAAGATCTGAAACAATGGATTCATACACGATTATGATTGGTTGATGTAATGCAATAAGAAAAACCCTAGTGTTATTGAAAAAGCTTGACAGCGTGCGCTTTGGTTTTCAACGGTACAGATCGTGTACGGAATTTGTTTCGTGCGGGTTTATCCCGTGGTTTCCAGGTGCGAAACTGTTTAATTATCTGCTGATGATGACAACTTAGTTGTCGAAATACGTATACAGAATACGAAAATTAATGTGGAAAGGGGCTATATATCAACCTTAAGTGATTAAGTTAATCAACCACAGGCTCCATCAAATTTACCCACAGCACTTTTGCATATTAAGAGCCTTTACATGTAATATTATGTAATAAATTATTTTCTCTTTAAAAACTTTTATTGCCTTGTACCTTCAAAACATGGCACCTTTTTAAAATCATCCAAAGAATAAATTAGCCCAAGAATGTTTGCTGCATGTTTAAAATACCCATAAGCTTTATAGTATTTAAAAAGTGGCTTGGTATAATCTTAGAGATATGTTTATTATCGAGGACAACGTTCCATGCCGTTTTTATAAAATTAAAAAGATATGAACTACAGCATCTACTAAAAAGTATATCCACAACTAATTACAATGAAGACACCGTTCCAGTTTAATACAAGTAAACCATTTTTACTTAACCTGATTAAGCAATGTTGATAAAATTAGAATGGCTACATTATTTATAAAGTGATAAAAACAAGTAAAATGCTTTGAGATTAGTATCTTACTACTCTGAGTAAAATTAATGAAATCAATATGACGCGAAATAAAAAGTTATTATATTGCTATATGCATTTTCTGAAATATCAGAAATGAAAGACTACTGTCAGCATTAGCAAATTTTGATAATATCAAGTCGTGGAAGTGCATATATTACAGCAAAGTATTGAAAAGCCGTTACATGACTTAATTAAGTAATAATTATTGAATCAATTACGCAGCTGCAAGTAATAGTGAAGCATATGATAAATTAAATATCGTGAATGATTGTAAATAGTTCTAAATAATAATTGTACAAATGTTGATATGTAAAAATGATATGAAAATATTTACTTAGGAATATGCATACATTTTAAAGTAAAACAAATCTGAAGGCCCAATAAAAATCCAAAACATTATAAAAAACCAAGCAATTCAATCAAAATATTTGAATAAATAAATCGTAAATAAGTAACAAGTATTTATAAAAAATAAATGACACGTATGTTGAAAAAAATTACAAACTTTGGTTGGTGATATATCGATTAAAAAACAAATTATAATTTTTGTTATTAAACAAAATTAAATATAAATCGCAAAGCATCTTGCTAAATATAGGCAATTCAACCATTTACCGTACATTGCTGTTAAAGAAATTTTTTTGGCAAACACAAAATATTAATCTGATTTTAATTGAAAGTCTTACCTATATACTTATGTTTTAATTAAAATGTTTATGTGAACCATAATTTTATTAAAATGGAAAACGAAATAACAACAAAAGGATAAGTTATTTAAACGAATGTACAAAAATGAAATGTCGAAACTTGAATCTAGGGCAAGGGCACCGTCTGCTTAATGTAAATAGTGAAAATTACCACCAAATTTACATGGCACGAACAATACATGTTAAATTTCCTAATTTAAATTTCTCCCAAATTAAAAGCTTTATTTAAAATATCAATTTAGAACATGCAATTCGATTTGTAACTAATAATAAATAATAACTAATAATAAATTATAACGAACGTCATTTATGTATTTTCTATTTAATTTTCGGATATATTCCGTGGAATTGATCCATCAAAATAAAGATAGGTGTGTATCTAAATTTCCAAATTTTTCGGTGCATCCTATCGATTATAAAACAAAGTCTAATGCATCTGAGCAATTTTCGTATGGAATCGAAATTCTTACAAAATATATACGTTTAAATATCTACTATACATAACCACTTGCGAAACTATAGAATATCACGACTGCATAATCACGATAAAGTATTCCATACAACATAACGCATAGATATGTACGAACTACGTGTAGGTATAAACACATAAAAGTGTATTGTTTAACGAAAAAAAGTATAGCCGCAATAATACTATATAACCTATCTACAAACTCATACGAAACCAAGTAATCTATGTGTGTGTGTGTGTGTATATGTATATGAAACTTTATCTAAACTCACCGTATGTGCGTTGATAATCAGGTTTCGTAGTCATTATCGCTCCGTTATCAACAAATACTGCCACTAAACTTTTGACTTACTAAACAACGAATTGTTCTCAACAGTATAGAACGTGATTTTCAAGGCACCACACCAGTGCTTGTGATCCAGTGGCTGAATAAGTTTTTTACTGGTGGGGGGTGTGCGCACAGAGTGGGGAGGAAACGCCTTAATTTGTTATTATTCAAGAATTTCAATTACATATTTTTTTTCTTTAGAAGTTTAAGGATTTTCATAATTGAATTATTTTAAATATAAGGTAAAAGTATTTTTATCCTGTACATTCCTTATCTAAGAGTAAGAGGTTCACTGCTGCCGCGCATAATAAGAAATGGATTCACCACTATCACATGGCGGTATGGAAAATAAAATATATTCCAGTCCAGTGAATTTAATTCAAAATGGCGTCGTGTGAATCGAGTTTGCAGACGCAGAACACATTAATGTTTTTGTCATTGTTTACGTTTGACATTTGAAATATTATTAATAGTCAATTTGAGTTAATAGATTCAATAGACTATATTAACTTTTTTTGAAAGCTTTTACTAAAGTAAACCTATAAAGCATAAAGGTAAAAAGTAAAATTTAAAGCAAAAAAAATATTTTAACCTTTTTAAAATTCATGAACTTCCCAGGCTTTTATGAATAATTTTTCTTTAATGACATGAGTGTAAGCTTTATGCGCATATATTTATTTCAAATTTGGTAAATATGAACTGAGTAAATACATCTTATCTATGTTTAACAATCATATTTAATATTGTTTAAACCTATTAGTACAGGATAGTGTAAATACAGATGTAAATGCAAAAATTCTTTTATCTAGTATTATTCATATATTTTGTTATTACTTAAATACTTGCACTTAAAGAAAGTTGGGAAATCAACGCATTAGGGTAATGCAGCTATGTATATATGCAGTTAAACCAATAAGTGTCTGGCACATTTGCAACTCTGAAAAAAAAATCAAAATATTCATAAAACTGCAACAACAGATTTATTTTCTACAAAATATTTAATAAAACAAAAACGACATTCTAATGTATATACAAAAAACTAAGGAAATTAACAAAATAATGAAATAACAAAAATGAACACTAAATTTTTTAAATAATTAAATACTAAATAACAAAATAAATAATTTTCCAAAAGTTAATATTTCTTGGCCTTTAGTTGTTATGATTGCTTATTATTGGTTATAAACTTCACCTACTATACTATAAATTCTAATGCCACACTCTCGCACTTTTCAATGAAATGTTGCTTCAGCTATTCTTTATTACTGCCCAAAAATGCTTAATGCGGTTTGTATCAACACTTTTGAGATAGGTTTCCAAACAAAAATTTTTATTTATTAATTTTTGTTGATTTAAGGTGTAAACATTTTTAGATGTTTTATGGAGTTTATTAAAAATATTTAATATGAATTACTTGTTGACAATCAAAAAACTTCAACATAACAAACAATAAAATAATATAAATAAAATTGAAATTTCTATTAAACTAAAAATAACTATCGAAAACATAAATAAAAACAATATTGTCTGACGTAATAGAATTGGGTAGGAAAATCATTTGCTATATTTTTTATTAAAATAAAATTTGTTAATTTACCAATATAACATAAAGTAAATAAATGTACATAGGAAAATATAATCTTAAATATTAACTATTCATGTATATATAGGTAATTTGCTTTTTGTTTTTTTTTTAATGGAGCCTGTGGTTGATTAACTAGATCAGCCAAGACGTACACAGTGTACGTTTTGGCTTTCAGCGGTACGGATCGCGTACGGAAGTTGTTTTTCGTACGGGTACTTTTAGCGTAGTTGTCCAGGTGCGACACTATTTAATTATCTGCTGATGATGACAACTTAGTTGTCGAAATACGTATACAGAAAACGAAAATTATTGTGGCAACGGGTTTTATATCAACCTTCAGTGATCTTATTATGTTATAATTATTATAATTTTATAGTTTACCACGGAAAACTCCTTTCCGGTCGCCAAAAATACTGAAACAGATTGTAGGAAGAAATTAAAGAAAGGGACACGAGGAAGTAAACACGGGCATGTATCATTATTTTGTAAAACCGATGGGGAAAAAACACAATTGGAAGAAAAAGAAGTTACCTATACTATTAATTCTTAATTTATACATATATACGTGTGATGTCTGTCTGCAATAGTTTTTCTAGGAAACTTAGGCTTAGTAAAGGTTGACTCTGCAAGTGTTCAGTCAGCGTCGCGTGCTTCGTAGAAATTCAAGTTTAGCAAGTAATAAATGTACATAAACACTTTTACCCTTTTAAGCAGCGTTTTCAGTATTTTAGCGTGTTATTGCTAAAGTAGATGTGTGTTAATGAAAGATTAAAATTTTACTAAATTAAAACAAATATTTTGTGATAGCGTATCAACAGATCCGTTAAGTATTAATAAAAATTATTTTAATTATGCCAGTATTTCATTATTAGCGAACGCGGTTACATGAAGAGATTGTTGAAACATACTTGATACTGCAAATATTTAATCGATCTTATCCACTTCGTGCATTTGCATACTGAAAACGTTGCTTAAAAAGCTAGGTGTTTATTCACATTTATTAACTGCTAAAGCCCTTGCATCTTTATGAAACACGCAAATGTATTTGAGAACTATATGACAATAGAATGGATTTAATGAATTTCTTTTGCTACGTAAACAAAGCAAATAGTATCTAATATATAAACCCATCTATGTATTAAATTGAATTACCTAGCAATTATGACAACTAGCAAATTAATAGTATTTCCACTTATAAATATATATAATATTACTAAATGGTTAGCTAATAAGATATAAAATGTATAATCAAAAATTCCTAATCGCCATTAAAATAAAATTAAAATTAGCAATTAATATGTACGAATTTCAAGATTACAACTATATAAATTATTCGTTCTGATAGCCTGTGGAGTAATCTTGGCCTTCAGCAACAGTCGCTAGTTTTGAAGTAATAGATCATTGATATTTAGTTTTGCTAGTGTTGAATTTTTGTTTTCAATTCTAAGATTTTATTTCTAGTGTGTCTTGCAAATCTACGCTCCGGTTTTCTCTATATGTTCTACTTCCGCGAATTGGGAAATTCAGTTGATGGAACATATGTATGACAATAAACAAACTATTTCTGCCAAGTCATATATCTTCTTATTTTCTTGAAAAACAAGTAACTCGAAACTATATGTTCACAATCCTTGTACATAAATTAGCAAAATTATAGCTTGTTCTAGATTCAGTAGCAGTTTTTTGGCAAATCCTGTCTTTTATAGTACTAATTATTAGTCCTGTTCATATTGCTGGTTTCTGCAGGATCTGCTATATGACAGTATATTAGTGGCATTGACTGCTATAACGACCGTACAGCAGTCCCTGAAAAAGATCGTATTATTAGTCGAATTTTAAAGTTTATGAAATTCTGCTATACTTTAGTTGCTCTAAAATGTTTAACTACACCGCACAAATTCCCGTAACATGACTTATACCACGTTAGAAGTTATAAACATTCTTTAGAGCTATAATTCGTTCCTTCAAACTTTCCGAGATGCATTATTTCCCAAATATTTGAAATGTGTTATTCTAAAGTTCCTGTTTTTTTCTCTGACAACTTACATTACATAGTTGTAACTTGTGTTACTTCCATGTAGAACGTAGAACACATTCATTTCTCACAAAATTGACGCGATGATTTCATGGTCCACTTCGATAGTGGTCTCTCAAGTTCACGGGAAAATTACTGATGTAAGAGCATACTGATTGTAAAGTGAATAAAAGAGGGTTATGTTTCAACTTTAGAAAAAGCCGAGCATTAGATGCGAAGTTAAGTAAAAAGCACACACTTCAATGTCGTTGCGTCGTAGAAACTTCTATTAGAAGCAGTGTCATAAAAAAACACGTAATTTTTTGTAAATCTGGAAAGAATGCCGTCCTAAAAATATCTTCGTAGAATGTAGCTATCACCGTAGTGTCCTTTGAGTATAATGACTGAATATTACGCCTTTGCTATTCCAAAACATTCTCATCGGTATTTTATCAGCACTAGTGACATCTCGAAATTTCTTGATTTGTTTCCATCGTTCTGTCATTTCGTTTCAGGCTTAAAACACTGTATGCATGTCTCATTTATTGTGGCAACTGATGAAAAGATGTAATATCATCTGACGAATTTCTACCCGCGAAACCCACCTTGAAAAAACTTTTCTCGGTTTCAAGCGGTTATACAGGGTAGTATGCACAAATTACACGGGAATATCAACTTTAGAGTCGACATCACTATATTTACAGTTTGTCGGCACACCATAACAACTTGTATACGAACAATTGTGTGTTCTGGACTACGTCTGTAACACATCCCCGCATGTCTCAATTAATTGAGAACGAATGAATTAAATGGATATTACATGCTGTTCTTGAACAGTGAAAGTATTGAAAACACTTCTCACTCTATTAACAGCTGTACGAACTTTGTGCGCTGCGCTCGCGTATTTTAAACCTGATCGCATTTTTCAATTTGTCCCCAATTCCGAGAAAAAGTAGAAGACCTTAGCACTTGAACGCACTTCTTATGCAAACAATGTTCTTTAAATAAGCCTAATCAATAAGCGGTGATTTATTGATACAAATATCATAGCAACATTTTCATTTAAGCTTTTGTGAGTTTAACGAAGGTGATAAAATATATTCTGATGCTTTAAAGTTAATGGTCATAGATGCAGTCAATAGTACAAAATAATTTCGTTAGATAATATTAGACTAGATAATGAATAGTAATATCTTCACATTATCTTAAGAGTATAAAAAGTCCACTGCATCGAATATGAGATTCTGATTTGACGAGTTTTCTACACTCAGAAAAAAGTATTATAGAAATTCATAATGTTTTATTAAAAAATAATATAGTGTTTAATAGAAAAACTACCGAAACTTTAAAAGAAGCAATAACGAGTAGAGTATTATGAAACGCTCGCTTTATTTATTCTTGTACAAAGGGTAATAGGAAAGTTTTGCAATAAGACGCAACAATGAATCGTAGGAAGCTGCTTGGTTGCTGCATGTTGAGACATGTTCATACGTGCATAGTAGCCGCTACGCCATGTCGATGGGCTCAGTTATTCATTAGCAGTGAAACTGTAAAGTGCTTGCGTTGGCACCGTAGTCACCAAATAAGATAAAGGCAGTTTTGTGTTATTATTTCGTGCGTGGTTTAAACATAGACCAGTGCTTCGAAGAAATCACTCTTGCATTAGGTGATATTTGTACACATCGCACAACGATATTGAGGTGGTATAGAGAATTCCAAACGGGAAATTTAACTGTGGAGGATGCTGAGAGGCCGGAAAAGCCACAAACGTCAGTTGCGGAGGAGAACGTTACACTGTGAGGAAAATGTTTGGCAAGGGCAGACGAGTGACCTACCAACAGACAGAGGGTGCTTCAGGCCTAAATGCACCAGCAATTCTTTCGATTCTGCATGATCATTTGCACGTGAAGAAACTTTGTTCTCTCTGGGTGTCGCATCGACTAACTGAAGAGCAGATGACACGACGTGTGACTTGATGCCGGGAGATGCTAAAAAAATTTAATAAGGGACAATCTCAGCATATGAACAACATCGTGACAGGTGACGAGACTTGGCTGTACTATTACGATGTGCCGACCAAAGCTCAAAACGAAGTTTGGGTCTTTGATGATGAGGACACACCCGTAGTTGTCAGAAAATCCCGATCTGTAAAGAAGAAAATGATAGCAAATCGAGTGGAATTGTGGAACGCGTCGTTTTGGACACACAGAAGACAGTCACAGGTAAGTGGTATACTGAACAGTGCCTGCCTAAAATCATTGGATCTATGAAGAACCTGCAGCCAAATTTAAGAATGGGCACCTGGTTCCTCCATCACGATAATGCTCCAGCTCACCTCGCCAAAGCCTGCACCGAATATTTGACCACGACAGGATTGAAACTTCTCGAGCATCCTCCATATAGTCATATAGTCCCTGCGACTTTGCACTGTTCCCGCATGTGAAAATGAAGTTGAAAGGGAGGCGGTTTTCTAGTGATGAGGACCTTCTGCAGGCTTGGGACAACGAGTGTGCTTTATTCCCTAGTGAAACTTGACAGAATTGCTTTAAAGATTGGTTTCGGAGGATGGAGAGGTGTATTGAGTGTAGAGGAAATTACTATGAAAAAATTAAATCAAGCTGTATTGCAAAACTGTCCTAATACCCTTTGTATGTAAAACCACGCTTATATCGTGCTTATGTGAAAAATTAATAAATTGTGCAAAATTTTATTTAAAAATACATAATTTATATCTAAAACGACAAAATGTAATAATTCTCCTCGAAAACCATAAAAGATACGTCTTTCTGGTAAAGAAAAGCCAGAGTTATAAAAGCGTACTTCACTAAGAAGAAAGATTACAAATCTAAGACATTATTTAATAATTAAAATTGGCTCGCAATATCTGAAGAACGAAGAAAATAAACACTTTCTGAAACGTCACAGGCTGGTTTAGTCACTACATGTTTTATTTTCTTTTTTTAAATTAAAAATAACCCTTATTATCCTTTAATTGATTATGTATCACTTTGAAAGGTAAATTAAGCCTAAGTACTTATTCTTAAACAAACTATACCCTTATTTAATGATATTTCAAAGGTATATTTAGATTTAAAAGTTCTTTAATTCAATACAAATAAGCCACACATATGTTAAGTTAGATATGTTGTAAATATTGTAGTTGAATTAATGTATTTTATGCTTGCGAATGGTTAGATATGTAGTCCATGGATCTAAAAAATACATGATTAGAATCAATTCATAAAAATAATAACATGTCATCGTCATGAGTAGAAGGTAATCGTGAAATCTAACAACTGATTAAATTTAAAATATAATGTTTTGACAGAGGAAGTTAAATGTTAGTTTAGAAATAATTTAAGGAAGATATTGTTATTGAATTGAATTGATTTTAAAGTAGTAAATTAAGGGAACGTAAAAGACAACTTAAAGTAAACAAACAAAATATCAGTTATATATACAATTTAGTTATTTTATGTAATTTTTCAAAACCCACGTTTTCTATAGCAATAGAAAATTTATAGTCAAATTTAAAAGAGAATTATTAAAGCATAATGCTTTAACATAGATTATTTTAAGAATTCAAATTCAATTTTGTCAGTAAAAGATGGAATTTCTAAATATTTTAATTGAAACATTTAAAATATGAAATTTATGTATCTCGAGGAATTTAAATATGTATAATGTTCAATTTCAAAAAATTAATTTTATTTGGGCATTACTGAACGAATCTCTTTTGCTATTGTTTGAGTTACTTAGATCTTCTTCTCTTGTTAAAGGTCCATGCTAAATTATAAGAAAACTTAAAGGTTATAAGTAACATTGACGAAGGTCAAAATAGGTACATACTACTTACCATAAATAAATGGATAAAAGTAGTTAAATATTTTAAAAATAGTGATGGTAAGTGAACATTAAAAACAATTTTCAGCGAATATAAGCTATGTTAAGAAGAAAGTACAATTTTAATAGCTAATGTTAAAGCACGCACATAAGCCATATATGTATGCGTGTGTAGACGATATATATTGACAACGTGTATGGAAGCAGAAAAACGAGGAAGATTTATGAAGGTGACATCTAAGATAAGGATAAACAACCATTAAGAAAAGGAAGAAGAACTTTTAATGACGTTAAAGATAAGTTTATCATTATATTATAGTTTTAGTTGATTTTGTAAGTTATATATTGTAGAATTTACATAGTATGAACATTTTTTTAACCAATAGTAGTTCGGTTATTAATTTTTTTATTAACATGATCGATCATAGAGACATACAATAAGATTATAGTGATAGTAATAATCTGTGCTGAGGCGAAATGTATATATATGTATATATATATATATATATATATATATATATATATATATATATGTATATATATATATATATATATATATATATATGTATGTATATAGTACAGATTATTACTACCACTATAATCTTACAATAAAGGAATGTATTCATTGCATACGTCTACAATTGTTTCTTAAGTTTGCTGAGTTAGTCTTGTAATATTTGTATAAAAAATATATTTGTTTCACCTATACTGCTAATTCGTAGGCTTTTACAATCAATATCTTCTTCCAGGTGTATTCAACGTCATGATGAACGTTCTATTGTTTGTGCTGTCAGAGTCGTCAGGATCAGCTATCAGATTATCTAATTTAATTAAATGATCGAAGTCCTTAGAAATTTGATGGCAGTTTACCTGTGAAGGATGTGACAAATTTGTCAGATTTAGACAGCTGAAGATATTGGTGATTACAGTAAAATTTTTTTGTCAGCCTCTTCAAAAATTATGAAATATAGTGGTTAGACATAATACTGTTTTGGACGAAGACCGAGTGATCGTCATAGCATCTTAAACTTCCTTAACCTAATTCACATGTCTTTTCACAGAATATATTACCTATCTCTATACGTTGCCGTCTAATATTGATGAAAATCAAATCAGTTTATATATTCAGTAACTTTTGCATTTGCAAATCTGGTAGTACAATTCGTCCTCGATGTTCATTTTGTGGAGCTGCAACTATCAGTACAACGTTTTTGACAAGAATTTTTTTTCAATAGCTATATTACTGGCATAGCATACACATCCACAAACACACGTTGTGTCCTATACATATGCATTTGTATAGTTTCTTTGAATAAATTCATTCGATTTAAATAAATTATGTATATATTTTGCACTATTATAAATGCACTTTTAATTATACTACCGAAGCATGATTTTTAAATTACAATGTAGAGCAAGTTTCACATGTCATTAAATATCAAATATCAAATGAAGGGTACAGTTCCATAGAAAACTTTGTCACAAATTATTCATTTTACCTAAGACTGAATTTAAATTTAAAAACCATTTCTTCGATGATTCAAATTTTATGAACTCTGTCGATTAAAGGATTTCCTTTGGGTATTAACTAAGAAAACTGTACTACAAATGAACTTATATTAAAAAAGCGAACACGAAATTAAGGAAACATGTTTTAAACCAGGTATGGGCAAACTTTGACATGTTGTGGGCCAAACTTTAATGTACAAATACGTTCGCGGGCTGCGTTTAAAAGTAGTGTTTTAAAGTAGTATTCATAATTTTTAGCGATAGATATCAGACATGAAATAATACAATGTCTCGCGGACCGGATTAAATCTCACGGCGAGCCGGTTGTTGCCCACATATGTTTTAAACTATCAAAAATTTGTGAATACAAACTATAGCAATTGAAAACATTTTGTAATAATACATTAGGAATATGTTTTATAAATACGTAGTCTTAATTTTTTGGAATGTTATCAAAAAGTGATTGTTTCAACGTCACAAAATTTCGTTGTCTTTCTGGCACTAAAACTTCTTAGCATTGATTGGCTACAAATAACTGTTTTTTAATACTCAAATACATTAGATTATTGTACTGAAACAGACTATATTTCTGTTTTAGTAAAATAATTCAAGAATTCATTTTGTAAGAAAACAGGTCCCTTACAAATTCTTCGTCTGCCTTTTAGATGAGATGATTTTGGCAAACTTTTAGTTCTCGAATCGACTGAGAACTCAATGGGCATATCTTAGCATAATATAAATTGGTATTTAAAAAAATCGTTCAAGCTAGATAGGGGGTCGATTTTATTTGAACATTTTTGAATATCTTAATCCAGTGTGATAGAGATTAAGCTATCTGTTTGGAATTTACTATCCCACGTCTTTGGCTATCAATGACAATGTATGGGAAAAGTAATTTCAATGTAATTTAGTCGCTTCTCAATGTAGACAACATAATGCATATAGTGATAGCTCTTACTCGTAAATCAAAAAAGCTCTATAGAAAATGTTGAAGCATAATACATACATCTTCACTTCTTCTTATAGATAGGTTCCGGGTAAATGCGAAACACAATCTTTACAGTAGGCTAAATGTGTATATTAATAGCATAAACGTTCAGTTGGCTCTTGTAATAGACGTCATTTGTTATGTTTAGAACAACAAGGTTTTTGCCAAAATCTATACAATTTCTGAAGTTCGACTTCTTTTCTCTACAGCTCTTTTTCTTTTATAGAATACCTCAGGCTTTCTTTTGTGCAAACCAGTTTGTACTGTAAGCTTCCGTATTTCATTTTGTGACCTTTTTTTCATCAATGTTAATGCTATATATTGAAGAAACATTTTAAGAAAAAACTCATCCCATAAGCTGCATGTATCTGTTCTAGTTTACTGGAAAGTTTTCTTAAGTTTCGTATTGAAAATCTATTTATATGACTCATAAGATACTTACTTTGAGGCTGCAACTCGCAAAACATTTTGAATATCTTTTTAGTATTGACGTCTTCAAGTAAGTGTAACCTCTTACTGTCGATTACACTAGTGGCTTTTTCTACCTTTGAATGATTTGATGTATATATATACACATATACAGGGTTACCATTTTGAAAACAGCAAAACGGTGTTAATTTTTTAAACAAAAAATATATTTACTTTTCTGACATATTTGTTAGGATATGCCATTTAATTTAACTTGCAAAAATAAGGTCAGGAAGGTGACGGCCGCCTTCTCTGATACAGTTTTCAATTCTGTTGAGGAAGCTCTGCCATACTAGCTGTAGTATCTCCTCGGTGATTAGTGCCACCTCTTCACGAATTGCCTCTTTCAAATCTTCCAAATTACGAAGTTTGCGTTGAAAAACTTTCTCCTTCAAATGTCCCCACAAAAAAAATCGCAGATGTTGAGGTCGGGAGAACGAGGAGGTCAGGGCACATCTCCAAATCTTGAAATGACATGACCTGGAACAAGTTTCGCAGCAACGTCATCGAAACTCTTGCTGTGTGTACAGTAGCTCCATCTTGGTGAAACCATATGTCCTGTTGCAAGTTGAGCATCTGCAGTTGTAAGAAAAAAAAATCGTTGATCATACGCACGTACCGATTTGCGTTCACTGTCACCGCAACTCCATCCTCTTCAAAAAATAAGGGGCCAATAACATGTTGTCTCGACACCGCACACCATACAGTCACACGAGGCGAGTGGAGAGGTTTCACATGAAGCTGTCTTGGGTTTTCCTCTGCCCAGTATCTGCAGTTCTGTTGGTTCACTGTCCCATTTAGGTAAAAGTGAGCTTCATCGCTCATGAAAATCAGAACGTCAGGCTCATCGTGAAGGAGAACTTGCATTTGACTAGCGAAATCCAACCGTTGGGGGTAGTCAGTTTCTTTTAACTCCTGTACACACACAATCTTGTAAGGATGAAACTTAAGATTCCGTTTCAAAATTTTTCGGACCGACTCACGTCCCATGTGTAATGAAGATGCGTGCCGTCGAGCTGAACGACCAGGACTCCTAATCATTGCTGTTCTCACTCTGTCAATGTTCTCCAGAGTCCTCACTGTTCGTGTAGCGCCTGGTGGTTTCTTCCCCATAATGTTGCCTGTGGACCGAAAACTCGTAACCCATTTCATAATCGTTGGTCGGGTAGGTATGGCTCCATGCCGTCCAACGTTAAAATGAATGCGAAAATCACGCTGAGCCGCTACCACTGAATCATTGTTTCTTACATAAAAATCGTACGTAAACACGCGATGTTGAACTGTCCACGGCTCCATTGCGACTGGAATACCTAAATGGCCATTGCTTGGGAGGTGAATGACCGCCCGCCCCTCCCCCCATGATTTGCCGAGGCCGAGTACAGTCGCATCAAAAATGTAATTACATCCCGCGGTCACCTGTATATCGGATGATTTCTGTGTTTTTCTCTTCCATCGTCGTGAGCCATACCCAATATTTTTAGATAATTTGGAATATTTCTAGTTTTTTTCTTTATTCCATAAATGAACGTAAAAGCTTGTTTACAAACATTTACTTCTTCTAGACTGTTATCATTTCTAAAACAAATGTGTAACACTTCCTAGATTTGCTTCTTTTTCATTTTTCTCATGTCTCCTTCAACGATTACATACCACTGTAATCTATTCACAGGAATACGAATTCTGCTGATTATTAGACGTCAGCGTGCTAAAATTTTTAAGTAAAGTTTCAGTTTTCACCCAATTCATGGCTTTTTTATCTAATTTCTTCAAAACTTTCGCGTTTTGCCATGTTTCTTCCTCTTTATTATTTCATTTTAAACAGTTACTTCTTTTGATTTATTTTAACTGACACTAGTAATTTTCAAGTTCCATTAATACTTTATTCTATTGCGCAGGGCCTTAAAAATATACTGATTATCAGCTGTATTGAAAAATCTAATGTAACTTTACGTGAGATACAAGATTACACCATGCATTGTTTACACTTACTAGGTTTCTTTTGAATATGAGTAACATGAACTTGACCCCTGTTAGCGCTATATGTATTAACAAAAATTTATATTTCCTACATACTTGTCACTTTCTGGACGTACGCAAATATATTGGCAGATTTTACATGAAAAATAATACAATATAGCTATAGTAGTTCAGTTTACTCAACATTTGGACCTGTATCTTTCAAATACTATGGTATATAATATCAACATTTTTTATATTCTCATTTTCGCGATACAAGCTAAAACTGAAAATCGTTTTAATTTTGGCGAGTTTTCGTTTGTTTGAAACGTTTATTTGCACAAACGAAAATAATTCTGGGTCAACCCTCATGTAAAAAGTTTCAAATGATTTGAAATATTTATATTGGTAATTTTGCCTTGTAACTTGTAAGTTTTTTACATCGTCGTTCTTACATGTACATCGTCTGTACATAAGCAAAATTATGTTTCAACGCTAAAAAACACTTTGACACCAAATTTTTCAGCAGTACTTTAAATGTAATAATTATTGTTGCCGATGTTCTCCAGTAAAAGCAATATTAAGATTACTTTCTTATTTAAACAATTGCTAAGGCATCCAATTCAGTTCAAGCAATTTCAATGAAATATGCGTAATTTGTCACAAACTTCTACCATAAAACTATTGTAACGAAATAAGCCTAAACTAGTGCTTGCGACACATTTCTTCAGAAAGTGTGGTTTAAATAAATCTGCAATGGTAAATATTTTCCTGCAACATTAAATTGTATTAAACAATTGATTCAAGAAGACATTATTTATTCTATAATAGAAGCCGTAGCCAACATGCATATGCTTAGCTGAGAAAATGCATTAAATTAAAAAAAATTTGTATTAATTAAAATTTATGAACTTTCTGCGAATTGTTAACGACTGCTTTATGTATTTTTTAACCCCAATCTTAGATTGTTGAGCTGTCATCAAATTAAATTATTTGAAAAAAACTATAAAAGAATTATATACCACAATATTATTATATTCTAGTTGTCACGGGTCGCCTTTGGAGAAAAATTGCAACATCCCAAAAATTTTATGATACTTGAAAATCGTAGTTCCTATATGTACTTTTATTATAGAATATATTATCTCCATAAAAACTTAAAAATATTAATTTAATCAACTAGAATTCTTTGTATGTTA
Organism: Dermolepida albohirtum; assembly: GCA_031893035.1. NCBI lineage: Eukaryota > Metazoa > Arthropoda > Insecta > Coleoptera > Scarabaeidae > Dermolepida > Dermolepida albohirtum. The sequence continues at coordinate 393,671 of JAVIWB010003017.1, read as the reverse complement.
AATGAACTGTGATAAATATCTTTTTCTTTTGATGAAATAAGGAAGATTTATTTATCTCTACACGTTAAGTATCGCTATTTAATTCTCTATACCTTTTTATGCTTTTACTTACTTTTAGCAAACATAGAATATTAGTCCACTTTATTAAACATTTCTTTAACTGTTTCTTACGTTAAAATATACATGTAATAATAATTATTTGTCAAATTTTGACATTTTTCAACGTTCATTATTTTCATTACTTAACCTAGTTTTTGTGATATTCTAATTTGTAATGTATACTTTCAATGAATACGCTCATGCGTATATGATATTTGGGTTATGCAATGGAAAATCGTACTTGACAGAAGACAAATATACAATATGGTATCCACACCGGTAGCACTCATCTACCAATACATTTCCAAGGTTGAATCGGAGACTTTATGAAATAGGCGATTTTGTTCCCAGTTAACGTGATGCAGGCAGAACAAGACAACAGTTCTTTCACTACTTACGGAAAGCGTTTCAAGAACATGTAATGTTACAAATGTACAACCATTTTACGAAAATGACGATTTGTAAAGACACAATTTTAAACAAAATTCAAGAAGATCCAAACATATTATCACTTATTATATAGAATGACGAATGCATGTTCACAAGAGATGGTGTTTTCAACGGTCATAATTTCTATTTTTGAGTAGATGAAAATCTCAGATTTTGATACCAAAGAAAGTTTTCTGTGAAATTTTAGGCATCTTAGACATCAAATTGTGGGACCAACATTTCTTCCAAATAGACTAAATACAAATGAGTACGTACATGTGTTGGAGAAAGTGTTGAATGTTTCATTAAATGTTACAGCCAAAGTGTATAACATGCATGATGGTGCACCAGCTCACAATGCAAGAATTACAAGAGAGTGATTGAAATAACGTTTTTCAGATAGGTGGATCGAGATGAAATAGACCATTAACGTGACCTGCAAGTCCACCAGATATGAATCCCCTTGACTTCTTTATTTGGGGTTTTTGGAATGAAAAGGTTTATGTGACGCCTCAAGCCAAGGAACAAAAAGTAATAAACAGAATTAACGCCACAATGCAGTTAATTACCCCAGATATGGGGTAATTAACTGCATTATTATTGTTATATTATCAGACTTAAATAAGACTCGTATTTTGATATATCATTTCTACTGATTTATTGATGGTTTTATGCCATGTTGCCAAATATACACTTCTTTCAAGCAATTTGTATGACTTAACTAATGAAAATACATGTTTGTATTAGGATTGTTGACACAGAATTAGTCATAGAATCGACATAAGTGATGATTATTTGTGAATTTCTGACCACTTTGTATACCCAGTTCTCCATTACATCTGCAGTTGAAAGTTTCCGACTATTTAAATCTTCATGCAGAAGCTTTGTGGTCAGATAAGTGAACTTCATTTTTATGTAAGATACTTTCCATTGGTTGTAACATTGTAATATAATGTAGCAATTAAATAAACATTATTATTTATTTAGATTAATCTGCATCTAAATTATTCACTTGTATCTGCATGTCAGGTTGTCTTATAAAAATTTAATTCACGTTTCTTCAAAAAGTTTCCTCTTTTACAAGCTATACTCAGTATGCAATCTATTTAAAAAAATATTATATAGCACTTAAATACACAATTATTTATACAATTATTAATTATTAATTTGGTGTATATATGAAGTATAGTTGGAAAATAAGTTGCTACAAGAGTTTTCTTGGAGAAAGAAGACGATATAAACAAAAAAAATATTTCTCTATTTTTCGTATAGCCCCCGAGACATTTAGGTGCTCATCATTCCGTTTAAGAAATCTCAAGGAATGTTCTTTGATAAACGCTGAGGTCTGCTCGAAGAAGTTATGTAAAGTCTGGGCGTCAACCAGTGGTCACGAGATAGATAATCGTTGCTATCGTCGCGTGGAGTATTTCATTATCGTCAAAGAAAGATAATTTTGGTGTCAGAAAGCTAGGTCACTTTTCGAATGAAGCTTTCAAAGCTCCAGTGAACGGGTTTGATCAGTGGGCTCACGCAATATGAAAAAATCGATGTATTTTTATTATAAAACCTTCCCTTGTATTTTTTTAATTAAATTAATCTGTTTGTTGTTACATGAAAATTTAAAATCTATGCATCTTAGATTATTTATATAAATCTTTTAATTAATTAATTAATTAAAAAATACTGTTTTAGATTACTAAGTAAAAAAATACCTTGAAATTTAAACGTATACAATTTAAGAAAACTAATCAACAAAAACGTTCATCAAAAAATAAACAAATATTTTAGTTTTTCTTATAGTTTTTTTAAATTATGATAACTTCAGTTATCCGACCACCTAACTTTCAAATCATATGTCAACTGGAATATTTCTCAGTACAAACTTTAATATTCCAAAAGACAAACAAAAGGAACTTCTTGATCCTCTTTCAGACCGTGAATATCATATACTTTCGCTCCACTGAAGTAGTATTTAATTCTGGTTATAATAAGAGACGAATTCTTCAACCACTAGAAGTTATCTCCAGCCGCAAAAGGTCATATCCCTCTATTGCCTGTTGCATATCGCATGCTCGAGGTTTTTTTGCATTCTCTGTGACTTGAAACAGGAAATGAGTCCACGACGCATTAGCTGATAACAACTTGCAATGTTACAGGATGTCTTGGATAGTTGCACATAATACCTTTCGACTAATATATACCCATTATAAAATGATGTCATGGACAGTAAAATACCCTTGAATTGGTTGATCAACTTGCAGTGATTGTGGACAGTCGCTCGTTTCGATATTGCTGCCACCATTACCGCTATGGTAAAAGTTGTACATCACAAAACGAAAGAAATACAACTTACTGCCAATTCAAAATGTCTATGCCTTTTAGAAATAAAAATGGGGGAACTTATTTTCCTATTACATTTCGAACATAATTTTCAATGATATTTTAGCATTCGTTTACAGAAAAAAAATTGCAATTTAAGTAAAACTAAATTTCGTTAAAAAAAATTTTTCGACAATTCAATCCATTTCACTTTTTTAGTCAAAATTTAACTCGAAAATATATTTAAGATAAAAATTTACTTTTAAGTGTGAAACAAATAGTTAGGGAGAATACAGGCATGCTTATACATTATACACCTCTGGAAAAACACAACATTTACATTATTGTTGAATTTGAAAGAAAGAGAGTGGCGTAACAAAACTGTATTATTAAATAGTAAATGGCAGTTATAAAAAGGCAATATCTGGTTTAATTACATTTGAATTGTTGCCAATGATTGTAATGAAATTATTAATTACTGATAACATAAAAATAATAAATCTATAAAAAAATTTAAAAAATAATATTCTGGAAATTGTCAAAAGTGTTTATTTATACTTACTGCCTGCTAAACCCCTTGCACTTCTTCGAAGCATGTGCTGCTGACCGAGCATTTGCAGTGCCAACTTTAGGTAGGTGTTATGCAGAATAATTAAATCACGCAAATTAATGCATGCCGAGAGTACACAAATATTCTTGTTATATACACAAAAAAAGTATTGCAAAAATATCTGTGTAGTGAGTTCGAACAATAAGGTAAGATAGTCTAGTAAGATATCTGCTCAAATAATAAGAAGATTCCTTGAAAGCACTGATTTAAATATATTGATGTAAAGCGCCGCAAAAAAGCACATTTAATAGATCTAATATTAAGGTACGTACGAAATTATGACTTTTACTGTAAATACTTCGTATTTTATCACACTTTCAAAAGAATTAAGTTTATATTATTCGATAATTTTTGTTTTTCATGTACTTAACAACTTTTCGGACAGCTTAATAACATATATATACATACTGGACTGCCTTATACCTATAAAATATGGCGGAATGACATTATTGTTTGGGTGTATGTCCCCGTTTGGTGTTGAAGAGCTTTATTAGTGAGAAAGGTATGGACAGTGACTACTATATAACCACGCTGGAGGAAGTATTAGTATTGTCCATTTCAAAATTATTTAACGAAGACCAGAATATTATTTTCGGCAGGATAACATTCCCTTGCCATAAATCATGAATGGTAACGCGTTAGTTTACCGATAATGAGATAAAGCTGTTAGAGTGGCAGCCATAGAGTTCCATTCATCAACTATTGAATATTTATGGCATTTATTAATGTCTGTCAAGGTTCGAATGTGCTTCAAAAGAACATTAAAAAAACAAGTTTTAAAGTATGTATATACCAGGAAAATTGTTACAATCTTGTATGTAGTGTGGCATGAAGGATATATGTATGTACATGTAGTGATCAAACCAAAAGGTGATACAACAAAACATTTATTTTCCTTTTAATAAAACACTATTAAAAGCAATTTTATCGTTAAGCAAAGCTGTATATGTCTGAATGATGTCGAATTAGCAATATCTTAATTTACGAATGTGAAGTTAAGAAGAAGCTTAATCTCGACATTAATTTAGCCTTAGTGCAGAATTCTTTATATTTAATATTTAATGCTATTAACATCACATCGTTACAAAAGTAAATATTAAATTTAAAAAAGTATATGATTAAATAAAACTCTTAATAATGTATTTAATTATTTCTTAAATAGCATATAATTCTACAAAATCTGAGAATAGCCGCGGAAGTAGCAGAACCAGGAAATAAAAGAAATTTGTGGTTAATTTCTTTAGAAGTTGTAATACGTACAGTAATTTATTATACGTAGAATAATAAAAATAGGTTAATTCTTAGAAGTTTGTATATGCATGTATCAATCAATTTCGATAATATTTTAATCAACTTTGGGATTGTTTTAAAAATATCACATTTGTTTTTATCACATTTGGTTAAAATTAATCGGTGCGTAATCTAATAATCCATGGGTTGCCATAATTGTATTATTATACTATATTGAACATCTGTTTGTAATTCTCTTAGTTTATTAAGGGCTCAAACAATTATATTAAAAATGTTTAAATTGCTTCAACTAGGTAGTGATATGAATAATTATTTATTTTAGACGGATTGCTATTTTAATATACAAGGCGTGTTTCTTAAGTAAGTTGAAAATAAAAATCAAACGAAAGAAATTTTTAAAAAATTAAATTTATTTCTAGACTCTACATACATTTCTCCTTTTTTCAACATATCTGTCAAGTTTGTTTAAACACTTATCAAACCTTACAACTAGGTTTTGAAAACCATCTTCATAGAAACTTGCCGCCTGCTCTGATAACCAAGAGGTCACGGCCGTTTTCATGTCTTCGTCATCGTTGTAGTGGTTGCCGCCGAGATGATATTTGAGATAGCGGAAAAGATGAAAATATCTAAGCACAAGGTCGGGGCCGTAGGAGAGGTGGACGTTAGAGCAATCATCACAAGAAAGCTATAATATATTCCATTCGTGTTAGATTTACTTTTAGTCCGAAGAAGCCACAATATTGGTCAAACAATTGTTGCCATCTCTAAATAAAGAAATTTTGTGAAAATCACACAATTGAAGTTTTTTTTCAAATTTTCCTATACTCCTATACTTCTTTTTTATCGAATATTAATTTGTCTTGTGAAAAGTACAGTCTCATATTGGTTTTAATTACATTTTATTTTTTTCATTCCTTCCTTTTTCGTCATTATAACAGTTACCTGCAAAATCTAAGTAATTGATAATGTCTCTATCCAAGTTAAAATAACCCCTGAAGATTTCTTTCTTTTATTACGTCGATTATCACACTAAATTCTAATACTAAAATTTAAAAAAATAACACTAAATTCTTATTTAGTGTCCCTTTGTTTCATACTAGATATAGCTATGAATCTTTGTGACGCTCCGTTTTCCGTTTTTATATAACTAGTTTATGGCTTTTTCTATATATGTAATTTTCTTACATTATTATTTTCTCATTTGTATTCCACTTCTTCAATACCTTTCATATACCTAGTCCTGCCATAAATACTGATATAAAGGTTTTTAAGTACAAAAAGAAAACTGCAAGTTGGATTTAAATTATTTTTTGATAGTTTATTTTGGCAATAGTAAGCTACAAAATACAATGCAAATTACTCGAAATGGACGCCATTTGCCTTAATACAACGCCGAAGTCTGCAGGGCCACTCATCAATCGCTGTACGGACGATATCCATGGGAAAATTGTCGACTGCTTCTGTTAACGCTTGCTTCAATGATTCCAGGTTGCGATGGGGTCTTCTACAGACCATGCCCTCTACTATTGACCACAGTTTGTAGTCAAGCGGATTTAGGTATGGGCTTGCTGACGGCCAATAGTCAGTACTAATAAACTCAGGTACATGATTTTCAAGCCATTGCTGAGTTGTTTTGGCCTTGTGAGCGGGCGCAGAGTCTTGTTGGAATATCCATGGTTGGTTTTGGAACATGGTGTAGTTCAGGGGCTGCACTGTATTGCTTAAAATGTCTCGTTGATAGTTTTTGGCCGCTGCCTTAACACCTTTTTCATAAAAATGCAAGGAAGTGACACCGTCATAGGATACTCCCCACCAAACCATCACTGAAGCAGGAAGATGACCTCGCTGAATCCTTGGCACCACTTCACTGGCTTCCTTGGAGGACCGTGCATACACCCTATCATTCTGCTTGTTAAAAGTTTCTTCCACAGTAAAAATTTTTTCATAAGAAAACAGAATTTTTTTGTAACGTTCTTTGCCGTACAACGATATCAGGTGTCTGCATTTTTTCTTCCTATTCTTTTTTAATTCAACGTTAAGGCGCTGTCCTGTTTGTCGCTTGAAAGCTCTAAGTCCTAGGTCTTGTTTAATGATACGGCTCATGGTTCTCGGAGCAATACCCATTTCACGAACCATGATTTTCTGTTTGCGGACAGGATGTCGATTGATGCGGGACCTCACAGCATTGATGGCCTGTGTTGTACGTACTATGCGAGGCCTGCCAGATCTTTTACGGTCAATTACATTTCCAGTATCAATGAATAACTTAACAGTACGATACACAAACACACGCGTAATATTTAACGGTTTCAATAAATCAAAAATACGGGCCCTTTCTATTCCACACTTATGAAGTGCAATAACCGCAATACGGCTCTCTTTATCCGACCATTCCTTAATGACGACTCACGCTATAGTGAAATTGTTCGGCATTTTTGTAAAGCATATATCAAATGTCCGAACTGCCAACATAAAATTTTTGTGCATTCAAGATATCATCTGCAAAAAGGTGCATTTACACTTGTATCATTACTTATGGCAGGACTAGGTATCTTACTTTATATTGACGTTTCATGTAATGCTATTGAATAGAAAAAACATCTATTTACTTATCTATCATTTCCTTTTACAGATTCAAATGATTTGGAAGTGTCTATAAACCCAAGGCATATTATCTCATATAATACCTTTGCTTTATAGACACGTCTAGTTTCTACTGTTTTCTCAATCATTTGCTTTAATTGTGCATGGGTTGTTCCCATTTTTTTCTGGTATGCTGAATAAGTACAGTTTATTTTCTTATGAATATACTGCCTTCATCCTCCAGGAAGCGTACTAAAGCGTGGGAAAAAATCTGATTCCTTCAACGGTTTTCTGGATTGGGTGAAACTTTTTTTCCTATAAAAAGCTTTTTAAATGTCTAAATATATAGAAATTTGAGGGAACAAATTCCAGACTATTTGGTGGATGAAGAATAGTCAATGTATAAACAGGCGTGTGGGCACAAACATTTTTTTGCAAGAAACAGGCTTTCTTTTTAGGTCTGTTCTATAATGTAGGATTCACTGAAGCTTCTAACAAGTCCGAATAATACTCGACATCTATTGCTCGTTGCTTTGTCATAAAATCTATGTGTAAAACATCCCTAATATCCAAAAATAATGTATTCACAATTTTCCCTACTGAAACTTTAACTTTAGCCTACTGAGACTTTACTTTTGGAAAGGAAGTATATTATGATTTCGTTAAATATAATACATATCCATGTATCATTTCATTTTTATTAATATCATTTAGAAATGGATATAAAACTAATTTTCTGTTTCTCGGCGCATTAATGGTTTCTTGAAAAAATATTGCAATAGTACGCTAATCATAATTCGAAGTAAACTTGTGTTGACAAAATGATTTTCAGTACATCATCTTCTATAATTTTGCGAATTTACATAATCGGCCAAATGAAACCAATCCTTATTCTCGTAAAACATATTGTTCAATGTGTCACTGCTGGTGATGATGTTCTGAAACTATTGGCAGTATTCAATTCTTGCAATGAAATCTTGAGGAAATAGCTGATAAACTACAGTCATTGTGAATGAAAGAATATACTTCGTTGGTACTATCGTATCACAACTTCTATACGAAAACCCTATAAACTTGAAATTATCAATTTGAACCTTAGAGACGGTAAAACTATACCTGTTTGTTGAGAAAGTTGCCGAAAATATCAATTTGGACTAGCTTACACATTCCTAGATGTATATATGTCTTCCTTAATCTCTTCAAGTCAAGATCTTTATTTTACCGAGGCACTTTTTTTGAAATACTCTGGCAGAAACGCAGAAAGCAGTCAACAATACACTGTTGGTGGTGGACGAAAGTGTTAAATGATAAAAATCCTTTGCATATATGGCAACATATTGTTTAATATGTGGAGTGGGTTTAGAAATCCACTGCGAAAACCCTCAATAAATATGTCCCGTACAATTAATTTTAATTTAAACGAAAAGCTTCCTGTCGACGTTCTTCTCCTAACAAAGCTGCCTGTTAAGCATGTGTCTTCTATTATTTCAAATTTTATTCCCAATGCGTGATATATGAAGTGTGAAATTACTTTCCATGTTGTTTTCTTTTAAGATGTTTTTGATATAAAATTTACAATTACTTAAAAGTCGTATATTATGCATTTGCTTCCAGTAAAAATCCTACAAAAATGAGAACTTTGCTTTGAAACTACTTTCCTACTTCTATGGAAAGGTGTAATTTTGCTGCTTTCTAATGCAATAAAGCATTTGATAGTATGTTTATATAATCTTTATATTTTTTATATAGAATTAGGTTAAATTTCGATCCAGCAAGTTTCTCCGCTACTAACGAATATTTAATGTATAATATTTAGTTAAATGTTTCATATACGAGCTATATTTACAGCGAATTTTGAATAATGTAATTATTACTGATTGTGCATTTGGTTATTTTCGTTACGAGCAATTTTTATGGTTACTGTGCTCCACATGCAGGGTTTTAAGTGCATTTTGTATGCAGACGTTCGTCATTTAAGTTATATAGAAAATACGTGCACTTCGTTTACTGGATCCAATAAAAGGTGTACGTAGACTATCAAAGTAGCTAACATGTTTTTTTAAAATTATTTTTAATGTAAACTGACTTTAGATTTGTGACAAACAAAAATGTTTGCTGATGATACATGGTCTGTTTCAAATGCCAAAAACAACAGAAAAATTACAAATCAAGATAAGACGTCTATATTAATAATATGATTTATTTCCCAGCAGAAAAAAATCCCCTAATAGGATAATATGAACAAAAGATGAAAAAAAGAAATGAGATAAGTATCCAAAATGCAAAAATTAAATATGTGTACATATGTAGGTAGGTTGTTTTTAAAATTTTGCGGATGACACAGAAAAAATCAATTATTTTAATCAATTTTTTTTGTTTTTCAAAATATTCGCCTTTGTGATCTATACACTTCTGCATTCGGTGGAACCAGTTCTCATATTGTTCTTCAATCACCTTGGATATGAAAGTTTTCGTAGACTTCCAGTCGTTTTCGGGGTATTAATTTCAATCCATGCATTGTCTTTTGTTACAAGATTACAGGTGGGGACTATAAGGCGGATGAGTCATCAATTCCGTCCGTGAAGCGGCTAAAACTCTGGTGTTTAAAATACGTTGGGCGATGGTGCATTGTTTTGATGCAGAATGATTCGTCCTCTTGGTCGTTTCTCGCGCACTTTTTGGAACACAGTTGGCAAACAAACGGTTGTATAGTATTTAGCATTAACTGTGCGGTGATTCTTTAGCGGAATAGCCACCATTTTCTTGTCAAAGCTTCGTCTGTATCTCACTTTCGTGGATTTCTCCTCGTCTTTGAAGACCCATTGAGCCGATCGTCGCTTGCTTTCTGTCTCGTAACAATAAATCAAGCTTTCGTCACCTGTAACGATGTCGTACACTGATTTTGCTCGACCTTGGTTGAATTTTTTAAGCATTTTTTGCACCAATCAACAAACGCTTCTTTGAGCTTCCGTTAAATTAGTTAGTTGGTTGCAAATTATGATTAATGCTGACATTATTTTGGAATAAATCAAACAACAAAAGAAAAATTTCATACTTATATTAAACTTATGCATATGTATGTACAAATATTTGATGAATTGAATAAAATATGTGTATATATTTAAAAGATAAAACTTATTAATAAATATCTAAAAAAATATTACAATCGCTTGAGCGCATTCGTTCCTAATGATGACATTTTCAGTTTCCTAGTTGGTTGACCTGACATCGGTGTACGAGGCGGGGATCCACCTGCATTGTCTGCATTTGCTAGTTCCTGCAACATATATTTACTTAATTAAGAAATATAAATATATGAGTCAGTACTTATCGTTGATGAGGTAATAAACTTCAATTTTTATTTATTTATTCATTGTATCTGTTTCTATTTAATATAAGAATTAGAAATTATTCAGAATAACTGAAGTTTATGCTATTAAAACAACTATTTTTTATATTAGAATATATTGTACATTTCAACTGGTATGTTATATCAGGTTGTACGTTTGCTAGCGTATGTGTTTGCACTTTTTCTCTAAGTAATAAAAAAATATTACATGAAATACAGATTATACAAACTCAATCGTAATTAAATAATAAAACGTAAGTTTATATTTTATTATATGTATATTTTTATTATATAAATTATATGTATAAATCAATCAAACTACACATGTTAAGAAGTGTGGCTTTTATTAATACTAATATGAAAAAGAAGCGACAAAATTTACACTAATCTGCTAGCCAAAGGACCACATACACCAACACACCAACTATTAAATTTCCTTTTTTCGTGTACCCCAAATTGAAGCTTGATTCTCTATAATTACTTGCTCTTATTATCTTGTAAATTCCATATTAATAATAAAATTCTAAAACAATTTTGTTCTTAACGTAATAATATACAATATGATCTATTAAATAGCATCTTTATTCGACCATTATCAAGAGTAACAGTATCAATGATAATAATGTCTCTGTCAAGCCAGGCAATGAAAAGACCTTATTTACAAACTAGCGATTTTAATTTTTTCTCAAAGTAACATATGCTTTCGAACGTTTCTGGAAATTTATATAAAATTATAAAATATATATAAATACCATTTCTTTTATTTGTCGAATTGTTAAATGTAATAAAAAATATTAAAATTTTTGTGATTCTTACTTAATACCTGTGCTTTCCTATCGTTAGGCATAGGGTTTGACTACTTTTATTTTACTAAATACCTCTTTTATGGCAATATACATATACGGCTGGTTCTATACTTTCTCTTAACAGGTAGACATATAAACAATATAGCGATGAACCATTTCAATCACTTGTAATCGTAGTGTCAGTGCAAAACTTGCGACATTCATGAAAACTAGATTTAGAGTGCTTAGTTGTTGCTTTTTGTATAAATTTTGAATATAATAAATATTTTAGTTCTCATACATCATGCACATGCAGGGTTTTAAGTGCATTTTGTATGCAGACGTTCGTCATTTAAGTTATATAGAAAATACGTGCACTTCGTTTACTGGATCCAATAAAAGGTGTACGTAGACTATCAAAGTAGCTAACATGTTTTTTTAAAATTATTTTTAATGTAAACTGACTTTAGATTTGTGACAAACAAAAATGTTTGCTGATGATACATGGTCTGTTTCAAATGCCAAAAACAACAGAAAAATTACAAATCAAGATAAGACGTCTATATTAATAATATGATTTATTTCCCAGCAGAAAAAAATCCCCTAATAGGATAATATGAACAAAAGATGAAAAAAAGAAATGAGATAAGTATCCAAAATGCAAAAATTAAATATGTGTACATATGTAGGTAGGTTGTTTTTAAAATTTTGCGGATGACACAGAAAAAATCAATTATTTTAATCAATTTTTTTTGTTTTTCAAAATATTCGCCTTTGTGATCTATACACTTCTGCATTCGGTGGAACCAGTTCTCATATTGTTCTTCAATCACCTTGGATATGAAAGTTTTCGTAGACTTCCAGTCGTTTTCGGGGTATTAATTTCAATCCATGCATTGTCTTTTGTTACAAGATTACAGGTGGGGACTATAAGGCGGATGAGTCATCAATTCCGTCCGTGAAGCGGCTAAAACTCTGGTGTTTAAAATACGTTGGGCGATGGTGCATTGTTTTGATGCAGAATGATTCGTCCTCTTGGTCGTTTCTCGCGCACTTTTTGGAACACAGTTGGCAAACAAACGGTTGTATAGTATTTAGCATTAACTGTGCGGTGATTCTTTAGCGGAATAGCCACCATTTTCTTGTCAAAGCTTCGTCTGTATCTCACTTTCGTGGATTTCTACTCGTCTTTGAAGACCCATTGAGCCGATCGTCGCTTGCTTTCTGTCTCGTAACAATAAATCAAGCTTTCGTCACCTGTAACGATGTCGTACACTGATTTTGCTCGACCTTGGTTGAATTTTTTAAGCATTTTTTGCACCAATCAACAAACGCTTCTTTGAGCTTCCGTTAAATTAGTTAGTTGGTTGCAAATTATGATTAATGCTGACATTATTTTGGAATAAATCAAACAACAAAAGAAAAATTTCATACTTATATTAAACTTATGCATATGTATGTACAAATATTTGATGAATTGAATAAAATATGTGTATATATTTAAAAGATAAAACTTATTAATAAATATCTAAAAAAATATTACAATCGCTTGAGCGCATTCGTTCCTAATGATGACATTTTCAGTTTCCTAGTTGGTTGACCTGACATCGGTGTACGAGGCGGGGATCCACCTGCATTGTCTGCATTTGCTAGTTCCTGCAACATATATTTACTTAATTAAGAAATATAAATATATGAGTCAGTACTTATCGTTGATGAGGTAATAAACTTCAATTTTTATTTATTTATTCATTGTATCTGTTTCTATTTAATATAAGAATTAGAAATTATTCAGAATAACTGAAGTTTATGCTATTAAAACAACTATTTTTTATATTAGAATATATTGTACATTTCAACTGGTATGTTATATCAGGTTGTACGTTTGCTAGCGTATGTGTTTGCACTTTTTCTCTAAGTAATAAAAAAATATTACATGAAATACAGATTATACAAACTCAATCGTAATTAAATAATAAAACGTAAGTTTATATTTTATTATATGTATATTTTTATTATATAAATTATATGTATAAATCAATCAAACTACACATGTTAAGAAGTGTGGCTTTTATTAATACTAATATGAAAAAGAAGCGACAAAATTTACACTAATCTGCTAGCCAAAGGACCACATACACCAACACACCAACTATTAAATTTCCTTTTTTCGTGTACCCCAAATTGAAGCTTGATTCTCTATACTTACTTGCTCTTAGTATCTTGTAAATTCCATATTAATAATAAAATTCTAAAACAATTTTGTTCTTAACGTAATAATATACAATATGATCTATTAAATAGCATCTTTATTCGACCATTATCAAGAGTAACAGTATCAATGATAATAATGTCTCTGTCAAGCCAGGCAATGAAAAGACCTTATTTACAAACTAGCGATTTTAATTTTTTCTCAAAGTAACATATGCTTTCGAACGTTTCTGGAAATTTATATAAAATTATAAAATATATATAAATACCATTTCTTTTATTTGTCGAATTGTTAAATGTAATAAAAAATATTAAAATTTTTGTGATTCTTACTTAATACCTGTGCTTTCCTATCGTTAGGCATAGGGTTTGACTACTTTTATTTTACTAAATACCTCTTTTATGGCAATATACATATACGGCTGGTTCTATACTTTCTCTTAACAGGTAGACATATAAACAATATAGCGATGAACCATTTCAATCACTTGTAATCGTAGTGTCAGTGCAAAACTTGCGACATTCATGAAAACTAGATTTAGAGTGCTTAGTTGTTGCTTTTTGTATAAATTTTGAATATAATAAATATTTTAGTTCTCATACATCATAGGGACACTTTTGTATATATTTAGAGATAGTTTTAACGTCAAAATTACGCATATTTAATAATTTATATAGGACGTGGAAAAGATGATAGTAACAAAAAGAAGATTAGCTTTGCTATTGTCGTGATAAAATGGTAAATTAAATCAAGACGAAACAGTTAAAGCCGTAAAAATTTTGAATATAACTGCAACGAGCCTTCAAACGACCCTAGAAAAACACATTTCCCTGCACATCGCATCTATAAAACTGTCCAAAAAAAAGGAAAAACTATAGCATGGACTGGCAGAAAAAATTAAAGCCTTTAACATTCATTCAGAATAATTCATCGAATACTCCATGCCCAAGACCATGGCAAGTTATTAAGGATTTTCAAGGGATTATTTTTCCAGTATTACTCTGGGTACATCATCGGATTATGAGAATCAGAACATTATACAAATTTTGGTTGAAGAATCGTGAGGTAGTAGAAGAAAAAGGAGGTGCCTTATTTTATTAGAATAACCTCTTAGAGCTAATTCCCAGTTTTTTAAATAATTTCTAGATATTCTGGGCGATTAGCTTTCTATTCTCTAAACTGAAGGAATGTTTATGACAAACTCATTTTTCTGTAAACGAAGATGTATGTATGTATGTATATAATAGCTGCTGCACTACTATATAACACACTAAATGTATTATTCTTTTACAAAATTATTTCAAACAAACAGAGAGAACCTTAATTATCAAATATGTAGTCTTATTTTCAATATACTATTTTCATCTGCACATGAAATTTGTAATATTTTTGTATACAGTTGTTAATATTAATATTTTTTGTTCTATAAATATACATCTGGCTAATGCCATACGTTTCGACTAGGCCTTTGTGTTATAGGTGGGTAAAACTTTAAATACACAATAAACAGTTATGTGCACGAAAATAGCTGTCCTAAATTAATACTTTTAAATCACATCTACAACGGATAATTCTAATGCAGCTATATTGAAATTATTTAAAATCCCAGAATATACTTATATGGTTTCAGGTAAAGTACCGAATATGAGGGGAATTACTGAGTTTTCTAGTCATGCGCTGTTATTTGCCTGTGCATTAAAAAAGCAGTACCATAGCTAGCGGCGCTAAACGTAAAGGTATAATGTTCTTTCTATTGCAGAATACTTCCAACAATTTTATAATCATCCATTTCTGTTATAATATCGGTCAAGCAAAACATCGTTCGTCGGAAAAAAGAGCAATTATACTTGATCTATTTAATAGAAGCAAAAGTCACAAGTTTATACAAAATACGCTCTCATGTTATGCAAAGCAATACTTAGCAAACGCTAAGAACTGGGGAAAAGTGAAAGAAAATCGTGGTGGAAAAAGGAAAACTAGCCCTAGAGAAGGTAGAAACATTATAACTTGTGCAAAGAAGACACCGTTCACAAGTTCAACTGTAATTAAAAGTGAGTTACACCTTTGTTTAAGCAATTCTACTATTAAACGAAGATTGATTCAAGGAAAGTTGCGAGCAAGAATTTAAACTTCGTAGCATATTTGAGAAATAAATCAATAAATATTGTCTCTAACACAAACATATGAAAAATGGAATTTCAGATGGAACTGTCACATTGCCATAAATATTTGTAGCTTCCCCACTTAAAATAACACTATTACTGATTACTTCATTATTTCATTAACGTCATAAAATGATCAATATAGCAACAAAATATGAACATTATAAATGTAGGTTTAGCTACAAATTTTGCTAATTGATTCAAAAGTTATTCATATACTGATTCAAAGATCTATTAACATTTACTATGATGATTTGTTCTAGACCGGTTTCACTAAAATTGGTTCTTCTGGAAATTAATATTAAAAAATGATCAACATTCAACATTACAGCTCGTTGACACTGTTACAAAGTACCTAAATCGAGATTTTTAAAAACATACGACATAGACTGTATTTACGTTGCCCAAGCTTCTAATAAAATGTGATTTCATATTTAGAAGTAGTATATTGTTGTAGAAATACTTTCAAAATAATATTTGATACATTGTAATTGTTCACGCATGATTGGCTTTCGCATAATAGTTTACATACGATAATACTTTATGCATCGTCTAGCAAACAATTCATCTTTTCCAAACTATCAAAGTTACTGCAATAATACACAATCTGTCGCAGAGAAGACCGAGCTTTTTTTAAAAATAAAAACAAAAGCTTACTATTTTGGTAAAATTTATTTATTTTATTCAAAGTAGTCGCTTTCGGCTTCATTACAACGTTTTGCACGGTCAATTAACATGTTGAATGAATTTTTAAGTTCGTCTTTAGATGCATCCTTCAAGATGGTTGTCGACACCTTTTTAATAGCTTCGACGTTCGGCATAATGTTGTTCTTTCATCGACAAATGTACTTTGGACAATAGAAAGAAATCACAGGGGGCCAAATCCGGTGAATACGGTGAATGTTAAAATGCCATTTGTATTTAGAAAATCAGTGATAAGTGTTGAGCGACGAGATGGTACATTATTGGGTAACAAACGCTAACTACCATTTTTACCAAAAGACGCTTCATAACACCAATATAATATACAGCATTGACTATTTGACTACTTGATACAAACTTTTTGTGCACTATGCCTTTCGAATCATAAAAACAAATCATTTTCTTCACTTTTGACTTCTCCAAACACGTTTTTATTAATCTTCCTTCGCTTGGATGCCTCCATTCAGAGCTTTGATGCTTGGTCTTTGGATCATATTGAAAATGCCACGTCTCATCGCCAGTTACAAAAGAATACCTGAAGTTTTCGTCCTTTTTTGAGTCTAATCATGTCTGTACAATATTGAATTCAGTTAGCTTGTGTGTTACAAACCTTGCACAAATTTATCTCAGTCCCAAATACTGTGTTAAAATGTGATGAATTGAATCTTTGGAAATATTTAATTCCATTCCCACGTATCGCAATGAGGATTTCGGCCCATTTTTGATAAATTCACGAACAGGTTCGATGTTACTTTCCGTAACCACAAATTCTTTGCACCAGGATGTTTGTTATCATTTATGTCCGTGCGACCGTCTATAAATCATTTATACCACTCATACACACTCGTATGTGATAAACACGCATCACCATACACTTGTTTCATCAAATTAAACGTTCAAGTAAACGATTTACCGAGATTAAAATAGTACTTGATATTTGTGCAAAATTGAGTTTTCGACCAATACCAAATACATACTGTTACTTTATGCACAATTTCTCTGCTTTTGATGATGTAAATGTCATGTTATTTTGGCATAACATTTCGTGAAAGCTCTACCTGACCGACGCATATTTTTTTAATAGATGGCTACTAAGAATTGCTATTTTAAAAAAGTTCGGTTTTCTCTGCAACAGACTGTGTATACATCGGCTTCAGTTCATGCACTTCACGTTGCCATGGGAAGGTTGGAGATACATTTCCTTATAAATAGTTGATTTAGAGAAGGTTTTGGGGAACCTTTTCAAAAGTACTTACTAATGCATTTAAATTTTTCAGTTCATACTTAATGTGATGGTCCACTGCAGTAAATTTAATTGAAAATTTATTGCTTTACAATGGACATTAGTACTTTATTGCAATTCCTATAATTTTAAACATAATTATTCTAATACATATAATAAGTGCTGTAATGATTGCCCATAGAGGGATTAATTCCTATAATTTCTAAACAAAATTACATATTTTAATATAATAAGTGCCGTAATGATGGTCTTTCGGTTTATTATATGTAATTAAATACATGTAAATGTATAATAATTATGACCGCTGTAACATTCTTAAGAATGAACATGACTAATATATGTATAATTAAGGTAGGTAATAAGTACAAATGTAATGATGGTCTTCTATAAAACTGCTATAGGTTTTATAGCATTCAGTTGATATTTAGTGCTCTAACAAGTTAGATATCTAGTGTTTTAGTGTTCGTACAAATAATATAGCTACAAAAGAGAGAAAATTTCTCAGTTTAGAAAAAAAAGTTGCTGTTATTCAGTGTGCAGACAAGAAAAAACTTAGTGTGAGACTGCTTGCGGAAAGATTCTGTATCGACAAGACAAGTGGGCGATATTTTGAAAAACAAAGTTGATATTAATAGACGGTTTGCAGAAAATGGAAATTCACAGCAAAAGAAGAAATTTGTGAAAATAGAAGGAGCTGCTCTGGACCAAATAATGTCTTTTGCAAAGTGCGCGCTAAGAATATTCCATTGTCCGGTAAAATAATAAGGGAAAAAGCTCTCGAAGTTGCACAAGAGCTAAATTATGAATTCAAAGCTTCAAGAGGGTGGTTTGACAAGTTTTCTCAGGGACACAACATATCACTTCGAACAATTTGTGATGAAGCCGCCGCAGTAAATGTGAATGAAAGGTCTGGAAGAAACAGTTGATAACTATCACAAAGGAATACTCACCGAAAGACATTTTTAATGCAGATGAAACTGGACTTTTTTTCCAGGCTTTGCTAAACAAAAAGAATGTTTGGGTGGCAAAGCTGCTAAGGAAAGATTAACTATTCTATTGTGTGCGAATATGGTTGGAGAAAAAGAAAGACCTTTAGTAACTGATAAGAGTGAGAACTCTCCATGCTTTAGAGGAGCAAACGTTGAGAAGTTATCAGTGAAGTGGTATTCTAATAAAAAAAAAAGCGTGGATGACGAGGGAAAATATGACAATTTGGTTAACTAAATTTGATAGAAAAATGTAACAGGGGAATAGAGAAGTTCTTTTATTTCTAGACAACGCCACGTCACACCCAAAACTTGCGTTACAAAATGTTAAACTAATATTTTTGCCTTCAAACACTACCTCTCATTGTCAACCACTTGATCAAGGGATTATCAAAAATTTAAACCAACTACAGAAAGCTTTCACTTTTATCGTTTATGGATCATTATAAATATATCCAACATCAGAAAAATTCATTAACATTCTCAGTGCTCTAATGTGGAACTGCTTGGAAAACTGTAAGCGCTGAATCTATCAACAAATGTTTTTTTAAAGCTGGATTTGGTGAGTGGAATGCCGAAGATATTTGCGAGGATATAGACTTCAGTGCTGAAGACGATGTGCCACTGTCAAAACTTTGTAAACCCTATCCTGACATATTATCGTATGAACAAATTGATAATTTACATACCACCGCGATATTAGGGTACAAGAGTGTTTACATGAATTTCAAAACAGTACCAAAGTAGGTGATAACGATAGTGAGGATGATGACGATATTATTTCAGAAGCTAAAAATATTAAAGAAGCTTATGAAAAGCTAAAGGATATTCGGAACTTCTTTTTCTTGTCTGGCGACATTACTCAAGGAGAAAAAGTCGCTGAGAGAGTGTGCAATGTAGAAACACAAATTGTAAAAAGAAGAATTGAAAATCTAAAACCAACTGAAATTTCAGATTTTTTTAAATAAGTTAGTTTTAAAAGTATGTTGTAAGAATAAATTAATTAAAAATTATTTATACTTCTTTTTTTCTCCCACCAATGGACATCTCTGAACAATGGACAGATTTACATGCACCGCTACTGTCCGTTATACGGAGACCCTACTGTATATGCAATTTCACAGATATCAGTAAGGTTGAACAATCTTCCAGATAACCAGCGACAGGAATCGATGGGTGGCGAACGGGTGCAGGTATTGCCGATAGCTTATATCAGGTCAGTGACGCAAAGGCGCCTCGCAAAATGGATTGTTAACTGCAATGGTTGTAAATAAATTTCTAAATCGTTTATCTTCATTGGAATGTACAGAAACTATAATTAGCACCTATACAGTCTTCCTGGCGAGGCTGTGTGCTTCTGCGAACTCGGAGATTTGTTCAACTTTAGACATTAATCTTATTTAATCTCTGTTCTTCCCACTTTTGCGCTCTAGGTTAAAATCTGTATAATCGATTTGGTCATCTTTATATATGTCTCACACAAATTTAGTCCAAGGCGCTTGTAAAAAATATACTTTCAGGAATATGTCGAATATCATTTAGTTTAAGGCTTGACTCATATATTTCGCTAGAATTTGTGTAAACTGAGCTTTTAAATCCACGCTGCAATCATATATGTATATCTAAAATGTGTACATAATTTGCTTCACAAAATTTAGATTTTTTCTTTCTAAAATAAATTTTGTAGTAGTACAACATACAGAATATGTATGAAATATAGTCAATAGCTAATGTGCTAAGGACAATAGCATTTATTGCTTATACGTGATGTGAAGACTTACTTTCTAGTTAGTTTTGAATTTTATTTATTGTCCTTCGATTTAAGTTTAGAGAATATGGAGAAAGCGTCACAAAACAAATGTTAAAATGATTTCGGTATTATTGAACGCGGGAGATTATTAGTAACATGAAATTGTTGTGAAAGAAGAAGTTTCTCGACAAATAGTGTAATAAATTAACATTTCAATGAGCGAAGAAGAAGTAAAAAACCGTTTTATGATAAAACGAGGATAACTTCCAGTTCACATGTGATCGTCACATCTTGAAAATAGCAACAGAAAAACGAGTTATCAAGTAGAGGGCATTATAAGGAAAGCTGTTTGAAGAAGGACGTCAAATATCCAAACCTATAGTTCCTAAAAGCCTGTGAACTCGGTTTCTAGAGTAGACGTTCTGTTAAAAAATCGAAATTAAGAGTTTCAATGAAGAAAACGTGTTATCGGTGGACAAAATTTTAGGAAAATTACGCAATTGAAAATTAGAGAAATATAAGATAAATTAAATATGAATTTATACCGGGTGTCCCATGATGTGTTTGTCACAGTTTAAAGATATGTTACTAAAGCAACTGTAAGTTAAAAATGTCTAATAAACATATGCCGAAAACTATCATAATAGAGCTACAAGCTTTAGAAGTTTTAAATATATCTACCAATGCAGGTATTACGTATGCTGTTGATTTCGTTGTTGTTAAGAGGTCGGGGTGGCTGACTCATCAGTTATTATTCATTGTGACAGCAAACGTCAATTAAGTCAATTTTAACGAATGAAGAATAGGCCGATATTTATTTTGTTTATGGATTGTGTAATGGAAATAGATTTCCCATTCGCCAAGTGTCTTATAGAACTGTTTTTTGCAATGATACTTGCAGCTGCTTCTGAACATTCCGTGCAACAAGAACTTTCTCAAGAATAGCCAACAGAGATACGCATGAGAGTATGCAGAATTTGACACAATTTCGGTTAGTTAAAACCTGGTACCTATGCATCAAGATTTTAATTTAGTCGCTGGTTAATGAAAAGACGAGGGCTTTGTCGGAAAATATTGTTTAGTGACGAAGCCTCGTTCACCAGAAACAGCATCAATAACATTAGGAATTCACATTTATGGGCATTTAAAAATCCGCAGCAAACTAGGGAATGTCATTTTTAAGATAAATTTTACGGTATTATTAACAGCCGCCTCATTGGTTCGTTTACAATCGAAGAACGTCTTACGGCAACTCATTATTTACGTTTCCTTTTAAATGACCTTACAATATTAATGGATGGAGTTCCTCGTGATGTAAGACAACGAATATGGATACAGCATGATGATGCACCTCCGCACTTTGGTAGACAAGAAACAGATTTTCTTAATCAAAATAATACGAACGGGTGGATTGGAAAGATCAGTTGCTTGTCCGCCAAAGACATCAGACTTAAACCCTTGGATTATTTTTTTATGGGTTTATGCAGAACAACTTAAAAACAGAGAACAACTTGTTGCTAGAATGACGGATGCCGTAGAAACTATTGGTGCTGATTCTGAGACTGTTAGTAGAACTATCTCCGCAATTCTAAGAAGAGCTAGACTATGTACACAGCAACTGGGTGGACATTTTCAGCAACTAATTCGACTTCTTTTTAAATGATTTTAATTGGGTTTTTTTGCAGTTGTATATATCTGCATTAGTATGGTTATCTAAAATTACAAATGCATGTAGCTCAACTACGATGGAGTTTTAGGCATATGTTCATTAGATATTTTTAACTTGATACTGCTTGAGTAACACAACCTTAAGCTGTGGTAATCATGTCATGGAACACCCGATATTTAAATCACATGAATATTTGAATTCATTTTGCAGAGGAGATGGCTGAAAGGGTTCAGTTCAAGAGACATGATAGATTGTTTACTAAAATCGGAGTAATATCCAGTTTGCAATGTTCAGGTCATGTATAACATCAGAAGGTCTTGGGCCTCTATACTTTTTGCGAAGAAACAATTGATGAAAGATAATATAAAAAAAAGTACTAGAAGAGCTTTTAATGTTATACATTAATGATTTGGATTCTAACAAAATATCTTATATATTTATGTTCGATAGTGATCTTTGCGGCAGGGCTAGATTAGTTAAGGCTTTTTAGAAACAATAGACTTAGTACTATCACAGCCAGAAAATTTATTAGATTTAAATAATATAGAAAGTGTATAGGGTGTTCTGAAATCACATGTATACTCAAGACGATACAATACTAAACCAGAATTAATAGCCAATATTGAGGAGATACAACACCCAAAAATCAAAGAAACTATCAAGGATTGTGTCGATAGTATGTCTAAAAGAATAATAAATTATATAATTAAAGTAAATGTAAATATAATAAAATCCGGCAGGTAAGGTGCTATCGTGTCTCATCCAAGAACCAATAATTTTTTAGGGGCGACCTAATGATTAACGAGCTCTGAACGCTTCTGTATGATGTGTTTGTGAGAACAGTACACACATTAATAATTTCTTTCCTCGACAGGAGCTTTCAAAACCTTTTAAAATCCCACCACATTGAGGGCATAATCTACTTGTGATGAATGTCTACTTCCGATAACGCTTGAAGTAAATATTCAGATCGGAATCAAGACCATTTTCGCACATTGCTATGAACAACTGACGTCTCATTATCATCACCACCAGTCACTTCAAAAGAAGGATCCTATTTCTTAAATTTAAATAGTATATGGCGAATGTTTATACGCACCATCTAGTGAACTCGTTTAAGTTAATCTACTTGTGATGAATGTCTACTTCCGATAACGCTTGAAGTAAATATTCAGATCGGAATCAAGACCATTTTCGCACATTGTTATAAACAACTGACGTCTCATTATCATCACCACCAGTCACTTCAAAAGAAGGATCCTATTTCTTACATTTAAATAGTATATGGCGAATGTTTATACGCACCATCTAGTGAACTCGTTTAAGTTCATGAGAAACCCAAATATCGAACTTACTGATAAATTTTAGCTCTTTCATATGATCGCGAATACTTTAGTTTGACTCAATTGACGCTTTTACTTTATCGTCATTAACCTCAGTGGCTCTGATCGAGGAGCGTCAATATTAAAATCACAGAATTTCATAAACAATCGTTGCCAGGTTTTTGTAGAGTACTGTTACCATAAATTTGACAACTTTTCACAAACTTGACGCGAACTTAGCGTATCTGTTGCAAAAATGCGTTGCGACTTTTCCGATAATATAATGTATTTGCTAATATTGCTTATTTGTATTTTTACGGAACAAGTTTTTAAAAAGCAGCATGCCCAGAATAATCTTTAAAAAATAACTTAAGCATATGCGTACGCTATACGATCATGGAAAAATTCATTTCAGTAATGCATGCATACCATCAATATCACTCATTACTTCAAGCAGACTGACTTTTTATGATAGCTGTGATCAGTAGATAACATGCTGATGCAGAGATGAGACAATACAAGAAATATTCTAATTACTAAAGCCAAACTATTAATTTGCATTCTGTAAATAATATTACGTCTGTAAAGTACGCAAAACTATACACAGTCTGTCGCAAAGAAAACCGAACTTGTTTAAAATAAAAACAAAACTTACTATTTTGGTAAAATTCACTTATTTTATCACGATATTGAGGGTATGGAGGGTTCTCCAAACGGTTTCATTTCGGTGTTTCTTCGCTTGAATGTTTTCATTGAGAGCTTTGACGCTTGATCTCTGGATCATATTGAAAACACCACGTCTCATCGCTAGTTACAATAAAATATATGAAATTATCGTCCATTTTTGAGTCTTTAATCAAGTCTGTACAATGTTGAATTCAGTTACCTTGTGTAGCATAAACCTTGCACAAATCTTCCTCAGTTCCACGTACTGTGTCAAAATGCGATGAATTGAATCTTTGGAAATATTTAATGCCATTCCCACGTATCGCAATGACGATTTAGGCTCATTCCTGAAAAATTCAGGCACAAGTTCGATGTTACTTTCCGTAAGCACAGATTTTATTGCACGAGGATGTTCGTCGTCATTTATGTCCGTACGAGCGTCTTTAAATCGTTTATATCACTCATACACACTCGAACGCGATAAACACGCATCACCATACACTTGTTTCATCAAATTAAACGTTTTAGTAAACAATTTATCGAGTTTAAAACAGAACTTGATATTTGCTTTTTGTTCAAAATTAATTTTTCGACCATTGCTAAATACACACTCTTACTATATGTGCAATTTCTTTGCTTCTAATGAGGCACACGTCACGATATTTTGACATAACATTGGTGAAAGACTACCTTACGACACATATTTTTTAATAGATGGCGCCACTAAGAATTACTATTTCAAAAAAGCTCGGTTCTCTGTG
The DNA here is from genome assembly GCA_031893035.1 of Dermolepida albohirtum. NCBI lineage: Eukaryota > Metazoa > Arthropoda > Insecta > Coleoptera > Scarabaeidae > Dermolepida > Dermolepida albohirtum. The sequence goes on along the minus strand of JAVIWB010003017.1, from coordinate 368,770 downwards.
ACAGATTGCGTATATAAGACTCATATAATTTAAATGTATTAATGACAGTGTTATTCAAGATGAAATAATAAAATATGAAACATGTTCATTAAGAAATGACAAGTAATTTTTTTTTTAATTCATTAAACTATCATATAAGTACTTTAAAAGATTTAGCTAAAACTAGATATAAGAAAAGCTGCAAGACAAAGGGAAACAAATGAAATTAAACAAGCTGATGCATTAACAGATTTATTAGGAATATTAAGAATTGTCTGATTTCGTTATATTTTAATGTTAATTACATACATTGTTTAGAAATTTAATTTTAGAAAAGTTAGTGAACCTGCAATATGTTGAATGATATATGAATAGATGAATAGAATGATACCTTCTAAAAACAATATTGTAAATTATGTTTAGCATCAAAAACTATTATCGTTATTTCTGTTTACTAAACAGAAATTTAAAAAATGTAAAGAGAACTCAAAAACAATTAGCACTGTACATTTGATACTTAATAATTTAACCAGAAAACGTGCCATATATGTAAATTGCAGATTGTTCGAGTTTTCCTTTACAATTTTCTAGACTTTTTATTTTCGGAGAATATTAAGTATTATCAAAATCTAAAACATATTGTCAATAGTGACTATAAAATTAAAGATCTAAACGGTACAGTGCCTATTATAATTTATGAATGTAATTACTTTAAAAATACAAATACATGTATTATGGAATACCAATTTTAGTATCATATTTATAAAAATTGAAATTTAGCAAGACAAAAGATAAAAGAAATAAAATTAAAATAAAAAATCCTACACTTAATGCTTAAAATAGATACGTATTTAGTGAGTGTTTTAATGTCGTACCTACTAGTTTTAATTTTATAATAATTCGTTAGATTAATAAAAAAAAGTTAAAAAACTAAAAAGTAAATGAGAAAAAGAAAATAAATAAACATATATATATATAAGTAAAACGTATATAAAATTATTTATATATTTGCTGAGTATTTGGCCAAAATTAAAATGTATAAAACTAATAGTATTAATATTAAAAACATTATTTCTAATATTTGCACATTAAAAAAGCGTTTTGAATTCATAATCACAAAATAAATACATTAGATAAATATGGAGAATTTCCTTCATTTGAATCATTATGAATTAGATGTCGATATATCTAAATGCACGAAAAAGAACAAAATAATAAAATTAATCACGAATCATATAATTAGCGTTTACTTTATAGTTATATGAAGAAAAACTTTAATTAATTAACATTGACTAATTAATTAGTTTTAGTTCAAAATATTGGTATTCTATTTAATGTGATTATTTGCAATGCATTCAATTGCCAACTGGCATTCGCCTAACGAGCAAAATAATAACAGAGAAAGCACATGCAAATATTTATGGAACTTACACTAATATTGTCATAACTTGCAGGACGCACGTGACCTAGTTCTAAAGCGGGAGTGAGATTCGTAGAGCTGCCAAAGGGAGACATCATGGATGATAAGGCTCGTTTTAGCATCGATGGTGTTTTGTTGAAGGAAAACGCTCTGCCTACTCGAAGCCTTGTCTTGGTTGCAAATTTGAATGCTCTCGACAAGGTACCATTACTAACGTCGCTAGTATCTATGTTTAATTGATGAGGCTCTAAGTAAGCTAGAAATTTGTCCTGAAAGAAATAATTTGCTAAAATTTTTATAAAAAAAGAATTTCTATAAGATAAAGAAAGACATAACATATTTTAATTTTTGCTTCTCTTCTTAATATAAAAATTATCATAAAGTACGTTCTAAACAACGCAAATTGCTTAATGTAAATTATATCGTTATGTTACATTGGTTCACAAGTTCTAATCTCTGCCAGATACTGATTATTTGGTAAATTAATTTGTGTTTAAAACGTAGTAGTTGTCATTTTCAACATTTACTACAACGTATCATATACATCATGTTTTAATTCTTCATATATTCTTATAATTAAATACGATTTATAATAAATTCATGTTTTCCGCTGCGTTCCACACAAACGACATAGCAAAAATCTTAACACCTAAGAATGAGTTAACAAAATCTGCAAGTAGTTGATGATAACATATAATATTATATATTTTTATAATACAGCAATACATTAAGAGAGTAGTGTATGCAAATGTGAAGACCGGAAACAAATACTGAAACACTTTTTTATTTTGCTTTTATCGTGCAGTTACTTAAAACTTTTTGCAGACTTTAGTTCATAAATTTGAAAATAAGTAATGTTATATAACATTTATAAAAACTCTAGTACCTGGACAAAATATTTAGGGTAACCTAAAAATACTTTATTAAATTACTTAAACTAACGTACAGTTTATATGTAATGATTTATTAGAAACTATATAAAATTGAAATGAACATGTAATTTAACTAATATTTGGTGATTCTACCCTTTTGTGTTCAAGACAGGTTTGACTATGTTTAGTATATTATCTACGTTAACTCTATAAGTGTCTCTATCCATGTCTCCTCTCTGAACACAATCTACGAAATTTAACAAAAATTGAAATTCATTAGATTTCCTTTTTGTATTCTTGTTTTTTAATTCCGTTTACCTTCCTTCAACCGTTAATTGTGCAATTTTTCACTTGCTCGGTCAACTCAGAACGCGCTTTTTTAATTTTACAAGTTAATGAACATTGGCGTTTTAATTTCTCTTTATACAATCTTCAACAAATTGCACGCTCTGATATATTTATTCTGTCTTCAGAAATGAAAAACATTGCCTCTCCCTCTCGTACAACACACGAATGTATTTCAACAACAGAATGAGAACGCGTCTGTCTCGCATTACGGCAACAAAGTTCCCCGAGTCTGTATAGACAGACACTTGCTGTCTCGACGATTTGCCAAACAGATGAATGTTAAAACACTCAAATATTAACGACACCCTGTTTACTACTTATATTTCAGAAATTAACTCATCAGGTAAACTTGTGTTACTTTTGTAGATTTTATCATACCTTTTCGATACAGAAAAATAATGAAAAAAAATTTCCTCGCCCTTTCGTATAACACACGAATGTATTTGAACGACAGAACGAGAACGCATCTGTCTCGCATGTCTGCAACAAAGTTCTCAGAAATGATGATTTTTTTTTAACAGTCTAGGGTTTTCTGTAGCAACTTCGATAATATGACAATCATCTTAGGCAGATGTTTTCATTTTGTTGTCGGAATGTTTTCCTTTTCTTTTATTAACTGAGCAATACATTGCACTGCAAATTTCTATTCGTACAATTTCTCGTTGCGAATAATTTCGTTTCTGTAAAAACGAGAAAAGTCTCGCTTATTTTTCACTTGAAATGTCTTTCACTTTAACCATAATGTACGAAAGATTGTCAAAAAATCGTATTATAATTAAATTAAATAATTAAAATTAGTTGTTAAAAAATAACAGGCTTTGATTTTGTAAAATAAATTAACGATAGCACAATGGGTAGCGTCCTAAACCGATTTTGTTAAAGAAGTGTAGAAACTTATCCCGGAGTGAAAGTAAGTGACAAATACTTGGTATATTTCTCAGAATAATCGCAAATGTATGAAATAAATATTTACTAATTATTTTATGCATATAAAATTCGACATGTTTAAGTAATAGCACTTTACATGTAAGAATTTTATAATCTCTTTAAAGTGTCCCTAATACTTTGGTCAAGCACTGTACATTTCTTTCCAAAATTAACAGAATGCTATTGTTGCTATAATTCCAAAATTAACAGAACGCTATTGTTGTTATAATCCAAAGAACATGTTTAATCCATTTCTTAATAAGATTTCTGACTAAATGATAATTGTCCGTCAATTCACATATTCATTGAAAACAACTCCAAGTATTTGAAACACACGTTTACAGGCAAAAAAAAAATCTAAATACAAGTAAAGCTAGAGAATTAAAAACTATAAATTCACATATGCTCTGATCGGGGACAGGTCTTATATAATATATATTTTCAAATTCAGCTAATTCTATTCCATATTGAAAGAGAACTAAATATGTAGATCCATTATATTGAGTGTAACAAAATTGTTGAATGCGTAGTACTGCACATTACTTGTTATTTTTTACTGTTAAATTAGTTCCATTTTAAATAGATATATCAAATGATTTTTGTAATTTTCAAACAATTCTTATAAGACTTCATTAATTATTTTTTCTAAGTAATAATTGTTCTTTTATAAACCCTGATTCATTACATAGATAATTTTAGTCAATGGTGTTCCAAATTGAATTAGATGCCTTTATTTTGACTGTTCATTTTCGCAGCACAATACAGAATGCAAATAGAACAAAGGTATACTCGATAAAATCATATTTTAAGCAATTTGCTAACATCTTCTTGTTGTAAGATGTGTTGAATGAATCCAAATAAAAATATTTTAAAAATAAGCATTGCATTTTTCTACTTTATTAACGCAGAATGTTGTTAATATCGAAGTTCCTGTTGAATGAATGTCAAACAAATCTTTACCAAAATTATCAGTTCAAACAAGTAATTTTAATTAAACTATATAAACGAGAGCCAATTAAGTAGGTTTGATAATATGCAGGATTATTCATGATGGGTACGAATAATAAAAACATCACAGAATTTTCGTTGCATCGAAACTGTCTTCGCGGTGTTGAGCTTAGAATAGTTTAGCGTAACTAGATTAATAATAATTAATAGCCAATTCTCTTTTAATAAAATTTAATATTTAAAAAATATCGTTTTCTTTTAATATATTATGAAACTTTTGTGTTTGGCATGAAACTTGAAACTAAACCAAAACTACACTTTGAACTCTATATACGAGAGTAGTTTTTTATATGGTCCGTTTGTGAACGAGAGTGGGAATGACGCATGATCGCTGCAGTGCGCATACGCGTCTGGTCCCAGTATGCTTTGCGCGCGTTTACCCGCTATTTACAGCTGTATCGTCTGTTCGTATGTTGAGCTGCAGAAGTTTATAATGTTTAAGAAAATTGATTCGCCCGTCGAGTATGAGATATCGTGTGAGACACGATCTGTAATTCGATTCTCGACTGCAAGAAACTTGGCAGCAGCGGAAATTCAGTCAAATTTGTGAAGTGTGCGATGATAATGCTATTGTGTGTGATGTAGTGATAGTAAAGTTCGAAAGTGGTTGAAAATGTTCGAGCGGGTTAATGTGTATAATGAGCCACACCCAGGCAGACCTCTGATTTCTGAAGATTTGTTTCGTGATGTGAGCAACAACATATGAAAGGACCGGCGATCCACGATTTCAAAAGTATTAATTGATTTTCCACAGTTTTCAAGGTCTACTTTGTACAATATTGTTTTGGAGAAACTAAAGTATCGAAAATTGTGTTGTCGGTGGGTTCCAAGACTTTTTTCGGACGATCGCAAAACAAAAATATTGGGTTGTGTTCTATCGTTGTTTACACAATACGATCAGCAAGAAGATACATTTTTGGACCAACTTGTTACAGGGAGATGAGACTTGGATGTCTCACATGATTCCTGAATCCAAGTGACTGTCAATGGAAAGGTGACCCAGATCGTCGCCAACCAGAGTGAAAAGGAAACAGACAATTTTAGCATAAAAGGTACGTATTGTGTAACCTTGAGGAAATTCAGGAGTGCCATACCGTGGTCTACAGTCTTCCGGCGTGATATTGCTCCATGACAATGGTCTGATCACTAGGTCTGATCAGGTCTTTTGGATGGGAACAACTTCATCATCCACTATACAGTCCAGACCTTGCACCCAGTGATTTTCACCTGTTTCGGTAGTAATTCCTGGCTGGTTAACGGTTCAATGACGACGAAGAATTGAAAACTGCAGTCATGGATTGGCATCTTCACAGGCGACAGATTTGTTTAACATCGCAATTCAAAAACTTGTTGAACGGTATGACAAATGTTTGAACAAAAATGGAAATTATGTAGAAAAGTAGATAACAGTATGTAGAATATGGAAATAAATATATTTTAACGATATTTATAGTATTTTCTTCTTATTAAAGAAACGGACTTCTTTTAAAAAAAACCCTCGTAAAAGTATATTAGTAAAAAAATATAATACTTACGGCATCGGCTGTACAAGCATTAGTTGCCATTTGTTTACAAAGTGTTTTCAAAAATGCTGCTTTATCCATATCTTCGTCAGTCATCGCAAAAGAGCACAGTCTCTCTTTGAGTTCGTCATTGTTTCTGAACACTATACTAAACACGCGTTGACACTCGTCAGTTTCCTCAATATCTATCACCTTTTTGATTGTACTCAATGACAGAAGTTTGATATGTTTGTACGGCTTTATTGATGGATTTTTGTGAATACCGTTGACTGTGTTCGGCGATTTTAACGTATTAAATGCTTTGGAACGTTTTTTGCAAACTTCTAGTTGATCAGAAAACAGGAACAATACTAACGGATTACCTTTACTCGATAGACCTTCGGAAGAAGATAATTGTATCACTTCCGATTTGGTAATGAAACTTCGATGTGACGAAACCAAGTCGGGCTAAAAAATATTAAAATCTATATTTTAAAAGATACATAATAAGAAAAAAAATATATTTTTGCTTCCATAGGTTACCATTGCAATAACAGATCACGATATTGTTACGCTCTTTTTCAACGCTTTTTCCTTAAAAACAATCTCAATAAGAGTTTATACATGTCGCGTAAAACTATAACTACATGACAGTTGTTTTGCTATCAGATAAGTAATCATTTACAAATTCTTATTTTTGGGATAGGGTAAACATAATTAGAACCGTACTATAATTAAGTACAATTTGGTAAATTTAACGCTGGCAGTGAAGATGTAAAAACGAGGGACGGAGTTAGAAATGCACAATGTACAAGCGTATAGTACGCGGCAAAACTTTACTTGTATACAGACTTGTTCATTCTAGAATTAGATATGCGCTGTCCACAAGTGGAAAGAGTGCAGTTAGGTTAAAGCGCGCGAGAAAGGAGGATAGAATATCTCTCACTGGCAGTTTCGTTTTCTCCCACTTTTGTATTGCAAACAACTTCCCCTACTTTCTCGCGTTTATTTCAAGAATATTTTATTAGGTTCACGCCAAACGGCAAAACATTTCAAGAAAATAGCCATGTTTGAAAATCTTTTTAATTTTTAGAATTTTCTATTTCATTTATTTCAAGAATATTTTATTAGTTTCACGCCAAACGGCAAAACATTTCAAGAAAATAGCCATGTTTGAAAATCTTTTTAATTTTTAGAATTTTCTATTTCATTTATTTCAAGAATATTTTATTAGTTTCACGCCAAACGGCAAAACATTTCAAGAAAATAGCCATGTTGCATTTTATTAAAAGATTCAAATAAAATGCATCAAATAATTTATACAATTCAAAAATGTAGGTACGTATTGTCAATGCACGCGAGAAAGTAGGGGAAGTTGTTTGCAATACAAAAGTGGGAGAAAACGAAACTGCCAGTGAGAGATATTCTATCCTCCTTTCTCGCGCGCTTTAACCTAACTGCACTCTTTCCACTTGTGGACAGCGCATATCTAATTCTAGAATGAACAAGTCTGTATATGTATGTATATGTAGACATGCTTATTTAGATGACAAATAATGCAGTAACATTTGAAATATGACAAAGAAATTTAAATAAATCATAACGAAATAATATTGTCTTCTTTCAATTGAGTAATGGTGTTTTCTAAAACAATAGTAAAACTAATTTGAAATTACTTAACAATGGAAAAAATACTAGACTCGTTAAAGCTTGAAATCTTCGGTAATAAGAAAAAAAAGATTTCCTCGCAACGGCGCGGTGAACTGTTCTAACAGAGATGTGTGATATCAATAGCAAAGTAATGGTAACATTATGGTTACGATTTTTAGAATAGATACAGTAGCTCTTTTGTATAAATGCGAAAAATCGTGAAGAATACCATCAGATTCTTCGGGTTTACATTGTGTCCACATTAGCAGAACAAAATTTCATCTTACAACAATGACTGAAATTATTGTTCTAAACTATGTAGACTTTGTTAGTTTCCATAAAGAAAATGTCTCCAGTCTGTTAATTTGTTACCAATAGAGGTATTGTGGGATTAATTATATAATCGCATACCTCCAAGAGATTCACAAAACGTGTAACGATTATGGGTATTTATACAGAAAGAATGACGAAGCATATCCACGGATAGAATGCCTCAAATTTGTAAAGCAGTGATAAAAAAGAGGTATTTTAACGAAAACAGTGTGCAGTAGAAATAACTCCCGAATTTTATACGTAAATAACAAAACAACTCTAGAAGTATTCAAAACTTCAATTCATTCAAAACGTTATTATACAGTTTGAAAGAGCAATGTTTGCCATTTGCTTCACATACACCTATGCAATGCTGAGGAAATTGTGCAATGACTTATCTCTGTACGGATGTTTTCTGGTGTTCCAACACTACGAGTTTTGCCAAATGTCTTCGTTTTGAATGTAATGCTGGGGAAATTGTGCAATGACTTATTTCTGTACTGATGTTTTCTGGTGTTCCAACACTACGAGTTTAACCAAATGTCTTCGTTTTGAAAGTCGAACCCATTCTTTTCAAAATGGCAAGCCAACGTAAACCGCGAAATGCAGTATGTAAAGTCAATGACAAAGATTGCTCTTTCAAATTCTCAAAAAAATTCATGAATAGATTCTAGGATTGCTTTGTAATTTACGTTTAATATTTGGTAGTTATTTAAGTTGTAACCGGTATAAATAATTAATGTTTTGCCATTATTAATGTGTTATATGTAATTAGAAATTAAATAAATTATTGAAAAAGTTAATTTGGTACGTAGACTTCCGCGGTCGTGGTCCATGCTATCTGCTTCTGGGTTTCCGGGCTGGAACCGCGTCACTAGTATATCTGCCGACGTTTCGTACCCATTTGTATGGGACATCTTCAGGGCTGAACTACTGCACTGAAACTGGTGTAAGTCGATGGGGGACGTGTTTATATATGGATAATGGGTCATGGGTCAATGGAGCGTTACGGTTACGGTTGGGTCGATTAGAGATGCAGGATTGCCAAGCGTTATGTAGGGGGTAGCCATCATCGCGGTTAAGATTATTGGGGTGCTTAAAGATCTCTATAGTTTCACGGATTTTGCGACCATAGAAGTGGTTAGTGCGGGATAGGATCTTGGTTGAATTAAACTGAATATGGTGCCCGGTTTCCAGTCTATGCTCGGCAAGTGCAGAACCGGCTATGCGAAGCAACCTAGTACAACGCTCATGTTCAGAAACACGAGTGCCGACAGACCGCTTTGTTTCACCAATATATGCCCTGCCGCATGAACAAGGGATCCTGTACACACCAGCTGATTCTAAAGAAACATGGTCTTTTACGGAAAAAGGGTCAGATAATTTGGAATGGGGTTTGAAGATGGTTTTGATGTTGTTTTTGAGAAGAACCCTACTGATGCGGTCAGTAACACCTTGTATATAGGGTAGGTGGGCTTTAGAGAGGGGGGGGGGGAGATGATGTAAGCTGTGTATTAAGTTGTGAGATTTTGGGATTAAGATGTCGATCTATGGTTCGCTGAATATTATGGTTGGAGAAATTATTATTTATAAGAGCTTTGGTAACGTGACTTAATTCCTGGGATATAGAATGCTGGTCAGATATGTTGACAGCTCTTTGGACTAAGGAATTGATAACGCCCTGTTTCTGGGCAGGATGATGATGGGAAAGGGCATTGAGATACCGATCAGTGTGTGTGGGTTTGCGGTACACTGAATGTCCTAGTGAACCATCCAGATGACGAGTTACCAAGACATCGAGGAAGGGAAGGGAACCTTCAGATTCAATCTCCATGGTGAAATTTATGGAATCGTGTTGTGAATTTAAGAAAACGAGGAAGTCGTTCAAGGAATCCCGACCATGGGGCCAAATAACGAAGGTATCATCCACATATCTGAACCAACATTTTGGTTTTTGGTCACAAGAGTGAAGAATTTGTTGTTCGAATGCCTCCATAAAAATGTCAGCGACAACAGGAGAGAGAGGAGACCCCATAGCTGCACCCGATACTTGTTCATAATAATTACCACGGAACTGAAAATAGGTGGAAGTTAAACAAGTATTCACCAGGTTGGCCAAATCATCAGGTTGGTTGTCAGTGGAAAGGATTTGACGGATTATTTGGATAGTGTCGGGTATAGGAACTCTGGTGAATAAAGATTCGACGTCAAAACTAACTAGTAGATCATGAGGATCTACCGTTAGACCATTTAGTCTTTGGACAAAATGTTTGGAATTTTTAATAAAAGAATCACTATTGCCGGTGTAAGGTTTGAGAATGTTCGAGAGATATTTAGATAATTTATAAGTGGGACTGTTTATGGCACTCACTATGGGACGCAGAGGAATGCTGGGTTTGTGAATTTTTGGGAGACCGTACAGTTTTGGGGCTCTGGAGTCGCTGGGTAATAAGGTTCTGTGAGAATCGTTAGGGATAGAAGAGGTTTTGATAGATGATATGATGGTACGTTCTATTCGTGAGGTGGGATCTCGCTTAAGAAGTTTATACGAGCCGTCCTGGAGAAGAGTTTGTATTTTAAGCTCGTACTGATCACTGTCCAAGACAACAGTGGCGTTACCTTTATCAGCTCTGAGTACAACGATGGTGGGGTCAGATTTCAAACGTCGGCAGATATACTAGTGACGCGGTTCCAGCCCGGAAACCCAGAAGCAGATAGTATTGAAAAAGTTGTTCCTCTTATTTTGTCGCTTAATAATCCCAGAAAATACGTAATAATAGATATTTTTAGAAATCTCGTCATGTTCACCGCTTTGTGTTCTTTCTTCGTTTTTGCAACTATAGTAACAGGAACTTTGAAGATATTCCATATAACCGAAGAAGAAATACCGGTTGTAGCGCCAAGACGGTGTGTATACTATTTCTTGAAGATCCAAAAAACATAAAAATTTCATAAACTATCTAAACATTCTCATTTGCCAAATTTGTGTCAACACTCAGTTCTACGGTTGCTAATATTATGTAAATTTATATACTCGGAAAATTATGTAACCTACTTTACTTTTTAATTATTAATAAATGAATTAACATAATTACTATTTTACTAAAGTAAATAGTACAATAAATTAGGTTTTAAAAAACGTTGTATCTGTATGGAGTTATGAGACTTTAATGCATATCAAAATAATTTGGAAGGGCTTTTCACTAGTTTCATTTAAAAAAGAAATATTTTAGAGCAGGTCTCCCAGATTTCTTACAATTTTCAATCTAATCTCGATATTGTCACGAAACTTGTAGTGAGCAATGTATGGATATACATGCGTACTAGAAAATACACGTTCGAGGAGGTGCCGGCTCCAGTGCGCCAGAATCATCAAAGATATTGATATTAGTACGTAAAGTTCGATATTAATAACCATTTTAGATATTTGTAATTACTGTTTGGGATTATTAATAGTTGTATTCATATAACTAATATATAGATAAAGTATTAGAAGGTTGTTTCTGTTATTTTAACGTTTGATTTTACTGTCGCCAAAAAATCATCTCAGTAAACACACAACACTTAATATAGATCTTATGTGTGATGTATCCATTGATAATAGTTATTTAATATATCAAGATGCTGAAGTAGTACTATCAACATATATTTACAGTATTCACAATGATTTTAGTATTTAAAAGATACAAACGATTCCACATTATGAAGAGCTATGCACTTAGAATCAGGAAACCTTACGTAGTTCGTTACTTAGAACTTTATTAGAAAAAGCCTGTAAGTTCGATAAACATGTGCGTTATCTCGAGATAGAAGAATGTCTGGATATTCATGCACTGCCAATTTGTACAATTCTGTACGAACATTTTTAAGCAAAGTCGCTCTTAGAAGATATATGATAGCCATATCCGTATTTGTACGATAATGTCGAGTCGTTAAGAAGAAAATAACGACTGCCCCCTTTTCAGTGAGAATTGTAGAGTGCGTGATACTAGAAACACATAAGACAGTCATCACAAATTGATACAATGGAAGTGCACATTCAGAGTTCGAGACGAAATTTTTCCATCGATCCAACGTCTGTACCAAGTATTTAGAAAGAACTAGGCCGAAGATGCTAAAGCATTCATCATGCGTCTCCGCACTGTTTTCTCGTGTGAAGAAATTTTCTACACATTTCCAACTTTCAGAAAAAACGTTGGTTTGAGAACTGAACTGATTTTGAAGAATTTACAAATGCATAGAATGTGACGGAAATCGTTTCGAGAGAATGTGAAAATTAAAACAAAAATTATTGCTATTTTTGTAGTTCCCTTTTTATATTTTAAAATGCATATATTGCCTGAACTATAGTTAATACATTTATTCTTTGCCGATAAATCATTAATTTTTAGTAGTATGATTCTAGTTGATAATTTGTAATCAATAGATATTTAAACATTCTTTATATATGAAATTATTTGTGTCTGATTGCATGTAGCTGATCCTAATTTTAAATTAAAATGTATATTCTAACAAACTTATAACTGCATCATATTTATTTGATCCAAATATAAACATTTTTCTATTTTTTTTTTCTAAATGTTTTCCTTGATTAATCTGTCAATAGTATTGACCAATTTGTTGAAATTTCAACTGAACCACATAACATAACTTTAAATTTTTGAGGTTTAAACAAAAAGATAGTCATTTTTAAATCCCAAATAAAAAAGAATTGTAGTAAAAAAATAAACAACATTTACTTTCATGAAAGATCTATTTTTATAGTTAAGCCTAGCCAGGCATTTATTGATACAAATATTAATATAACGTTTTCATTCCATTTTTGTGAGAATATTAGATGAAGGGATGTAATAGTAAGACATGTTCACTAGCTATCTTTATATGAATTTCGTTTTTATTACGAACCTTTGAAGAATCTGGTATTTACGAGGTTTCTAAAAGCAAATATTACTAATAAAAATAATAAGATTGTAACATAATGTAATAGAGCAATATCATGCTGCTTTCTGTTCTATTCAGGCACTAGGTACTGATGTAAAAACGATTAATGCAATCCTAAATCATTTAAATATATGCACCCACGACCTAACCTAGTTCAAAAGAGAAGTAGTGTAAATTGGGATACAGTCAGTTCCGTCGTTCATCGATGATTTCGCTAAATCTGTATGGAAAATGAAATCTATTTATGTAATATCGAAAAAGTAACAAACTAAAAAGGATATGGCTGTTTATTTCTTTCGGTAACACTAAGCTGGGACGAGGACCCCGCGCAGAGTACGCCATCGCAGGACCTGGCCTTGTTCTGATTGCGCGGAATCTGAGGGCTGCCCAAATCAACCTGAGTAGCCCGCGGACCGCCGATTAGCGCCGGGAGGGTGGGGGACGTGCCTCGTTGGTGTTGCGCGGAAAATAAATCGCAAAAAAGAAGATCGCGGAAAAGGGCTTGAGGTTCTACGGCTGGTCTGATTCTTCGAACGTATGCGCGAAATGTTTGTATACGCATATGTATCACGAGCGCGCTAGCACCAGCGTGCATAAGATCCTGCATCACGTTGGGTACCACATAATATGACAACCGCTCAAAAAAGGACTCGCGTCGATTGAAGTCAAAAAATGAACAAGGGTGGTGCTTCAAAGAACATTTATAAAGTCGTCACAGGTGATGAATCTTGGATCTATACGTATGAGCCCGATAGTAAACAGCAGTCGAGTGTATGGATATTCCAAGACAAGCCAAAACCAACAAAAGTTATTCGCGGTCGAAGCACATCAAAACAAATGGTCGCCTGCTTTTTCGGAAACCTCAGTCACCTTGCAATCGTGCCTTTAGAGAATTGTAGAACAGTCAATTCTGAATGTACACAACTATTTGTTTGCCAAAAGTTTTTGAAGAAATAAGAAAAACAAACCAAAAACGACAGATCATTCTCTTCTATGACAATGCGAGCTATCACAGGTCGGTTCAAACAATTGAACATTAGCCATCCGCCGTACAGCCCCGATCTAGCACACTGTGATTTCTTTTTGTTCCCGCACGTGAAGAATAAACTTCGTGGTCAACGGTTTTCTACGCCGGAAGAGACAGTTGAGGCATTCAAAACTCATATTTTGGAGATACCAAGTGCCTTCACAGTGGCAGCATTGCTTTTCGGATTGATTTAAAGGAATGCAAAAGTGCAATGATTTTCAAGGAGAATATTTTGAAAAGTAATAAAACTATTTTCGGCAATAAAAAATTTTTTTTTTGCTATTCCCGAAATATAAACGGCTGCCCTCGTATAATAAACAGATAACATTAATCAAATCAACAAAATAAAAAATTTGAGTAGACTATAGAATAATTAAAGTAATTTACTTTCTCAATAATACATATTCAAATAATAATTGTTTTATTTTTTAAACGAACTATGATATCTATAAAAGCAAAAGAATAACTTATCATGAACGAAAATATTGGTCAATAGATTTAGATGATTATATACTTTGTTTAATATGTAATTGTGTTTCTAAGAAATTTGATAGGATTAAAATAATTACTCAGTTTTTGTGACGTAAGTATCTATAATTATTTCATTTCAATATTTTAGAATAATTGTATTATAGCATCAGGTAGAACTTGCCAAAAATGAGCGTTGAATTACTTTCTACTGATTTCTCCACTATGTAAGTATTTATAATAGATGTTGGATAATTTGAAGTTGTTTAACAAAAACCAAATTAAATTTTTCTGAAGATTCGTTACAAGTAATAAAACTTAACTAGACAATAATATTATTGAATCCAAACAGCAATCTCAATACTAGATACGCCATGGCAGTTCTCCCATAAAGAAAGCCAAGACATTTCAATTGATGGGCAAAGTGATGGCCACGATTTTTTCAGATTCGAAGGGAATCATTTTTATAGACCCTGCAAAAGCTGTTAGTTGTATTATACCTCCTATTAGACAAATTAAAAAAAAACAATTTTTGAAAATCGACCTGGAATAGCTCATAAAAAGATCTGATTATAATACGACTCATCATACCAGTCAAATTGTTCACAAGAAGCTATATCAGTTAAGACTTCAGGTTATGCCTCACCCATCCTATTGCCAGATCTAGCCCTAAGTGATTACCACTTATTCACCAAATTAAACCTTTTCTTTGGCGGAAAAAAAAGCTTCGACTTCGGAAGAAATTATTGCCATTATGGCGCTGAATTTTGCAGATATTAATATCATTACAAAAATGGCACAATGGTTCTATCATTAAACCAAGTGCTTTGAAATTGAATGGGAATGCGAAGAAAAACAATATAACGATAAGACTCATTTACTTCATTTCGAGTCTCACTTTACATCAGATCATCCTTGTACAAGGTTTCC
Organism: Dermolepida albohirtum; assembly: GCA_031893035.1. Classification (NCBI taxonomy): domain Eukaryota; kingdom Metazoa; phylum Arthropoda; class Insecta; order Coleoptera; family Scarabaeidae; genus Dermolepida; species Dermolepida albohirtum. The sequence goes on along the minus strand of JAVIWB010003017.1, from coordinate 353,386 downwards.
TATATTCAAATTATGCTAAATAATTCACGACACCCTAGATGTTAGTGTTTTTTAACTTAGCACATATTGTATATTGTCTGAGTATAATTTATCCTCAAGACGTCTGTGATTAATTCATTCGAAATATTTGAGGGAAGAAGCACAAATAAGGTACGGGAATAACAAAGAACAAAATCTATCGAATAAAAAGGTATTGTACATGATTGTCCTGAAAATGTTCAAGAAATACAGAAAATATATTTATAAAAAATCGTATACTTAGAGCAGACAGAGCTAACAAAACCATCGTAACAACAAAAGATGAATACATAAACACAATTAATATTCTATTATCAAATACAGAGACATACAAAATAATTGAACATGATACAACCCAAAAAATACAAAGTCAAGTTAACAATTATATCACAAGGAAACATAAAACAAGGCACAACCACCAATATTATTAATTAATATTCCACTCAGACTTAATGCGTCATCAATACGTTTTACATATGAGCTCGCTAAATTCTCTGCAAACTCTATGTCACAAACGTTAGGAAAAAAAAGGGCACTCACTATATACAAATGTTTAAGAATTTATGAAATTTATTAAAACAAAAAATCCCTCACAATTATAAACTATTTAGGGTGGATGAAATATTGCTGTATACTAACATACCCATAGATTTAGCATTAAAAACAACAGAAAAAAAGGCAAAAATGATTTCTCGAATATTTCAATTTCAGCAACATCTTTTTCGAATAAAAATGTGACTCTATCGACCCATCTCTGCCTTAATGGCAAACCTCATTATGGAGAACTAGGAGAACAAAATATTAAATAATTCTCCGTTACGCATACCGTTCTTTAAGATATGTCGATGTCTGTATTTCAGCAATAACAATTCATGTAGATAAATTCGAACCTAGTTAAATTCTTCCATAAAAAAACTTCACAGTAGAAAGCGAAAATAATAATTATTTAAATTTCCTGGACATAACTTTAGCACACAAAACGGTAACATTTTATTTAGATTGGTGTACTAAACCTCCTAATTCAGATAGATATCTAAATATCTTATTGAGTGTTAAATACAAAAAAAAGTGCAGTCCATAACTTGATAGATCAGTGTTATGAATTTTCAGAGAAAACATTAAAGAAAATTATTTACTTTTAAAAACAGAGATTAAAAATACAGAAAGGACAAATAATTTCATGACAAACAATGTCAATCTAAAATTCATGGCTTCATAGTATTTACCATACCTATCAAAAAATTTAATAAAAGTTTTTGGAAAATTCAACATTAAATAGTCTAAAAACAAAGAAATACTAACAAATCCTTTTTCGCCAAAATTAAACACTTAAAGAAAAGCAAACACATTGTATATATAAAATAAAATCCAATGTTGTGAAGACATACACTGCAGGCCATAAGTTTGGAATCAGTTCCAGTAAATTCATAAAAATTAAAATTTATCTATGTTACGTTCGTATTACTTTGATATAAGTACAAAGGATTATTCTTAAGTACATTATAAAGCTTTACATAAAAGATATAGTTTTAAATGCATTAATAGTTGGAAAATAACCAGAGATTAAGGAAACTCTGCGTGCGGTATTATTTATTCGAGCAGGTAATATTTCTGCATAATAAACGATTACCTGGAATGGACAAATTTTATTGCAGACCCTTCCGCATAAACCTTTTGTAATTGCATTTAGTTTTTATATTTATAAGTATTTATACATTTTGAAGTAATGAGAATATTTTAGTTGCTTCGTATCATTTAAAGTGTGTAGACAGATAAAAATGTGTAGAATCAATAAACATCGTTTGATTATGGCGAAGAGAAAGCAGATATCGCTAGAAAAACGTGTAGAAATTATTAGTCATCATAATCGGGGAGATTCTATACGGGATATCGCGAAAAGAATGAAGATATCGTACAAAGGTGTACAAAATACAATTAAAAGATACCAGTCTACTGGAGGGTATACGGACAGAAAACGATCAGGAAGACCAAAAATTACAACTCCTGCAGAAGATCAGACAATTATATTGACGTCGAAAAGAGATAGAAGATTAACGGCCTCGCAAATCCGCGGTCAGTTTAACAGGGAGCGTGAAACTCGGATCTCTTTAACCACAGTAAAAAGGCGGCTCAGAGCGGCTGGACTGATGGGACGTGTAGCAGTTACACAAAGATTGGACAATCGAACAGTGGGAAAAAGTACTATGGACCGACGAATCAAAGTACGAGGTCTTCGGTTCCAGACGTCGGATATTTGTAAGAAGAACTGCTACGGAAAAAATGTTACCGCAATGTGTGGTGCCCACGGTAAAACATGGTGGCGGTTCTGTAATGGTTTGGGGATGTTTTTCTTCGGCTGGTGTAGGAGATCTGGTGAAAATCGACGGAGTTTTGAAAAAGGAGGGTTACAGACAGATTCTCGAACACAACGCTGTACCCTCCGGTCTGAGATTACTTGGAGAAAACTTTATATTCATGCAAGACAACGATCCAAAACATTCTTCTCATTTATGTAGAGGATATCTCCAACAACAGGAAGCTGACGGTGTTTTACAAAACATGGTTTGGCCGGCACAGTCGCCAGACCTCAATCCAATAGAGCTGTTGTGGGAAGAATTGGATAGAAAAGTGCGTGAAAAGTGTCCGACATCCCAGACTCACATGTGGCAAGTTATACAAGATTCTTGGGCAAATATACCCAATGAAACCCTTACAAAATTAGTGTCTCGTTTACCGCGATTGTGTGCTGCCGTCATTAAAGCAAAAGGAGGGTATTTCGATGAAAAGTCCGTTTAGTTGATAATAAAAATAAGTGGATGTAAATAAATAAAATTTGCTTTTTTCCTGCTTATTTTATAATAAAACGTTTTGGTATATTAATATTGTTTTATTTTTACAATGTTTGTTAAAGCCACTACAATATTTTCATTATATTCAGAAGTGATTCCTAACTTATGCAAGTGATTCCAAACTTATGGCCTGCAGTGTACATAAATGCATAAGACAAACATGACAATGTCTACATAAGAGAATTTATGAACACAAATATAGCTAGACTAGAATCAAAATAAATACAACGACTTTATTAAAACATGCTTGGAAAAAAAGGACATGAAATCGACTTCGACAGTAATGAAATAATTAAAAGAGCAATTACCACAAACGTATAATTAAAGAAATTAATATGATTTTACAAACACACGTTCATATAAGTTATGAAATGGAAAAAAAATTACTTAGAGCATTCAAATTACATTTTTTCGTATTTTTAGGACTATGACTATGTTTTTGTTAATTTGTACCTTAAGTTAAATATAAAATAATGAGCAAAAATAATTTATCATAAACTTACTGGACAATTATCGATTTCATTAAAAATATCAAACATAACCCTCTGGCCTTCAGTTTTTCGCTTGTCTTCATTGATATGTGTCATCACCTCGCGTATTGAAGCCAGAGCTTTTTCCAAAGCACTGTTATCAGCATTGCTTTTAGGTGTATGTTTTAATATATCTAGAATATTACAAAGAATATATTATTGATGGGAATAACGGCGGGCTCTCTTTACCGTTTAATAACAAACTTATACTTGGTAATCGCTGGACTGGTCTTATAAGTAATTCTTGAAGACTTTGCCTGCCACATTCCGGTTTCGTTTGACAGGCTTTCAGAAAAGCATGAAATCTTGGTTTTATTGAATCACACTGTGATAACATACTTTTTGTCTGTTCAAAGAAATTTATGAAAGGTGGGTAAGCTTTAAGTAGATTTTGTGAATATTTAAGTATTATATTGCCGATGCTTTTATCTTCAGACCAATTTGCCGACGTCCATCGAAGTTCTTCAAGCATTTTAGAATGGGTCTCGAAAATAGGTGGTAAGTTACCAAAAATTATTCTTAATTCGGTGTTGTTTAACAGGGCTTCTTCTTCAGTAATGTTTTCAAGTTGTTTTTTGAACATCTATAAAATAAAAAAATTAATGTATTTTTATATTTATTACTCTTTACATACAAAGTAAGGGCAGTGTAACTACTTTCTTTCTAAAATGTTTTATTATCTACTATCATCTCTATATTGTTTATTTGGAGAGAAGCAACCGATTAAAAAAAACAAATAAATTGCAACTTTGAACAAAATACTTTGATTTAATTCTAATTAAAAATACCGTCCATTAATTTGCAAACCGGTCATATGATACGATACAATATTTCACAGTACACTAGCTTTATCGTCCCACTAGATTTACATACATACATTTTCCTGAAGCACATGATTTCAGAGCTTAACCAAGTCTTAGCGACGGTAGCTAATATTCATCGTCAATGTAAGCAATAAAAGACTACATAATCCTTTACAAAATATATAATTTAAATGAATTAGACGCATTCCGCAAAGCAGCAGAACTTTCTTTACAAAATAATTTTAGAATCTGAAACGCGCTTTTTAATCAAAATAATTCATATTTACCGAAATTGACTGCATCCCTTATAGTTACAAACCAAATGGTACAAAAGGATGATGCGCTATTATTAATGCCGGAGCAATCACTATAGATCTAGTGGTATGAGGGGTAGGACTAACTAATCCTTGAAAAATTTGTCAAACTATTTTTATTTGATAAGCATAAATTGTTATCAGTGTATAGTATTTCGCTACGATGCCTTGTACTATCAATAAACTGTATTAAATTATCTGCTTTCGCATTCAGCTTATTCGTGTCAGATTTGAAATACAACACACTTTCTAGGTAGTTCTTCTTCAGCTTTTCAGTGTTCGTAGATCGTAGACCGAGGCTTTATGTGAATTTAGGATACTATTTACCATGCTATGATACGATATTCTGAGATCTCTTCTTCTTTCGAGTTTAATTGTGATGAAAGTGGTTAGAACACGTTTCTAAATTTTATGTAAAAACATATGCTTTGTTCCAGAGTAAGTTCGCGCTCATAACACAGGCCAACACACATTTTGGTGCCTGCGATTTTTTAACTGTTCCTGGGTAATTTTTGGATGCAGAATGTAAAAAAGTTCTTAGATTTGGTCTATCAGATCTAGTTTTTGAGATTTTTAAAAAAAATTGTGTATATATTTTACCTTATAACTGTTATAATATATAATATTACTATTGACAGTTAAAAAAACAAAGACACATGGATTTAAGTATTTATTGCAAAAACTTAATTTACATAATTACATTAGTCACTAATCACATAAAAATTTTCTTTTATACGACTTTCTAGAATGGAGTTTACTAGGGCAGTCTCGCTGAAGGCCCCAGCAGTAGTCTGCCATCATGTGGCTATCCCATCGTCCTTGATAACGATCTTCCATAATTTTAATATCCTGATGGAATCTTTCCCCCTGTTCTTCACTACAATCACCAAAGTTTTCTGGAAAACGATCTAGGTGGCTGTGGAGGTAGTGAACTTTTATATTCATGTTACAGCCGAGAATATTAAAATGTGAAAGCATAGTTTCCACTAATTCTAAGTAATTCTCTGCTTTATGATTGCCAGGAAAATTTTGTACTACTTGAACAAATGAACACCAAGCGTTAGATTCAGTCTCGTCCATTGATGTGGTGAATTGTGGATCTTTAACAAGTTGCCTTATTTGAGGACCATCAAATATACCAGCTTTTAGTTTTTCCGTGCTAATGCCAGGAAATTTACGTGATAAATACCCAAAACAATTTCCATCTCGATTTAAAGCCTTCACAAATTGCTTCATTAAGCCTAGCTTGATGTGCAAGGACGGAAGTAAGATTTTTTCTCTTGCAACCAAAGGTTCGTTGATCACGTTTTGTTTTCCTTGAATCATGACATCTCTTGAAGGCCATTTTTTTTAACCCAGTGCTCATTTTTATCTTTGCTGTCCCAAAGGCATAAAAAACAAGGATATTTTGTATAACCTTCTATTTTCACGATTAATATCTCTTTATTTGTTGTCCTTTATCAGAAAAAAATATCAATTAACCTGTAACCTGTATCTCAAAAACTAGAGCTGATAGAAAAAATCTGGTGGCATTTTTGGAATCAGCACATTAAAAACATCTAAAATCAGATGTTAGATTTCCGGCACCAAATTTTTTTTTCATTTTGTTACCCTGTGTAATCTAACAGGTTAGCCAACAAAAAAATTTAGTTCTCTAAAAAATTTTGTTCTTGATTGGCCTTGAATAGAAAAATTTTGAATCAGCTGTACTTGGTTAGGCTTTTTGGGTCTTTATTAAAAGATTTATTTTTTATTTTCTGGATCCTTTGTTTGTAAGTATTTTAATTCGTTTTTATAGGTATTTTGGTATATAATATGTAGCTTACGAGGATGATTTGATGGTAAATAACGCTATCGCACATTGAAAACATTCATTTCATTAGATTAGACCACCTGCTTAGATCAGTTACTTTTACTCTGAATATCAGTTCGCTAATAGGGTAGAAGTTGTCATTAACAGTAATTTCATGATTTTTAAAACTAGTTGCCTAGTGAGAAATTAAAGTAAAGGATGATACTGGGTAGTATACTATATTTTAATTCAGTATTAAATCTACATGCACGACTCTTATGATAGACAATACGAGGGAGATTTGACAGGAAGTAAGATTCGAAATGAAACAAATGCATTAGATTTAAGTTTATCATTGTTTTTTAACATATTCTCATGCTGAAGTACTATTATGACACACAAAATTCTTTCTAGTAAGAACAAGTTTGAGTTTGGGGTATAAGTAGAAGTTACTTGGGGTTAAATTTTGTGGTGAATAAGGCATAACTTGAAATCTCAATTGATCCTTTTTTTTGCGAGCCATGTAACTCGGTGTGAGAAGTCGGGTTGTCGTGATGAAAAAGCTTTTTACTGGCCATTCCAGGTCGTTTTTTCAGAAATTGCTTCCTTCAATTTGTCTAATAGAGCAGCATAATACGATTCGTAGGCCATTTGCAAGAGAGTCTATGAAAATTACCCTCTTAAAATTCACAAAAAAAACGTAACCACTTCCTTTTCTGCTGATAAAAATGTCTTGGATTTCTTGGGAGGGCAACCATGATGTGATTTGTTATTGAAATTATCGCTTGGTTTCATAAAGCATAATAGTAAAATCATGTGTCATCATCATAATAAATCTCCGCAAAAATTATTGCTTATTGTTTCAGGTTTTTGATACCAATCCAAGGCTCGTGACAACCTCTTGTTGACAGTTAAGATGTGCTCAATTCTACGGGAAAAGATGATGTACGTGTTCAGTAGATATGCTCACTTTCGCCATTATGTCAATTCTTCAACAATTCAACAGATTCAAATTTTGTTACTTATTTCCGAAGGTATTTGATCTTGGTCTTAGCACATAGTCTCATGTGATGTTCAAATCGCCACGTTTAAATTATGTTACCCAGTGACAAATTTTGCTTGTTTCCCAAAGTTTATTGCATATCTGGTACGTAGACTTCCGCGGTCGTGGTCCATGCTATCTGCTTCTGGGTTTCCGGGCTGGAACCGCGTCACTATTATATCTGCCGACGTTTCGTACCCATTTGTATGGGACATCTTCAGGGCTGAACTACTGCACTGAAACTGATGGTTTATTGCATATCCATCAAAATTTCAAATATGTTCAGTCTTTTAAACAATACTGGATTGCGAGTTTATGCATTTTATTAGTATTTACTATTTAAATATATAATAAATTATTAATTCATGTTTACAAACATCCGTCAAAAATTCAGAGAGTTATTCCTTGGGCCACTTTAGGGTTTTTTTTTGTTCTCGGATGATTTTCGAAGAAGCGCACCCTAAGTAAAATAATAGTGTACTGCACTAGGCAAGAAATATATAATTAATATATACAAGAAATGTACGGAAATTATTTATAATCACACGAAGTTAGTGCGGATATAGAATTTATGCTTATCATGATATAAACAACCATGTATTTCAGAATTCTGGATCACATATCTTACTGTATTATAAGAGATGTGATTATTCAAGGATATTTTCAAACATTCTGTACTCTATTCGTAATACAAAAAAAATTGAATATTTCAGATCACGATAAAACCGTCACTTATATATTGAGCCGACTGACTTTTGCTGTACTTTTACATTAATAATCTTTTTGAGGTTTCAACTGTACAATATATGAAGTATTATTTATATGCAAGAACCACAAATAAATTTTAACAACTTACCGTCATAATGATACCTAATATATTAACATAATTAGATTCAGTTTGAACTAATTCTAAGAAAACTTGTTGCCTGGGTGTAAGACCTTTCCTTGGAGTATCAGCTATGGTTGGTTCGCATATGTCGGAAGGCTTGACGGGACTAGGAGTACAATCCAAGAATGAACCCGACACTGATAAAAATCCTGTATCACTAATTAATGAAGATCTACGTTTATTAAGTAAACCTGGAGATGGTTGATGAACAAGTGATGTTAGCGTATCCTGAAGCCGTTTCCGTTTCCGCCTACTCGCGCTACCTGGAGTCGCTTGATGAGAATCCCTTCGAGCGTTCGGTGATACTACAAGATCGATATACTGAAAATACATAATTTAGTTGAAGTGAATGTTCACAATCATTGAAAGGATGAAAGAATGCAAAGAAAATGTTTGCTATATATATATATATATCATGTACAAAATAGAAACTTACATCTCCAAATAAATAATCTTTCTCGTCCAAGATAACTCCTTTTTGTACAGAAGTCCAAAACCACTCAGCTTTAATGATGTGCGCCTTAGGTGGACCCTCTATCTTTTCTCCGACAGTGGATTCATCCACAACCTAAAGGAATGAAAGTGTTATTTTTTTATGACATACTTTCAGATACCCCATAGAAGAAATCGTTGTGACTACATCCATGCAAAAAAAAAATTAAAGTAAAAATAAAAGAAGTTAAAAGTGATATGTTGCTCTTCTTCCGCTACTATTTCTAAGAAATAAATTAACTTGTAAATATAACTTATACACTTCTTTTATTCAAAATAAGCACTTATATTAACACATGACGTAAAGTTAATTACTTTTAACTTCATTAATTTTATAATCATTAAATCTTGTTTATATTTTTGTGATAATTACGAACTAAATAATAATATTTTATAGAACACAGATTGGATTATAGTTATCCGATGAGGGTACATATTACTAGAAAAGAAATTAATACTAAGAAGGAGGTAGAAGATACTATCGCTGATATAAAGAATGCGGAATTGTATAATAAAATGTTTTTAAATAAAAGCTTGCTGTGGTACTACTTCTACGTATCAGTATGAAAATGCTGAAGTAGAAATATGTTCGCTTATATCATTCGAAATCACTGGTAAATCAAAACAAACTTAAATAGGCAATAACCTCATTTTTGCCTTATAAATCTCCTAGTCTAGGCGGGGTTTACCCAGTTTTATTACAATAAATTGTATAGTATTCTAAGAGCCAGTTTAGTTATAAAATATTTACCACATACATGAAAGCTATCAGCTAATTAAAAACTAAATCGTTAAACCTCCAAGAACCATTGGACTCGTGTTATATTGAAGGCTCTGTAAGAACTATTTGACAAATAAATTGGAGGCAATGCTTAAACCATTGCATCAGAACCAACATGCTTATTTAACAGAAAAATCAGTCTAAACGGTATTACACCATATCGTGCAACAAATGGAGCATGTGCTACAAAATAAGTGATGACTGGGTGTCTTCCTAGACACTCTAGGTGCATTTGACAATACCTCTTTCAATTCGCTCAGGGAAAAGTTGTATCCTCCTTGTGGAATTTTTCATGGACAGATTATCCCTTAGCACTGGGAGATACCATGCTCTGGAATATGCAAATGAACCAGGGAAGATTTAATAGCACACTTAGGGATTGAATGCAAAAGGTTCTGAACTTGAGGCGAAATATGGGTTTAAATATAAAACCACATAAAGCGATACACATTCCTTTAATATGTTGAAGGAAACTAGAGCGATTAAGATCTCTAAGACTCTATGAAACAGAATTCACAATCTCAAAGTAACTAGATACTTGCAAAACCCAACATATTGATAAAATAACATTAGAGAAGCAGATTATTCCATGATAGCAAGGTGAACGTATGAGAAAAATGGCTGGTATGGTGGAAAGAAACATGGCTGAGATGACAAAATTAAGTAATATACGAAGACTTGCTTGCTTCAGTATTGCGGTGGCAATGAAAAGTATCTCATCGCCCTTATCGCAAAGTGATAAGGGCGAAGACAAAGATGGGCCTACACAACCTACAAAATTCTTCTAACAATCTGCCAATTTAATCAGAACATACTAATACTAGCGAACATGTGAGTGATATATGGTACGTCTTGACATGCTAACAGATCGCATGATAATCAAAATACGATTTCAATCCTCCATTTGATGTAATCAATCCAGAATGTCATAACTGAGGATAAGAGTTTTCCGATGTGACAGAACACGCACAAACCTGGTACACACGGGTCTGAAACCAAAGATAGCATTGAAATAGACGTACTTACACTGCGAAAGCTTAGAAATAGCCAACGGATTTTTTCTGTAATACGCGTCGGTATTTCAGACAAAGGTTTATACAATTCTAAAATGTGTGAAATAAATTAATAGAAGAGTTTACTCCCATACGCTGGTTCCACGTTCTTACCGATAGCCATTATGGAGTTTTCAGATTGTATCCAGGTATGAGAATTAAATGAAGAAATCGGAGAACTAGCACAGCGGAAGGTAATAAAGTTACTATGGGTGCCTGGACAGAGAAAAATCACAAGAAACGAAAAAGGTGGATGAATTGCCATTATATATTGAACTAAAACCTGTATTAGGAATACTTAAGCGCATTATCATTATCAGGAAACGAATACATAAATGGACTAGGGCTCAACATTTGTAGAACGTACCATAGGAATAGATCCAAACATAGAGATGGCAATTGACTTTATTGTTGACCCAAATCGTAAAAATAACGGGGAGCCTCGCAGGCAGCGCGTCTGTATGATAATTCTTGAACAAAGTTGGTAGATATAACGAAGACCTTAAATACAAAGTATACTGTATATTTTGTATTTGCTGGAACTTTGTGCAACAATATGAAGATTATTTGGATGACAACAGACAAGCCATCTATAGTCAATCTATGGTAGGCCAGACAACATACAGTCGACTTGCCTTGGATCTTAGTATAGTGGACAAGAGTAATGGATTGAGTGCAATAGGTAATATTGGGGGAATACACAACAAACTAAGTGAGGCAGCAGTGCTTTGGGGACTGTCACAATCGAACGATCTTCTCCAAGGGAAAAACTGAAATTTTAATTTAAAATTTGTACATAACCATTGAATTATACTCCAATGTTAGACGACTATTTCACAACAAGCGTCTTCCCCTTCCATTAAGAAAGTTTCTATTATCGTATAAAAATGGTTTTGAATATAATTTTGGCTCTATAATTACCTGTACCCTTAAAATATTTAAAAATACAATTAACGGTAGAATTTTCTTTAAATATTATATTTATTTTTGTTAAATAGTTCTAATAGTTACGTTCAATGTATTTATCACTCTATTTTACAAAATATTTAAACTTTGGAATAGATAAGTAAATATTGTACGGAATCTTGTGAATTTTATTTTACTTTTCCATATTTAATATATAACATTTTAAGAAAGTGCAATTACACTTAATTAGTGCATATTTTAAAATCATACTAATTGGATTTCGCAAAATAAATCAAATTAAAAAAAATCGAATTTAATTAAAATCCAATCTGGTTTATGTTAGATCATTGTGGGATTCATATAAACAAAATTTTTCATTTAATTAATGTAAATGCTTTGCGAGATAGTGAAATTAAGTTAGTACCACGGTATTTGTTAGAGCTTGTCCTTGTGGTTCCCTCCTGTTACGATGAATCTGTGTTTCAGTTTCTAATAAAGGATTCAGGGAGAAATCGGGAAAACAGCTAACGTTCATTTTTTCACCACCTTCAATTTCTGATGTGTCACCACTATACGATGATTTAGTGGAGTTTAAATCGCACTTTTTACCCATTCCAGAATATCTAAACTTAGACGAGCTGAAAGTGCGCATAAAAAGATTTTTACGGATTTTCTTGGATTTGTTGAGGCCAGATTTATTTGGAGTGACATCAATTTTATTTAAATTTTCTACGGTGTGGACGTCGAAAACTCCGGAACCCGAAATTACACTTTCATTTAAACTCTGATTCACTCCAGAGCCACCAATAGTTCTTCTTCTATGCGAAAAATAACCGATAGGTGTTTTGAAAAAATCGCTAATTTTTCTTTTACGATTTTCACTATAACTCATATTTTTCATACGTTTTGAACTTATACTATACTTATCTGAAGAATTCGTCTTTCTTTTACGTTTAGATGAGTTGGTTTTATCCAAATCTAATTTCTGGAAGTTATCCGTAGTATCCAGAAAAGTATTATTTAAATCATTAACGCAGTTATCATTCGATTTTTCATGTACGGTTTCTAAATATGTGATATTTAAATTAACTTTTCCATAAGGTGTTGTAGTAGTGCTTGTGGTATACTTTGGTGTGTTAGCATTTTTAGGAGATGGTTTCAAAACGTTGTTAACATTACAGCAGGAAGATGAGGGAGATATTAGTAAGGCATCGGAATTTTTAGGAGATAATGGGGCACTATTGGCATCAAGAGCGTACGCCTCTGCATGGTCCATAACCTGAAAACCACGTGCCAACACCATGGAGTGCATTGTAATAAATCAAAAACACAAACAATACAAAGCTACATACTTAAATATACCCAAGTACAAACTATAGATCATGCTTTCTTATAATTACACAAAACAAAAAAAAAAGTAAAAATCGCTCCCTATCCATGTATGTATATAAAATGGAGCAAATCATATCGTCATATCAGAAGTAAATACATGATTACTTTGCTAACATCATAAAATAAAATATGTGCAAACGGATAATTTTATTATTCGTTAAACGTATTGTAGTTTCTCACTACTAGCCTGCGCATAATTTGATCCTAATAATATTTTGTTTTCATGTCTTTAAGAGAAATCACAACATATTAAGCTTAGATGATAGTACACTCAATATTCGATGGAATATATTTTTTCACTTAGCATTTATTTGGGTGAATTATATTCTAGTTGTTTAGTAAATAAATAACAGTCATGTTCTATCACTTATCTTTGGATATGTTGTTACTAAAAGTCTTACATTTTCAGGTCGTTATTTGAACAATTTTGCAAAAAGTTCGGAACTCGGAAAAATAACTAACTATAGTATATATTAAAATAATTTTTGATTACGTATGATCAGATCTATAAATCTATAGTTTGAATTCAAACTATTCTGCTAAAATTTCGGATCTTTCAAAATGTTAAGAAGAATGTTCGAATGATTTTCTTCCATTATTTTTATGTTTGGCCCTTAGTGAGGATAAAAGTCTGAATACAGTTCAAGTTTTAAATTAAAATACTGATTAAAATGTATGACGTATTAACAAAGTACATTTTATGATATTTAGATGAAACAAAAAAGTAATACAGTAATTAAAAAAATAATATGTGTTTTACAAAATACACACGAAAATAATCTTAATCCAGGACAAAATTTTGAATGGACACCTATTAATAATTAATTGCGTCTTTTCCACATGGCAGACACTTGTTAGGGAGTGAATTATGATAAGATTTGTTGTCTTTCACTTATCAGTTTTTTTTAAAGATCTTACTTACTTGTTATTATATATTTCATCATGCATATCTTAAATTCTGATTAGAGGTGTTTGATAAGTTTTAGGTCTGGACTTTGCGGTAATGTATTAAGCAAATAAGGAACGTTGTAAATCAACCAATGTACACTGTCTGCTGTATTAAATTATTATTTAAATTATATATTAAGGTCGTTGGTATGCTGGAAGTAAAAAACTCGATCTTAAACCCATTCTCTCAACTTGTTCTACATTATGTTTTAAAATACTCATGTAAACATGTTGATTTATTGCTCCATCGATAAACACAGGTTCAGCCATTCCCGATGCCCCTAGACAGTTCCAGACTATTAATCCTCCATCTCTATATTTTAATACGTGGTATATTTAATATGATGTCCAATCTCCATCGTAATTAATTTACAGCGGTTGGTCATACTTTCAACAAACTTTTTGCAAATGAAGTGGGTAGTGATCTCAATACTTTGGGCAAATTAATTTTTAGATGTTTTAATGTGTAGCACGTTTTGCAGGAAACTTTTGCCTCATAATTGCCCACACATTTTCTATTGGATTCGCATCTGGACTTTGAGAGGGCCTGATATAATTTTTCAGTTTCCATTCTGTATAGCGCCTGCTCCGATGATTGTCCTCTAGCAAAATCCTCTGATAATTGTATTCACCAAATCACATTCTCGCACAAGAACTTCTTGATTCAATTTCAGCATCTCGAACGTGTTAAAATTTCTGTAAAAACGCGCAAAGATCCAAAACCACACCCCTTCACATTGACGCTTACTGGGTGTTTTACTATGCGTTGAATTATTCGATGTTGTTGTTTTCCCAGATACGGCGGTCCAATAACAGCGGTTTCATTATTATTCTGCAGTAAGCAACTCCACTTTCACATAAACGACTTCTAATAGTCATCAACTACCATTAACTTATTTTTTATCATATCGGGTTAGCTCTGACATAATGTGTATTGTGGTTTCCTTCTAAACAAATTCAGTATGATCTCTTCTTGTTTCTTCGTTGTCGCTCGTACTTTGCCGCGGTCTGGAAGATCAACATTTTTTGTCGTCTTGAAGCGGTTAATCCACAATCGTATGAATCCCTCTGACTTATGCAGATATCTCACTGTGGTAGATACAGACATTTCGGATCCTTTGGGATACTTTTTTAAATAAGGAACACTCATAATTGTATTAATGCACTTTCACTCACTTGCGAAACAGAACTGTTCTAAAAACCGTACAGCGTACTTGCAGTCATTACTTCAAAGTATCTAGTAGACTTTATTTTCGCTCTATTTTGCTGAGTTTCTAGTCTATTATCTTATCTTACACTTCAATTAATTTAATTAATGCATTTTTCTTCCTGAGTTTACTTTCAGCACTATGTTATTAGCTTTACGGCTGCAATAAGAACTGAACTTATAAAATTTAAATTTTTTTCTTTTCAAAATCTAAGCACTTAATTTCTGAAAAAGTCGAGATTAGTACTTGCACTGAATCTCACACACACACACACACATATTGGGTCTGGGAAAAAGTTCGTGGCGTTTTTTCAGTAAAATTCAACTGGTATATATATATATATATCGACAATTTTCGCCATTTTTTTGGTAGATCCATGATCCCATCGGTGAAATTTCTGGTCATTTTTTTCACAGGCTTCTTTTGAAACCAACTTAATTCCATTGATTCTGCAAAACAGATGATAGTCAGAGGGTACTATATCCGACTGTAAGGTGGGTGCATCAAAACTATCTCTCAATTTTTGAAATTGTGGTCGGGCGTTGTCAAAAGACAACACCTTTCCTATTAATCAATTCGGGCCGTTTTCTTTCATATATTGTGCATCAATCGTCTGACCAGTTGGAAGTAGCTCGTAAATTCCCCTCCAGTCCCACCATACACACAGCATCACTTTTTTTGGCGTCAATGTTGGCTTAAACGCTTGTGACGGCTCATCTTTTATCCACGATCTTTTACGCTATTATCGTACGTTACTTTTCATCTCCGGTTATTATTTCAGAAACGTATTCCGTTTCATTGTTATTATTGTTTTTCATTATTATTTTTTTTGTAACCGGCTTTGTGTAAATTTCATTTTGTGGTCATTCGACACTGCTGATATGCTTATCTTGTTGGACTTTTTCAAGAATTTCATCAGATTTTTCAATTGGAAAAACTTTCACATTGAAATTTCCAGAACGAAAGCGAGCGAACCATAACAGATTTCGATAAAAATTTAACAGCACAAATTTTATCACAAGCCTGCGCAGCGTTCTTCCCCTTATCATAATAATATTGCAGAATATATATATTTTCAAGTGCGAATAACTTTCCAACCACTGCACCGATTACAATGTTTCTACGCTCAAACTAACGTTCGGAAGGTCATCTGAAAAACGAGCCGTCGGTGGTGTCGCTGTGACTTGTTGTTCTTTAGTTATCGGCAACCAATGCCATCTATCGGGAAAAACGCCACGAACTTTTTCCCAGACCCAATATATATATATATTAGAGTAACTAAATTTCTGATTTTTTTCTCAAGATTAATGAGTAATTAATGTTTTTATTTTAAATTTAAAAAAATAAGTTATATATATCGTCAAAGGAAAAACGATTTTCTAAAAATAACGACTAGATTAAATTATTGAGTTGTTATTATTATTATTATTATTATAGACAAATGTTAATAAAAACGATCGTAATTACAAATTTAATATATCTTCTTATATAATCGAATAAATGAAAGTTTATAAGTCGATTTGCTCCATTTTCTTATTTCTGTCCATATACATATATAATGTCAATTAGATACTTTAAACAAAAATGTTTAATCAGTAAGTAAACACAAATTACATTTTAAAGCTTTTATTTAAGTATTTTAGTTTGCACCCTTTTTTTATGAAAAAAATTAACATTTTAAACTAAAAATAAAAGTTACAATCAATAAAGCAGTAAATACTTAAAATGTTTTTCGATATCAAATACAGTCGATAACACAAGAGCATGCACAAATTAATTACCCTTCAATTACAAAACAAGTTTATGAGGTAACGTACTTGTAACATTCTTGGTAAAACAAGCTATAAGCCCTCATATGACCCTTTTTCTATTTTTGTACGTATGTACAATATCTATTGTATTTGTATTCTGTGAAAGTATTGTTTAATTTATTGTTTAAGAGAAAATTTTAATTGTATAGTATAATATTAATGCACGCCATGAGGTATCATCACTGTCAGGATTAGGTACAAAAGCTAAAGGTATAATGGTACATGTATACTCCGATGCTGCTAAGCTTGCCCCTGTGACGTCAATGTATGGATTTATAATAGACAAATTGTTTGTTATTGTTACTAGCAAGTGCAATGAGGTAGAGTGAAACACGAGATATATTTTACGTCTTCTAACGACAGTTTAAGACACGACCAACATCATCTATTGCTAAAATCCTTCTACCATATGAAAGAGAGTGACATATATATACGTTAGTTGGCCTATCTTAATATAATAAAATGCGAGTAGTGAACTTGATTAATACAGTACTTTTGTTTACGCTGTCGACTGTCATTTTTGTAACCTGTAAGTCTCGTTTGTTGATTGTTGTGTATAATTACTAACAAACACAAGCTAAATCAGTATTTTTAAAACTAAGTCTAGCGCAAATTGTCAACAAATACTTTGACAAGCATGGCTTTTCGCGGTAAACCCTTAAATGCACAAGCTCAAGAGTTTGTGTTAAATTTGCTCGGTATTAATCTGCGATAATCAAATTTTAACAAATTATTATTTCCTATATTAATTCAAATGTTAAAACCAAAAAAAGACAAGAATACATTGATGAATTTATTTTTTGATATTACAATTCTTTACTTCTGCAAACAAAATCTCTTGCATTTTAACTGAGAAGGACATGGGCATATTGCTTTCTAACACAAATACTTCGACAACATCTGTTGACTTCTAACATCTCCATTTGTACATTATGTACATCTAGGATGAATTTTATTTATATTATAATATGATTCGTGGGAAACAAGTACATCCACTGTGCATTTATAACAATTTAAATTTATATAAGACAATAGAATACGGCTTTACTTTAGCATTAATCTGATCCCTGGTTCTATTACAAATTGGGGGCTTGCAATAATAATGTACTCGTGCGTTGCAATATACTGTCAACATCTACTTTGACATAACCTCAACAAACATATTACTCTGTACTTATGTCTTGTGCTTAGATATAGCGGATATAATTTCACTACATATCGGACGTCATTTGACTAGGGAGTATTGATTTGAATCGGACAATTTCCGAATGATCACGTGGGGGCAAGCTTAGCTGAATCGGATTATATGTATGTTTATGATTTAAATTTAGTTAACAGATTGTTGATGTATTGTCTAAATATAGAGAAGGTAATGCGCTGACTACGAACACATTTAACAAAACAAGAGAATATACTGCAAATAAAGTCAGTTATTGATTATTTAATACGCGATATTTTGTAAATACATTCTTTTTATAATTTCGCAAAATAACAACATAAATAAAAATTATCAAAAATATTTCACATCATTCAATCCATATCCAAATAGGTGATTTTATGTTGTTACTTTTCATCATTAAATTATAAATTCTTACAAAAAAAATAAAATAAATTGTAAGAATATTATTTTAGCTCAAAATTTAAAAAATGCCTACAGGTGTGAAATGTTAATAAGAGTCAATTTGCCAACAGATATTATGTTGCGGAAAAATAGACTTATCAGCACATACATGTTCTCTGCCTGCTACAGCTTACATACATATATGAAAAGTGTTTTTGTCTAAACCAAAGGTCAGTGACGTGGCCAGTAGAGGTGTCGTTCTGAATTAAGGGCCGATCATTGACAAAATGAAACTGACAAATTTATAAATAGTTTGAAAAATTAACATATTTTCTTTATTTTTCTACAAAAATAAATACTTTTAATATATCGTTAAACAAGCTTCATCAAACTTTCTAGTTTCCGCCGCTTGGAATTTTAGGCAATTTTGCACTATATTTCAATTCCTCATTGAAAACGTGTACATGCAAGCCAATTTTTTAAATATAGAAAGAGATGGTGGTCGCTGGGCGAGATATCCGGACTATGAGATTGATAATCAAAAATCTTCAATCTGAATTTTGGAATTGTTGTCGTAGTGCGTGAAAGATTGTCGTTTTGTCTCAGCAATGCCGTGCGATACCTACGTTTGATCACCAATGACGATATGGAAAATAAATTCGTTTCCTTCGTGATTAAAGTGGCATAGAAGAGCACGTGTAGATATCATTCTGTGATTTTGTGAGTATATGTTGGCATTGTTGGCACTCATTGTGCACCGTTTCCGATAATTTAGAATTTCAATCACGATTCTCAATAACGCGGTTCTAGAAATTTCTGAAAATTCAAGAGAAAGTTTATCGTAAAGCGACGATTTTCTTTCACTTTTGCATTCTTACGATCAAGAAGATCGTCGGCCCTTAAAATTGAACCCCGCCCTGTATGTGTATACATATGTATACACACACATATATATATACATACAGAGCTACTAATTATTGAGCATCTTACTATTCAATTCGTTAATAATTATTGCTACTGAATTGCAGTCAGCACATCAGCACATTCTTATGTCATAGACTGTATACGTAAGCGCTATCGCATTTATTTTTAAAAACAATTAAATTATTAGTCAAACCATAATTGAAAATATTCTGTACACTTTTGTTAATTTGAAACTCTGCTCACAGTTAATAAGCAAAGATAAATAAAAAATAGAATAGTCACTTTCAAATATAATACTTGTACTATACTTACCACATGAGTGCAAGTAGAATCATCTGAATTTATAAGTGTACCACCATTTGCTTCCAAAACTTCTGTCATATGTTTTTCTTCTTCTTCAGGAAATCCAACAAAGGAAACTTTAGCGCCATAAAACGGTTTTAACCTATGTTCATTCTGTGAAAAAATTAATACATAAATATAGATATGTAAATAAAATATACACAACAATTTGAAATTGTATTATCTATGATTAATGGAACTTACGAATCTAAACTCTTCCGACATGCATGAAACTAAAAAATTTTATTAAATTTGATATGCTACAAATATAAGTCATTGTTAAGATAGACGAAAAAACAAATAAATTAATGTGATACTTGAATGTCATTCTTCAAATATGATCTAGAACTGAGCTGTTGTTAAATTACCATAATAAGAACATAAGTGCGTATATAATATCACTAAAAACAAATGGAAAGAAATATGTGGATAGAAAATATATATGTTTACAAAAAAAACTACTAAAAATAAGGAGAAGTAACACATAAACGGAAATATATATTTTCCAATTTAAACTTTCAATAAAATATGCATCTATTACCAGTCAGTAGTAAATTATTGTAACAAGCACAAAAATTGACATCTTTTAAACAGTCAATTATAATAAATGTAGATTAGCTAGGTTATAATTAAATCAGAAAATTAAAACTTTAATAGCTTGTAATATAAAATGTAAGAGAGAAACGCAATATACATATTATGCTTCGATATTTGTGGATTTCTGCAACTATATATTATCTTTAGTAATCTGTCATTTGCCAACCGTGATCATTTTCAAATATACACATCGTAACAACTGTTTTATATGTTCTGTCAAAAATTGTTGTACTGATATGCATTCTACCTTGAATTTCTGTATTTTCTCACGCAGAAGTCGCGCTCTTAATGGATCCAAATTTGGCCACTACCACTGGAAGGCTACTGTCAACGCAAACAACAAGATTGTGTACATACGTTTGACATACACCAGTGATTAGTCGATAAGCGGTTATAAGCGATTTGATGCACATTTATTCGGTTGTTATTTCTACCCCTCACCCTATTATATCAATAGCGGTTACCTCCAGATAGCAGAACATCGCTCAGTACACTTTGGTTTATATAATAATGTTGCCAATTTTGATAAATGTGAATTATTTTACAACTGAAGAGCGCATTCAGATTGTACAATTATATTGATAGAATTTATTCACGAGCACACCCTATATATTTCAAATGCGAGGAAATGCAAGTGTAATTTTTGGTATACAATAACTTTACCAGTACAGACTCGAATTCAGCGAGTTTCACATCTACAGATTGCAGTGGCGGAGAGAGACAGGCAGAGAAGTCTAGTAAGGCGCTTGCTACTATCGATGCGGTGAGACAGTACTTTGTTTGCATCGACAGTTTGTACGTAAACTTTATCAAATGACTATGTGTGTGTGTGACTTAACTTAAGCGAGTTCGAGAGAATGCAAATCGTCGAAAAGCACGTAGCGGTTTTGACTCAGGTTAAGACTCAGTAAGCTCTGAATCTCGTTATATGCATCAAGAGCATGTATGTATGTATGTAAATCCCTACTCTTCGGACATCTAGTAGGGATGATCTGCGAAATATTATATAACTCGCTATCTAATCAACTGCCGTCGTTAATTTTGCATGAATCTCACTTCAGTGTATAAAAGAGCCCCTAAAATGCAGGCAAATAAGAGTATTATTCATTGACGAATCCATGTTTATGTTGTAGCTAGATTACTAGGCGTATTCTGATTTAGGCATGGCTGGGGTAAATACTGGAGAGAACTCTCACTGTCTATAGATATCTGAATCAGATTGTGCAATACATTGTTCTTCCGTATAGAGTAGCGGTGGGAGAAGAATTCACTTTTACGGACGGTAATATTAGTTTTCATAGAGCAAACATTGTGGCCAAATGGATTAATAAAGTTAGTTTAGTGAGAGTAGAGCAGGTGGTGATTCAATAGAATAGGCGTGGGATTTTATGGGAAAACATATTGTTGCGCGAAATATGCCTCCAAGAACGCTTCAGGCATTACGAATCGCTGTCAGAGGAATAAGATATGATTCCCCAAGAAATATTCGACATGCCAATCTGATCCTTGCCATTAAGATGCCAAATGTTTTTGGATGTTCGTGTAGATAATACACATTATGAATCTCTATTTTATTGTAAGAATTACTGCAATAAAAGATCTGTAAAGTTGAATATTTCTGTATTTTTTCCAACACCAAAAATGCAGCTTTTTATATTTCCTAACGAGATCACATTAAATTTTGCCGAAATAAGTTAAAATACAATAATTTGTTCAGATACTTGTTCATAAACATAATGAAACCAAAACATGATTTTAGATCAGCCTCTTGAAAATTTAAATTAATTAAAAATTCAATAAATTTTTTGTTAATGTACAGTTAGTTACTACCAAAAAAAAATTTCTAGATCACAAGCTTTGGTCCATATTTTTAAGCCGAGCCGTAACGATATCAAATTAGAAGAGAGCTCTTGTATGTTTCAGTAAGAAAGAACAGTGGTGTGCATAGGGTGTAATACGACATGATATCAAAAAACTTCAATACTACTGCATTCTCTCTCTCTCTCGTATTTTATTCATCCATAAATATGTTGAAATAACAAAGTGTCGTTTACTCAAAATACTTTTATATTTAAATATCTGTTTTTGAAGTAATCTTTTGCTGTAACATTTTTTAAATGTTTAGTAAACTTGATCAGTGCATTGCAAATAGGTAACTAAAAACGGTATTTGAATGAATGCATTTGAATAGACTGAATACATTAATATAAATTATTAGTTAATATTTGATGTAATAAAAAATGCACAACATTTAAAGGTTAAAATTTATACTATGGTGGCATCAAACATTAGTGGTAAACTATATTGAAGGAATGTATTTAAGAAACGTTATTAATGAAGAAATAAAATTTATTCACACTATCACATGTTAAATACATGTTTAATGAAACGCTGCTTTGAATTTTTTTCTGCACATAACATGTACCTACATACATATATCTAAGAAGAATGAAGAATTAAAAACTTTTCACGTCTGAAAGTAGAAATTTGAAAAAAATCATTAAATTATTTGATTTCTTCCAAGCACGGTGTTACGTACCGTGTTTGGAAGAAATCAAACTATTTAATGATTTTTTTCAAATTTCTGCTTTCAGATGCGCAAAGCTTCTAATTCTTCGTGCTGGTGAAGACTTTACCTACATAAAGTCATACGAAAACAAGGAAATAAAAGAAATTTCCATCGTCTTGTAAGCGTGTTATTATTCGATCACACTTTAAAAACATAATGGTCCTTCTAATCTTCCTAATTGGCAGTTGATTAGTATTCTCTTTATTTTCTTAAAAGTTTTCGAAAAGATCGTTATGAATCAGCTAATTGTTTATCTTCATAAACATAAAATTCTATAATTTAGCAGTACTAAATATAACTTTACACATAATTTGTAAAATTGATAATGGAAATCTTTTGTGTATCTAATGAACTATTTAAATACCTTTGATATTTTCGATCATGGCTTGTTATCAATTATATGAGCGCAGAGCAAAAGTCTGGTAGAAATTAATCGGGGATAATTTTTGTGAAAGAAAATATTCTAACATAATTGTCTATTATGTCAATACAAGTAAGTAATACAACAACAAAATTTACATCTAAATAATTAGGTCATTATATTTACACAAAAACACATATCTATATGTACGTTATTCATAAAATCCTACGGTATTATCAGAGTAGTTATCTTATAAATTAATTTATAAAATATAGAAAATATATGTGTATATATATATATATATATATATATATATATATATATATATATATATATATATATATATATATATATATATATCATATATATGTTATATCAATATATATGTTAAAATAATTATTCGTATATTAGGCGCATTACAAATACAAATCTTAACTTCGTTCGGTAGATAATGTGTTTCTGTTCTACTATGACACATGCGTCGACTGCCAGTTTTGTTTACATATCATTATTATAAAGACCAATCTTCGTGAATTCGGCAGATATATTTTCGTGTACATCGTAAACTTTTTGTGGTTCCTACTGTACTTCGCAGTGAAGTAGCGCAGACCGGGTATGAATGTCACACGGGTTGGTTGTCACAATGCCTTTTAAATTAATTGTGTAAGTTCCAATACAGCCAAGATAGGGCGAATGCATAGTGTATTGTCTATTGAAATATGAAACTTTTAAAACTTATTCTACAACGCATTACTAAATTTATGCGGTTGAAAGTATTTGATGCGTTCATTAGTTTTTTTTATAAAATGGCAGTTTGAGGTTTGTTGTCTCCAGACACATGAGGTTAGTTATAACATGTGATAACCAACCCTACTATTTTTAAAAACTAATACTAAGTATCACATTTAACATCGACTTATCATACTTAACAAACCGACAAAGTAGAAACCCTTATTGATATTATGCTGAGAAAAGTTCGAATAATAAAACGTGAAAAGAAATCTATAAGAGAAGTTGTGAAAATTA
The DNA here is from genome assembly GCA_031893035.1 of Dermolepida albohirtum. Taxonomy (NCBI): domain Eukaryota; kingdom Metazoa; phylum Arthropoda; class Insecta; order Coleoptera; family Scarabaeidae; genus Dermolepida; species Dermolepida albohirtum. Next base: position 329,179 of record JAVIWB010003017.1, on the reverse strand, counting down.
TTAATGTAAATAATTACCATGTTCTGGCGAGATATTGCAGAAAATTTACCACTGACTACATAGAGGATGAAAATCCAGAACTTTCGATTCCAGTAGGCTATATAAAAAAAAATACGAAAATTTTGTTTAATGCGCTGGAAAATGGATTAGCCTATATACACGTGGGATGTCTTTTAAGTTTTGCATAGTGGGACATAGAGGGCGCCACTAACCAAATTAGCACTAAAAATTAACCTCCACTTTTAGTTAATCTAAATCCAAAGCCACAGTGCGATACGGATAGTGTTGTAGCTACAACGCACTGTCAAAGTTGACAAGTTAGTTGAAAAATAGAATTAAACCGGAATCATTTTTGCAGAATAATTTTTTATAATTATCAAAAAATGCCTCGCCGAGTTGGTTTCTGTTTTCGGCAATGAAGCACCACATCAGTCAACAATTTCTATTTGGTATGGAGAATTCAAACGTGGACAGATTAGTCTTAGCGACGATCCAAGAGCAGGTTCACCAAAAATGGCAGTCACTCAGGAAAACGTGTATGTTGTGCGCACTCAACGATATAGTTCGCGTACGGAGTTTATTTTCGTACAGGTATTTTTTCGCCGTGGTTTACCAGGTGCGACACTTTGCAATTATCTGCTGATGATGACAACTTAGTTGTCGAAATGCGAATACAGAATTACGAAAGTTAATGTGGAAAGGGGTTATATATCAACCTTAGTGATTAAGTTAATCAACCACAGGCTCCATAAAATTCAACTCCTTAGAAATCTATTGGACAAATACTGTTTATTAACATTTGTTGATATGAGCATCTCATCTGTCATGAAATAAAACGGCAAAACAAGTATAAGTTTCGAAAACTTGATATTAACAATCAAACTTACTGGCAAGTGTTAAGATAAGTTGATCTTTAATAAAAAACTATTCTGAATGAATTTTTAGAGGGTAATTGTTTTCAAATTTGTCCATGCGGCTGCTAGGTGGTATATGAAAATTTTTTGTAAATTTAAATAAAATATTTGAATACTCAAGTTAACAATGTCTCTTACAAAAAGAAAACTCAAATTGATAAAAATGAGTATATGAAAGTAACTGGAGGGTTTCACGGTTCAAATAGTGACAGATTTACTGTGTTACAACCCTTCAGTTCTTTAAAGCTTATTATTGGACATTATTATAGTGTAGATAGAAACTGACTTGTTAACATCTGAATTTCTAAAATATAAAAATTTTTAAAAAATTTAATATCTTAAATATTTTTGTATGTTCTTCCAATTCTTGCTATTGGAAAACCTTCATTACTCTCTAATATTAGAAGCAGTTTTGTCTTTTATTAACATATTTTTTATGTACATACATTATGAAATGTGATTATCTCTACACATATCTACATGAAAAGTAGGAAAAATATATAAACATTAAAAAAATAAATCAGAAATAATCAATTTGACAGTTCTAGCATTAAACAAGTATTAAAAACAATAACATAAAATATATATTTACCATAAATGAATCTGTCGATGCCCTAAAGGTAACATCATCCTTACACTCCCAACTGGCTAACACCCATTGTAAATGCATTATAGGTACTCTAAACGTAGCTGCATACTGATATTTTTCACCTCCCGAAACATTAGCAATCAAATGAGTAACTTTAGCTGTAATGTCCTTCCTAATTGAACCACCCATATGATGCACCAAAGGAACCAGTTTTGTCTAAAACATAAAATATTGACTGCTTGGTGTACCTAGACATTTTGGTCATCACATACCAAATCATCTTTATTACGAAATCCTGTAAAACAAACAACGACACCACTCATGGCAAGATTATATAAAGGCCTTGTATTATTTGGCAATTTTTCATTTTTATTTGCAAGTTGTTGTAATGCTGGTGGTCCCAATAAAGGATGCCTTGATTTGTATAATAGATCATAACTATCACCTTCGAACTTATTTAGCACAAATACTGTTGAACAACTGTTATCGTTGACGTATTCTTCACCTGTTTTTGATGTTACTACTGGTACGCCAAAAGACTGAGCAACAGTACATATTGTGGTGTCTTCTATAACAGTACCCACCAAACATATTCTTTTATCTAATGGCAATGAGGTTGCTAAAAGAAACGGTTAAGATTATTTTAAATACAATATTTTTCTTCAGTTAGCATATATTGAATATATTAAAATTAACCTTGAATAATAATACATAATACCTAATAACTACAACATAACCTAACAAAATGACATATCATTTTTTTTGGACATTAATAAAATATAAAAAGAGTATAAAATAAAAACATGTGCAGTTTTGCTTACATTCTAATTTGTGTTCTTCGCTATTCGATTCACTATTTAGTGACGATTGTTGTTGAATACGAGCACCAATTTCATCCATTTTGAAATGATAGAATTTTTGGTTACAACATCTACTTAAAAAAATAGTTACCGCAGGCCGTGTTCCGAAAACTAAATACAAAAGCACGTGTTAGGATGGCACTCGTTTTACAATAGATGTAATTGGTTTATCAGCTTTACGTTTTTCACACATTTTCTGTATTGAAAATAAGCTGGCGGAATACGATACAAACGCACATCAAAACTTCAAAGTTAAACTTTTGTTTCTGATTGGTCAGGAGTTTTCATTTCAAACCGACAACACAGGTACAAACTCACACTTTTCCAAATAAAATTTTTATCACGTCATTTAATATCTGCAAAATTTATAAACGAAGAAAATGAGAAAAACACTTGTTTTTGTGGCGAATGTAAGTGGATTCGTTGTTGAATTTAAACGGTTTAGTATGACTCACCTTCAGCTAACCAAATTTACATGAACTATTCTATGGACAAATATAACTTACTCATCCAAAATGTTTTGATCATATCATCCGTAAAAGCCTAAATAAAATGAATGTCAAAAAGTAGCTGAACTTGTAATTTACTTTGCCATTATGTTGTTGTAGTTCAATGGTTTTAGGTCAAATGTAAACATAGAGTCATTTTGAAGATTCACTTTACCTTTTAATTTTCAATATTAATTTAGAAATGCTAAATTCTTAAAATAAAGTCAATTGCTTATTTACAAAAGCGCAAGTTAAGTGTTTTACATGAATATTATCTATATATACTTTTTCAATAATTACTAACAATTTCCCATCACATAGATAAATATAAAATAATGTTGAAGTATGTGATAAAAAAATAAGTTTATTACCTATTATGTGGAAAGCTTCTAATATACATGTTTATGTTATATTAAATTGAAAATAATATAAGAAATTTTAATATCTGTATTTTATAAGAAAGATGGGAAATAATACTATTAATAATTATTATTTCATTAATAACACATCAAAGACTTGTTAATTTTATATTACGTAATAATATATTTTACGACTAATACCAAGAATATTGTTCCTAGAAAAAACGATTGAAAAATTAAAATATTTTTATATTTTTGAAAATATTTTAAACTTTGATTTATGTTAAGGGAGAGAATACTCCGCAAAGTATATTTACATGTGCTACCATCCAACGGTTAAAAGGACGTACCTGTTTAGCATTTATTCTAATAGATGGCAGCTTACCTAACAGAAAGCATGACAGCATCCATTTTGTGATGATCTTGTATAATTGCGGTTATATTATTGTTGTTTTGCACCTTTGCGTTTTTACATTTGCAAGTACATTTTGTTTAAGGATTGCATTTGATAGAGTTAGTATACACAGTGCAAGTGAATATTATTGTTAAAGATTTTATTTAAAATATTTATATATATAGCACGTTTGTATTGAAGTTACGTTTTGCTCGTTCTGTTGCAACAATTTAATTTCATTACACGTAATTATACATTACATTAGCAGGATATTTTTAATTTACTGCTATGTTCCTAGGATGAGTAAAATTCGTCCTTGTTCAGTGAGTGGATGTTTAGATAGATACGCCAGCAGGTATTGTTGAAAATTAAATTTTTACTTATTGCTTAATATTATGTTTGTTCGCAATATACTTTGTGTTCTATTTTCATTAGTACAGTAAATAATTGTTTATAACTGAAGTAACATATTTATTTAATCTGTAAAGAAATAAAATTGAGAAGTCATTTACATTTTATTCGTAATAATACTGGGTGAGCAAACTCAAGTGAAGTGTGGTGGTATCATAAAGGTCCCTAATTCAATTTCAAATGTTGGCTAAATAATTTTATAGCAAATTATTTTCACACGGTTCTTGACATTTGACAGATGAGAAATTTACAAATATACATACAATAGCCAGAAAATTAGTCAAAATACGATTGAAGACAAAACTAAATAAAAAACGCACTAAATAATTTAACCAAAAATACGCAAGTAAGTAAAAACAGCGTATCGGTAATATTCAGAAATTCTTATGGACAAAACTAAAAAAGATGAAACTAGGGACCTTTATGATACCACCACACTTCACTTGAGTTTGCTCACCCAATAGATTTAGGATATTTTTAATAACCAACGGTTGATTGTCGCTAAACAATCTATGTTAATAAATTTGTATAGGAGTTTAAGAAAATACCGCTGTAGAAATTATTTTTATTTATTAATACTATTGGGCGTTACTATATCTTGTTTATTAATGACTAGATGGAGTAACGGTTTGTCTGTCAGTATTAAGCTGTCAAAAGTGCGTGTAAATAGTCTCTAAAAAGGTTATTAATAAATATAAATTTAGTGACCACTAGATAGCCTTAGTGGAATTATATGTTCAACAATAACTTCTGACTTGCACCGTCTTATTATCAAAAAAAAGTTAATTATAAATAATCACTTTACCACAATGTAATTTTAATACGAAATGAGTACTGCGACAACTAATTTGTCATCCAGAAAATTAGAGAAAAATTTATAGTATTAGTACGAAGGTGTTATGCTGATGTACTTTACTTACGTAAAGTGCGTACTATTGCTGAAAATGACAACTTGGTTGATGAAACACGTATCCGCAATTAAAAGTACATTATAATAAAGGACTTATTTTTAATTAATTTTTATGTTAATGATTTGTAGTTTATGTTTATTAGTAAGCAAATTGTGAGTTAAGTAGAGTTTTGAACATTTTAAATTTATTAAAAAACGTCTATTAGTATTTCTTAGCGGTAATATAATAAGATCTTATTGTCCATTACATTATTAAGTTTTTTCAAATAAAGTCTGCGATAAAATTGAGTGAACTCGATTTATGAATAAACACTTAATTTTAATTATATTTATTTAACAAATTAGAAAATCATGTTATTTTAATAGAGTAAAACGTTAAATATAAAAAAAAGTATAATTAATTCTAAAAATAAAACAATTGCAATAAAAAACAAAAAAAACAAACGTCTTTTAATACTTCGTATGCCATCATTTTGCTGCTATTACAGCCTGCAGATGTCGTGAGACGCTTTCTACTAAGTTTTTGAGTAACGCGAGGCCAATTTCTTGCCAGGAATTCTCTAGTAGTCAAAAAATTGATCTTTGAGAAACAATTTATAATTTGGACTTTTAGTGCATAAAATTCTTAATTGGGCTGAAATCTGGCAATTAAAGTGGCCATTCCAATAACCCTATAGTATTTTGTGCGAAAAATATCTTGTCTGCGGTAAGTTTCTGATCGTTGCTTTCTTGGAAAACAAATTCATCTTCTGAATTCATTTTAACTACAACTAATTAGCTCTATAAAAGATGACACGTTCATAATTCCTTCAATTCGCTCCAAATTTTCTACGTCATGTCACAAAAAACAACTCCATATTATTATCGATCGGCCTGGGAATTTCATGACTTCTTATGTTTATCTTAGTAGGCAGTACGGTTTTGTTCATACTTTTTCTTTGCCCTCTTCACAAAAAGTTGAAATTTGCCATTACTTCATACAATTTTTTCCAAAATGAAATTTTGTTGGTAAAACTTAGCCTTTCATTTTCATTAACGGTGTTAATGTACGGTTTCCGACGAGGTTTACAAGCCCTAAAATGAGCAATTGATATACGCACAATAGTTTTTTCAGAAATATTTAACTCTAAGGATTCTTTAATTTCTTTACAAAAAATTGCTGGATTATTTTTTATTTATTAGCGCATCTTCTCCCTGAGCAAGTCCTCTTTTTCAACATGTACACTTCAAATTGTCTACTGCACCTGTCCCAATAAATTTCTGCCATATTTTTTGAGCTGCATTTTTGAAACTCTGTATGTCACTGCAATTTCATGTACATTCACGCCCCTTTTTTTTATCTTCAGGCACTGGATTACGCAACAATAGACATTTCTTTTCGAGTAGACATGATGTTTATTCTAATAGCGCTACAGTAAAATTAAAATTTGTTAAATTTATGACTTGTATTTCTGGCACAAGTGACCCTAAATTTTGTTCCCCGAAATGCCCACTTATTGTTGTCCAGGTAAGTAGTGGATGTTAAAAAAAACCTTTATTTTATTTTCTTTATTCATTCATAAATATTAAAATGAATAACAATTGCAACTAATACTTTCAGAAATATACACGAAAGAAGTATGCATAAATGTTTTGAAAGAAAATATATAATTCAATAATTGCTGTTTACTGGACGATGTTCACTCAATTTTGTGGCTTATATATAATTAATTCTTAAAGCAAATTGTTTTAGACATAGAATCCCAGTTAATGTGCCTGATATTAAGAAAATATGGCTTGAAAGACTAGCTGATATAAATTTGTCAAAGCTTAGCAATGAATTATTACAAAACAGAGTGTTCATATGTGGACTTCATTTCTTAAAGGTCTGTAAACAAGGTAGAAAATTGTTTGCCAATGCATTACCTACAATTAATATGCCAGGTATTGTTCATTTATTACGAATTACAAGTGATTATTTTATGTTTTATATGCATTAGGTTTTCATGAAATACCTACTGAAGAAAATTCATTTTATTGCTCAAGTGATCTGTGTTCGAAAGAAGTTCAGAAAGGAAAGAAAACTAACACATCTCGAGTTAGAGGTAATGTATCTTAGAACAGAGTTTAATTGAATTTGTACAAGCAATATCTTTTTAAAAGCATGTCAGCATAGTAACAAGTATTTGACAGATTGTTGATGAGAGACAACAGGTAATGTATTTTTAAAAAGGTATTATTCTAAAAAAAATTAACAATATGCATTATTTTAATAAAAACTGGAATTCAACCTATTGCCCCGCAGTACTCGCCCAAGCAGCAGATGTTTATAACATCGATTGTCTAATATGGTCTTGTAGAACTTAATTTTGCGAATAGAATCAAGTTTGTCGAATGATCACTGTGCGGAACGTTGCCACTGTGATGAGAACGATCTCAAATATATTACATTATGATGTGATTTGCCTATATTGTTCAGTTGGATTGGGTTTTCTGCAATGGCCTATAATCGGTTTCGTAAGTGTTGTCTATCACTCTGGCAGTGTCGCTTCATTAGTGTTAAACGAAATAATTGTTAATGTGTTCGTTGGCTTTCACTTGGCCATCAAAAAGTGCACATTATTCTTTTTTTCAAACTTTTCCAACGTTTATTGTCTTACTTAATAATTTATTTTTGAAGACAGGCGTGTGTATGGAGTTTACTTACCATTGGTTTCTATTAAATTAAAATACTTCCAAATTGTGAATGTTTCGATATTGCTGAATTTCTTCATTGTAAACTCTTAAATTAATGTCACGTAAAACGGGATGTAAAATGCTATTGAAGATCTTATTCAGTACGTTGCAATGTAGAGTGACTCATTCCATTCCAGGGAAAAATATGCTACATACATTTATCTAATGACTTTTTTTGCCGATTACCTTTATTGTGCACGCGGTGTGCACTGTTTTTTCCAATAAGTAAATTGTCACTGTACCAATTTCATAAAATTTACGCTGCCAGTGGAACATTGTTGGCCGTATTTGCGTTGAAGTGGCGAACTACAAAGCTGAGGTATACTTTACTCAGTGTAAACTTTGCAAGTGCTATTGATTCAGTTGTAAAGGAAAAAAACAAAAAATACACACTAAAACTAACAGTGGTGCTTTTTAAGTGTTTTCTTTTATTTTAAAGTTTCAAGTATTGTATAAGTAGCAAGGTAAGAAAAGATGTTGCAGATAAAACTTCTATAATATTGTTTATAATAGTTATTGAAGAAACTTAGGTATGTGCTTACATAAAAAAAGGTAATGCGAACAAGGATTAATAACCAAACAATATCAGCTGTAAACTGGAAACTTTCGCTTCCATGGACGACCCATGAGCTTATGGCAACTTACATTGATCTTGGAACAAGACTTAAGCGAATATTCTTTTGCTATTTTCAGATTTTGGTAACTGTATATCATATAGATGAGAAAAATTCTAGTTATCCTTTAGTTTTTAGGACAAATAGTCCTATTATTTGCTTAGTGAGGATATGTTTACATAAATAGCTTAGAAGACTTTTATTGATGACGGTTGAATTATTTTATGTATAAAGCATTACCTAATGCACTTGCTAATGAAAACATAACCTAAGATCAGTAAATAAATAATTTCACCAAAGTTTAAAATCAATTGTTGCAAAGAAGAATATATTCACTGTGCTCATTTCTGAAATGTCCCTAAAGAAGGTGAGTAAATGTGTCAATTATTTGCCAAAAATAACTTCCTATTGTGGTTTCGGATATTAATTATTTCTCCAACGGATCCATCCCTCCAATGTGTTGGAGATTTTATAGACCTGCGGCCAAAGTCAAGTATGGACACCTGGTTTCTCCATCACGATAATGCTCCAGCTCACCGCGCCAAAGCCTGCACTGTATATTTGACCACGACAGGATTGAAACTTCTCGAGCATCCTCCCTACAGTCTAGATCTTGCTCCCTGCGACTTTGCACTGTTCCCGCATGTGAAAATGAAGCTAAAAGGGAGGCGGTTTTCCAGTGATGAGGACCTTCTGCGGGCTTGGGGCAACGCGTGTGCTTTACTCCCTAGTGCAACTTGGCAGAACTGGTGTAAAGACTGGTTTCGGAGGATGGAGAGGTGTATTGAGTGTAGAGGAAATTACTTTGACAAAATTAAATAAACAAAGCTGTATTGCAAAACATTCCTAGTACCCTTTGTACAAATGTTCAAAGAAGGTTTTACGGTAGATTAGAGTATTGTTTGTTTGCTTTAGGAGATCGTTTTGAACATTTAATAAAATAGAAATTTAGAATTCTGTTTTACTTTCATTTTTCTTGCAGTACACACCTAATTTTAGAAGAATTTACGTTTTTATTTTTTTATGTGTAGAATTTATTTTTTTTTTAACGGCACAGTTGCTTTCTTTTGTAATTAATATAACCAATTCTCAAACTCATTCTCTCATCCATATTTTCGTTAAAAACGTTCTATTTTTAAAGACCTATTATTATTTACGAGATTTTAATTTAGAAAAATCATAGAAATATTTATTGTATAGCACTAAGAACTGCGTAAATAAATCATTTATGAACAATTAACATTACTAATGTTCGAGACTGACACTTGTTTTTGACAACTTAAATTTTAAACTTTAGTATCAAATGGGTCTTTATAAAATACGACCTTACTCAGGTGGTTGTTTGAGCAGATTTTACTATAATAAATAAATAATAATATAAATTAAATATACATAAAACACTTTACAGGATGTATTTATTGTACTCCAGAATATTGTTTCGACCTTTTATATTTACGAATTAAGTTTTGAACATATTTAACGTCACGAGCATTTAGCATCAAAATAATGAGTTCTTAATTTCCTTACATAACATATTTAATTTGCAAGAGGGTACTATTTGCACGGATGGTATCGCATGTGCCCATTTCTGCGTTATGATAGATAGCAGATTAATTGCTATGTCAAGAGCCATTAATAAATTATAGTTGGTAGTGAAATTTTTGATTTAGTAAAACTCAGATAGTTTATCTACTATATTTAAAATCGATGTAAGTTTTGTCTTACTACTATTAGCAAAAACTAATCCCTTGCATACACTTTCACAAAGAAAATATATTTAATATTGCCTCCACTTTGATATTTTATGTTACTTTTTTAATATAATTACTAGCTGATAAATCGATGATAAGTTACAGATTTGTCATGTCGTTTTGGGTTAGCATTAGAAGGTCGTTGGTGGAGAAGTCTTTTCGTGGCGTTTGTTCTCATTTAGGTGAAAGCTGATAGAAAAAGATCTTAAGCTGCTCCACGTGCTCAGTCGTGATGACAATTCATGGCTTGGGAGTGACCTTTATAATTGGCGTTAAGCTGTTGAATAATGTCAAGTTATGGATTATTATTATTTGAAGCTTACTTTTATTAAGAAATTACAGGAAGAGACCTTACTCGCAAAGCTTGCCTTTAACGTCATAAACAAACGTGAACTTTTCAAGTCGATAATATATACCAAAGCAATTTTGAAGCCGTAATGAGAAAAAACGCGATTATGAATAAGTAAAATGGTATTTACATTTCAATAAAAGATTAAGTATAATATAGATAAATATTATAAATTCGTTTATTTTAATTTAAATAAATTCTTTTGTATTGAAGTATTCAAAATATTTTTGTTTCAAAGTTGATGTTTCGCGATCAAACAGATTTAGGGGCTGTTATTGAAACTACTATTCGTTTGTTAGAAGAAACTTCTATTGGATTTAAAACTTACGAATTACTCCAAAATATACTATGTTTTCAATGAGAAATATAACTTTCAAAGCAAAATATTCTATATACTTAAAAAATAATCAGTGAATTAAAGAAGCGCAGGAGCATTTACCTATAGGCGGTATATTAAAGAGATTGCTGCTATGATTTAAGTCAAGGCTGGATGATAAGGTGCTAATTCTATGTTTTATTTTATTTTATGTATATACATTATCATAATAAATTATTTTAGTCTTATATCTAACGTTTTTTTATGACGCCCACTCTTATATTCTACAATTCTATTAAAAAGATATGCGTCGGTAAGGTAGATCCTTTACCAATGTTATGTGCAAACATCATGATGTTTGCATATTTAGAAGCAGAGAAATAAATTAATAAATAAAAAAAGAACTGTATTTGGCATTGGTCGAAAAATGAATTTTGAAACGAGAGAGCAAAAACTAGTTGAAAAATTTATGAAAAGTTTTGTGATGGTATTAGCTATGCTCTGTACCACAAAGATATGCACTAATTGCGATCAAAACACGTGAACATTTGTGACATTCCAATATATCAGCTGGAGATGTCTGATTTCCACTTCTGTATCAATTATTTTATGATTTAGTAACTTTTAACTAGAGTGGTCACCTTTGTGTGCACACCAGGTTCGTAATAAGTAGGTACATACCTAATATTTACAGTGATTTACCCAAGGCCGATCACTTTACTCAATTATATATTTATCGGTACGTACGTACTTACCCACTTAACTACATCAAATCCTATCCTCTTGCGCTGATAAAAATTGAACGTTCCAATAATAACAATAATAAACTAACGTAAAACCGCGGGTTCGAGTCCAGTGGAGTGGAAAGTGAATTGGCCTATATATATGTACCTGGGATAAACGAAAATATATATTTTTAACAAATATAAGTAATTACAAATATTTATATATAAAGTTGGAATAACGAAAGTTTGCCGACGTATCATTAACGTTGCAAAATATGAACAACGGCATTTGTCTAATTCATCGGTAGTGACATGTGTTGAAGAATGAAAGGGCGCAAACGTTTTTCTAATAGAGTTACGCGCTACATCTTGTCAAGAAATCGTGAAAAAAATAGAAACAGACGGTTACATGTGTAATATGCACACTTGTCACGTATAATATAGATAAAATAGTATTTTGACTTATGAAGTTTGTATTTCCTACGGTTCCGATATTGTTATATTCCTTGTATTTTACCGTTGTTATTTGTTATTGTTCTAACAGTTATTTTATCATATTTATTTCATCCTCTTTGTAAGTTTACACTTAGGTAACCTACGTAGGCAGCTTTTATTTGTTATTTGCAGGTTAGGTACAGTCATGCCAGGTGCACGTCTTGATTCTAATTGCCAAGGCTTTGTTTATAAGTTGTTGCAATATTTCGAAACTGAAAAATACAACGGCGTAGTCGCAGCATTGGGAACTTCTATTCGAACAGTGTTAAATGGGAAAGAAGTTGAAACTGCGTTACCAGTAGGAGCTTATGTATCACGTAGCAAGTTGAAAAAAACGAGATGTAGATGAATGGGTAAAAATGGAAGTTTGTAATATTATATACGACATGTACAAAGAACATACATACTTAAAATCTTTCCATAAAAGAACGTTTATACTACATTTTTGGGAAAACATGCCACTTTAAAAAATATTAATGCGATACTACAGGAGCGATATATCATGGATATCAGCATTTCTTCTTTGAATAGTCTGTTAAAACATTTAGGATTTAAATTTGTGAAAGACAATGACCGTAGAACTTTAATGTAGAAAAGTCATATTACTGCACTACGATATTCCTTTTTACGCAAATATAAAGCGAATGTTATCTTTCTCAATGAGACATGGATTTTTACTAAGGGCAATAAAGGAAGATCACGGCAAGATGCGAATAAGAAGAGTGTTTAAACATCTGAGCCTATGATGGTAAACGTTTTGTAGTTCTTGATGCAGGTAATAAAGAGGGATTTATTGAAAGTGCACGTTTGATATTTCTTTCGGTAATAGCGACAACTGATTATCATGGTGAAACGAACAGTGCAAAGTTTACAAGATGAGTAAAAGCCCAATTAGTTCCAAATCTGCCTGAATCTTCTTTAATCATAATGGAAAATGCGGCTTACTACAGTGTACTACTTGAAAAGAAACTATGTCAAAATTGGAAAAAAAGCAACAATAGTTGATTGATTGAATAATAATAATAATATGGACCATGAACCTACGATGAGAAGATGTGAACTGCTTCAAGTAGTAAAAGGTTTATGAAATAGATGAATCGATGAGAAAAGCTGGCCACAAAGTAGTCCGAATTCCACCATACCATTGTGAAATCAATGCAATCGAACTTGTTTGAGCACGTGCAAAAACACACTACAATAAACATGTAGGCGGAGAAGGATATGGAGATGAAAATGTTTTAAAAATGTGGTAACAGTCTTTAAACATCTGCACACTTAATCTTTAGAAGCAATATATTCGATACACTGATGCATTAATAGAGAAGTGGTATGAAAGAGAAGCAAACTTTGATGAAGACGAATTTGTATTTTCCATAAGTACTTGTTCAAAATCTGATACCAATGAAGACATCGACAGAGAAGAAAATATATTAGACTATTTTTATCTAGAAAAAAAATCAGCGCCAATAGTTGAGGCATTTGATTTGAATAAATTTATGAAAAAACCAATGACAAAATGCAATACGCAAAAGAAAATCAGTTGAATTTAGTTTGTGAACGCAGTGAATGTGGTATGAATTTAAGCACTGTTGTTTCAAAATTTTGCAGTTATATTACTTTCATTCAGAGTATTTGCAATTTTTCTGGTAGAAGTACCTGCAGCTTCCTCTGTCATGTTAACCATATTTTCTTTCACTCACTATTGCTAGTGTTTGTCCTGCCTAGTCCTTCATTACGTGCAAATGTGCCTGTTTCATTAAGACATTGGTGAATATTTTAGTTTTCCCATCAGGAACATGACAATTGGAAAATCTGTTACTGTACAAATCGCCCAGCTTCTAATGAATTTCTATTGACAAGTCCATACATAAAATACATATCAGTCATCCCGACGTTCGTATAGCAATTCATACTAGCAATTGGACTAGAGCTTCAATAACATAAGTTTAATTATCAGACCAAAATATGAGGCACATTCAATTTTGAGAGCTTTCAGAGTAAATGACAAGTTACAATAGAAACGTAATCAGCACCGTATAAAATCTACAGTTTAACTATAATAAATAAATAAATAAGTAAATAAAATAAAACATTGTTTTAAAGAAAATTTAATGGTTCTATTCAAACATACACAAACTATTAATACTTTGTATATATGATTTTGATTATTTATTAAATAAATTCATTATAGTATAACAAAAGGCTCATACTTTATGATTTTATTAACACAAGATAAATAGATTACAAACAGTGTATGAGAATATAATATTTTTTTATAGTTTTGCATAACAAATATTTAAATAAATGAAAATTTGTAATATGTCAAACATTCGAAAGAACAAAAAAGCATATAGCATTGCAATGCAAGTAAGACGTCGCAATCACATCAAAAAAATTTTAAAAAGTGATAGTTGTTCTTGTTATTATTACAAATTTCCTATTTTTAATTTTGCAAATAGAATATATCACTATTTTAAGAATTATTCGAAGTTACTAAGATCATATACAAAGCCGTTAGCACGCGACAACTGTTTTGGATTGTAATAAATTAATTTGCTAATATTCACTCTAACATATTTTTGTCGTGATGTGACGTTATGGTAATAGAAACATTCCTTTAGTGTATTCACTTTATTAATTCTCTAGCAACTGGTATGCCACTTTTTTTTTCAATTATAGTCATTTTTATAAACTAATATTCTCATGAATAATGCCTTTAATTAATATATAACTTCCATGAAAATCTTAGAGAAAGACAAAAATATTCAGGCAGCCCATGAGCTAAAACTAGTAATTTGTTTCGTTTCTTTCCTATTATGTTGTTCTATATTTTTAATAAAATGTAATCTTATTTGAAATGTAGAGAAATTAAAAAATAATTATTTCTATCTTAAAAGTAATTAAATATCTAGCCAAACAATAAAAACAATTTTGAGAATATAGTAACAAGCATTTAAAAATATTCTCATTTTATCCACTTTTACTCACCAAAGGAAATTTTAATGTTGATCTTGTTGATCATTCATTATAACTCTTTGCAAATTGTGGAAACATTTTCACAAAAAATTTGTAATCTAGTTTTTATTTGCCATATTTATTTACATTCAACTTAACAACAATAACAAAAGATTCACCATTACTAATGCGCTCTTTTCTTCTTTTCGTACCGATAGCATTTTCAGTCTATGCCCCACAATCAAGTCATCATAGTTTTCTATATTATTTAGTCACCGTCCAATCCATAACTTAGGTACTTTATGCGAAATAAATGTAATAAAAAATATAATAATATAATACATAAAATGTAAATAAATATATTAGTGAAATTCCGATACATTCTAATAATAAAACCAAGACTTAACTGCATTTTAATGTAATGTTTAATAGATGTTCGTTAAAAGTCAATTCTTATTGACTGTAACAATAAGATTTTACGTGTAAAAAGATTATGCAAGTAATCTTCCTTATGTATGTTACAACCTCACATTTGTAAATATTTAGAATAAAATTCTTGATAAGACACAGACTTAAATAGTATTTAAATTATTTTGCAAATACTACATTGTAGTGTGATAAATTTTGTGGTCATATGGATAATATGTTGTAATCAAGAGATGTTATCATATGGCTAATAAATATAATAAACAAAAGCTGACCAAGGCTAACACCCTTAAGAATTCATCAAAAAGTTGAATAGAAAAGTTCAATTTTGTAGCCATTATAGGTAACACAGTTTTCTCTACCTATTAACCCTTTCGCTGCTCCTGACGAATATAGTCGCCATGCGGTAAACTGCTCTGGGCGAGTATACTCGCTTTGCCTATATAAATAGGATCAGTGTGCTCTACCCGAATAGATTCGCTCGCCTTATCTTATCGTAATTCATCAGAAATTTGCAAACTCGTTTATTCGAAAAAATGACGTCACGTCTGGTGACCAATTGTCGCATTACACTTTATAAGTTTATACAGTTTACATTTGCGTTTAGTTGTTCCTTGTTTCCTTTTATTAAATAAATTTATTAACCACTAAAAATGTCCAAACAACGAAAATTTTTATCGGATAAAGAACTTGAAGAAATACTGGCCAACAGTGACAGCGAATACGACGAACCTTTCGAAGAAGATCCACGTGACTAAGGGTGGTTGGATGAAGGTGATGGAGACGGAGGTGGCGGCGAAGTTTTGGAGGAAATTGTGGATTTTTTGTCAAACAGAACTCATTTGAACAATGACGAAGATTCTGACGTAGGCAGTGAGGATGCAGAAGATGATGTAGGGGCTACTGCTCCAGCTGGAACCAAAAATAGTTTTATATGGACAGCCAAGGCATTTAATCCAAATATTCACCCCTTTGACGATACAAACTGTGGCTATAAAATTGAAGGTAATTTCAATATGTCTAATAATCCAGTATTACAATATTTTGAATTTTATTTTACACGTGAAATAATGGAAAAAATTTCCACTGAGATAAACAAATATTTTGATTATGTAAACAGAGAAGGACATCCTGAAAGTTCCCGGATAAAAAGGTGGAAACCAATAGAATATGAGGAACTTTACTGCTTTTTTGCTGTTGTTTTGTTGATGCCACATGTAAAAAAGAACAAAATACACTCTTACTGGTCTACTGATGAATTTATAAGTACCCCAATTTTTAGCAGACTCATGAAGAGAGATCGTTTTTTACTGATAGTAAAATTATTGCATTTTACTGATAATGACATACTGCCATCTGACCCACCAGATTCCTTACACAAAATAAGAATAATAGTTGACCATCTAAGGGATAAATTCAAAAATGCGTTTTGCCCATTAAAAAACGTCTGTATTGATGAGAGTCTGTTACTTTTTCGAGGACGCGTCTTCTTCAAACAATACATACCGTCCAAAAGGCACCGATTTGGTGTAAAATTTTTTTTATTATGTGACTGCGATACTGATTATATCCTTGACTTTATAGTGTACACGGGTGCATCGACAAACATAAAACATTTTGCAGAAGCCGATAGTGGAAAATCAGGTGATATAGTTCTGACTTTACTTGAACCCTACCTAAACAAGGGTCATACATTATTTGTGGATAATTGGTACACTAGTCCCAACTTGTTCGATTACTTGTACAGATACAAAACTACGGCTTGTGGTACGGTGAAGCGAACACGTAGAAATATGCCCCAATTTTCAGAGAAACTGAAAAAAGGCGAGTTCATTCATAAGTCGGCCGATAATCTTCTTGCAGTAAAATGGCAAGATAAGAGGGAAGTTAATATGTTGACATCTTGTCATAAACCTGACGAAAAGGAGACAGGAAAAAAAGATCGTGAAACTGGAAGAAGTATCAAGAAACCTAGCTGCATTGTAGATTATAACGAGAATATGGGAGCGGTTGATAAATCCGATATGCTACTTTCTTCTGTGGAGTGTGTTCGCAAGTCTATGAAGTGGTATAAGAAAGTCTTTTTTCACCTGATGGATCTCTCTGTTTTGAACGCGTACCAACTGCATAAATGCAGTACAGAAACATATGTACCTCTTGAGAATTTTCACCTTATGCTGATTAAAGAAATAATAAAGAAATACCACAAACCAATTTCTACTCGCACTGTTGGAAGAAGAGTACTAGATCAAAATTCTGAATTGCGCTCAACTGAAAGGCATTTTCCCAAATTTGTTCCCTCCACAGCTCGAAAGAAGTCTTCCACAAAACGATGCGTGGTTTGTTCAAAGAATAATAAAAGAAGTGAATCAAGATATATGTGCGGTATGTGCGACGTTCCACTATGTATAGTTCCCTGCTTTGAAATCTACCATACTAAAAAAATTTTTAAATTTATATGAATTTCTGTTTTTCTGATTTATAAAAAGTTTTGTTCCTTTGTTTAATTGCTCCCCAAAGAATTTAATTGCTTGGTTTTGTTCATGTTTTTATTTTTGTAATAGATGTTTTCATATATATTTTTAGATTAAACACCGTTTCTAAGTTTTTGTGTTTTGTTTTTCCATGCATTTATAAAATCTAATCTATAAATTAATTACACAAGTCTCAAATACGGACGCTAATAGTCCAATCCACATTACTGTAAAATGGTCTATAGTGCTCCCGGCGAGTTTACTCGCAAGCGGTAAAACAATGACGTACTGGGCGGACTCCGCCTGCGCAGCGAAAGGGTTAAGTAAGATGACATAGTTTGGCCAGAGATATCATTAAACCTAAAATATATTTCTTGCTATAATCGTGTAAATAACATCAAATTGAAAACCATCACCTAAGATTTCAGCTATATCTTGAATTATAAAGTACGAAATTATTAAAACGGAGTGTTTTTTTACAAGTCTATGCTGCGACGAATAAATAAAAGGGACATTTAAACGAGATGTTTTTATATGGGACAGATTCAAGAATTTTTGCAAAAATAGAAATAATACTTACTAGTCAACAATTACAAGAGTCAGTGTTATCGCTTTTTTCATTCAAATTCAAGCAGTTTTCGAATCTGCGGGAATCAAGAATTGTTTGTACAGACAAATTAATATTTTGAAAGAGAATTAATAAAAACTTTAGTATACTCCTTCACCAACACATAGGCATATTATCGGTATGTTTGGCTTTCAATCATGTCAACTTGACTAATACTAGCAATGACGAACTGGATAATTACTATGATATTCAAATGAAGTAGTACCAGAATTTATAGGTAGGTAAACTGCGAATGTAGATTAAAATTAGTCTGTGGTTTAGAATTGCCAGGAATTCTAGGCAGTGGTACTAGTAAACATGTTTTGTGTAGAGCAACTATAATTTCTAGTAACTTCAGTTTTTATAATTTTACGAATTCTTTGAAATTCTGATTTGTAATAATCATGATAGTAGCTGTCACTTATATATACTCCTATATGGTGATTTAGCAGAAACCTTAGCAACTTTCCACTGTATTTACTAAATTTGGCGTCGAAGTATAAATCTTTCTTTACATTAAATATATGATAGATAACAGTTACGATGATAATCGGTCAATGCAAATAGTTTATATCCGTCGCAAAGTGAATTTTCCCTTAATTTACTGTTTTTTCACAAAAAAATATAAAGTACGTGCGGTTACATAAATGAAGCATTGTGCATGTTTGCTGCAAGTACCCAATTCTAATACAAAAAAATTCAACTATATGATAAATAATTTTCATTAGCTTCCTTCGGATTTATTAACGGTATTTTTTCTTCACCCTTCGTGACACTTAGCAGTACATCATTTCCGCTATTATTTAGCAATAACTGGTATAAATTATTTATTTACGTCATTGTATATAGAAAAATCTACTAGCTTAAAAAAAACTTTATGAATACCATTCTTTATAAATGTTCTCAATATTAGGTATACATATCAGAGAATAAGCGATATCTCAGGTTTTTACTTTTCGGTGAAAATAAACAATCAGCACTTCTATGTAGTTCACTAATGTATTAATAAAAGTAATTTATTGTTAATCAACACTGATTCAAGTGTGTATTGCCGGTTTTCAGGTCTGCTGTATAATCAGCAATACTAGATCTAGTTCGTAAAGTTTTATCTTCTTATCGTCTAGTTCTTAGCTGCCAAACTTATTCATCAACATATCGCGTGTTCGAAGTAAAAATAATTCTCCACTAAGTCGCTTTATATTTAAGTTAACAAATTTGAATAAAATTGAGATCCTACATTTTGCTGTGTCATTCAATAAAACATCTGTTTTGGTAATACAACTGTTCTCACTTATATTGAAACTTAATATTCATCAACAGAAAATACAAGTGATTGTAATATATGAATTTTCAATTAAGAATGCAATTATTGAATTCCTAGATATTACTTTCACAGCATTTGTTTGGCAAAGTTCTTTAGACATTAAAGTGTTTTGTTTTCAGTCTTGAAAATGAAGTCATAGATCAAATAAATAAGTCTAGTGTAAGTATAGATTTGTATATAAAACAAAGTCACTTAATCTAGAAGATATTTTCATGGAAGTTAAATAACTTTGAAATATAAAAAAAATTCAAATTGTACTATGTATAAAATTTATCACACGAGTAACGAATACCTAAATACACTTTATAATAAATACAAAAAAAACTACAATTATAATATAGTGCAGTGTGTACATCCTGTTTATTTATTTCAGCCTTTATATATTTACAGTTACATATGGTTTCTTTTTTCTCTAATATATAAAGCTCTTCATATAATTTGATTTAAACCAATTCTATTATATAAACATGTAAATTTAATATATACTTATATAGAAAATAAGCACCAAATGTTATTAAGACATTTATATTGCGATGGGGCTGTGTATCAACTAATAGATTTAAACATTTACTAAATAAATAGTGAATGAAGTACATTTAATTTTAGATTAAAAAGTGGAATGTAAAACAGTCAAAAGAATTATTTGAGAATAAAGCTAAAATATTCTGTTACTATTTTGTTGTTTAAGCATTTTTTTTTTCTTTAAACATACATTAACACCAATTATGTCCTGTTTATTCATTTCATTTATTAGAACAAGAGCCCATTATAATAACAGTGAAAGTAATTGAAGTAACAATTGGAACAAGCACAAATAAACTGTATAAATTTGTTTTAAAACAGCCATGGGAAATCTAGAAAAAAGAAAACCAAACAACATAAATACATACTATATATATATATATAAGAATAAATATATATCACAATTTCATACATACTTTAGCACAATCCAAACATTTTTTATAAATAGTTTTAATTTTAGAAAACAAAAAGACAAGAAAAGATATTAGGGAAACATATTGATTTGGTTCTGTACAGTAAATTTGGTAAAAATCTGAAATAATTTCATTTTAGTGTTGTGCACAGACTGTTTGCAATGAAAGTAGAAATTTAGTTATACATAAAAGAAGTTTATCAATTTAAAAAATATTAATATTAGAGACTTAATAAAAATATTAAATTGCTTTTATAGACAATTTGAAAATCTATTATTAAGAATAATACCCAAATATAATTGGTACAGTATAAACATCAAGTAACTAACTAAAATACAAATTCTATTGGTTGCAAGTAAATCATATTTTGTAATACTTAAAACTATTTATTTACATATCACTCTAGTTATGCAATCTCCAAATGTGCCTGTAAGTTATATTTCTCTTATATCTTTAGTAAATCTGACAAATAGGTTTTGTTTAAAAACCTGAAATCAAAACATTTTGAGAGTAATATTCCATATCTTATGTCAAATTAAAAATAATATTTGCATTGAAAATCTTTCTATCAAATATTAATAGCCGCCATAGGATCAAAAAGTAAATATTGAAATCATTTTCTCAATTAAATAAAACATTCTAAATGCACCTAATACAATCACATTTATTTTTAAGTATTATTCTAAGCAAACATACTTATACTATTGGGTAAATTCTATATTTAGAATTATCATAATTTGTAGTTGCAAATATGAGCAACAATACAACTTTATTTTTTTAGGTCGGAGAAATTAATTGGAACAGAATCAAAGTTTTTGGACAAAATCAATGACATGACATGTCCTCAAAACTCAAAATCAAGTATATGTATATGTAAATCAGCAAAATAGAGCAACTCTTAATAATTAAGTAAGTTCTGACAGTATATCCTGTATCTTCTTAAAGTTAGTATTAGTAAAATTAGGAATAATAAAAGCACTAAAAACTTAAAGGTAAAATTGCACATCACAGATTAAAATACAAATGGAATTAAAAATCTGTGATAGTGGTTGAACAAAGTGACAAGTGATAAGAGAAGTATTTTAAAGTGAAAATTAAGTAAATTAATTAAAATAGTTTGAGAAGTAAAAATACCAATTTGATGTTATTTCAACAGAAATAGATTCGAGTTAACCAAATGTCCAGGAACTGTGTTTAATAAAACTAATGAGATTTGTTGACAGAATGATAGATAAACGAAAATAAAAATTAGGGCTTAACTTTTTATAAAAGCATTAAATTTTGAACAAATATATTCAAAATTATTATGAAATTTGTGGTGTTACACAACTTAAAACATATACATTTTAGTATTCGAGAATATTGTTTATTCTTAGATCTTTTGGGATCGGAAAAAAATAATTCACAAAAGCATAACTATTAAAAAAGACACTATGTGGACAATCATATGCACGTTTAAAAAAGGTAAATCATTCCGGCCTTACATATTCAAAGTACAATCAATAGAAAAACGCTTGTTAGGCTGCCCATACAAAATATTGATAAACTAAAACTATCCTAAAAGATTATAATAACCACATCAATAAGTTGAAGCTATATTAGATTATAAAATGAAAGTGGTAATTTTAAAACGTGTTTGACTACGAATTAACTAAAAAATAACTGGCACAGTAATGTACCAACCATTTCTGAGATGAAAATATAAAATTTATCTCAGTAAAACAACGATACAGAATACACTACATATACTATTTTAAGGCAAGGATATATTTGTAAATAACAAATGCTTTATAAATTTTCCTATGTCAGTTCGATTACCATTTAGTTGATTATAGATTTGTCTCATCAAAGCAAAAGATTAATATGGTTTTTGTTATAAACTTTGCAGCAAAACTTATAAACCATTTATATTTTTAACAATTACATGATTCATTTTGTAATTTGTTTGGAATTCGAGAAATATGATTTGGCACAATTATTTCTTTAATCATATTAAATTCGATAATACATAAATACAATTTCGATTTTAAAATTTGGCATGTGTATATATTATTGTCATGAAAAAATTGAACATCCACAAATCATTTCTTCAATTTCTTTGTTAATTGTTTATACTTTTCCAAAATCAAAAAAAAGTTGTGAATCATGAACATTATATGAACGAATAAACTGATAATAATAATATTCTAGTATAACTGCAATTTAGCAGACTCACATTTGATTAACGATAAAAAATAATGCAAACCGAAAATTATATGCCAGTATGTGGTAAATATTATGAACAGTTACGTTACTTATTTAGCAGTGTTATAAATTTTATGATAAAACACAAAGTCCACTCCAATTATAAATTTAATTGATCTCAGTCTAATTTTCATATAATAAGAAACTTGTACCAGACCAGACAGTGTACTTTTTTGAACATAATGACATTCAGTGTCTTGACTTTGTCTAAAAATTGCTAACAGTTTTTGAATTGTTTATTTATTATTTCAATTAATATAGATTTTATTAACTGGCATAACCTATGATACAAAATAGACTGTACACATATACATAAGCCCAACTAACAAATTAATTGAATTTTGAAGACTGTCAGATTTAATAATTCCATAGGAGCAAATACTTTCGTAATATATGCTTAAATGTAAAACCTATAGTATAGTAAATTTTAATTCGTTCACTAAAGGTTTTTTGTACGATACGAATTTATTTTATTTGCAAAAATGAGCAGAACACTAAAATGAATTAGTGAATAATTGTATACGAGCCCTAATAACTAAATATTAGTTGCAAAAGCAATATATGTCAATTGCTTATCAAAAAATTCATAAAGACATGATTTTCTTAAAACTATAAACTTCTTTCGCGTTTAAGATTACCAGTATATAATTTCAATTGAAACTATAAACAAAGGATAGTCGATTAATACGATTATAATTGCAATTTGACCTGTAAATAAATCAAATCGTGTCATAAAATCAATTTTTGTTCACTGATGTCTATCTAATATATCTTTTCTAAAGAATCTAATTACGAGGTACTGTCAAAATGTATACAGTCGCTTTGAAACGATCAATAGTGGCAACAGTAAGCAGTGGGAAGAGTGATAATTTGATTGCATAGCTTGAACTGGCAGAAAACAATCTCGCGTAATAGTGCATTAAAATTGGACAAATATCTTAAATTAAGTACTTATTTCATACTTACGAAATCTTTACAAGTCATTAAAATATTTATTATTACTGACAAAATATAATCAGTTTCAAAACATACAAGAAATGGCTGAGATGATAAAATATAACTAGATTAGTGAGCAATGTGGCAGGAAAATCGTTCACCACAAATGAAAAGCAACTATTGCATGTATGTGTGAAACTGCAATAATGACGCATCACGTATGACATGATTTCTTAGCTTGGAAGTGACAATTATTCTTTAGCTACCATATTCGGTTGATTTAAAACCAGCAGACATCCGTCCCGTTTCCTACTTCGAAAATGGCACTTCATTGTTACAGTTTATTAATCATACAGTGTATCAAATTCAAAGTGACAAAAACTGAGAATTTTAAAAATGTGTGGAAGAGAAACAGTTTGTTCCTAAAAGATTAAGGGATTTCGTTTCTTTTTTTGTATTTTTCATATACATTATTTGAATGTTATGCAGGTAAAGGAATATTGTAGTTATTACATGTCAACTATAATATTTTTCGAAGATTTTGATTTGCTTCATGTCAAGTATAAGTATTTAATTGTATGAATGATGACAAAGGAATCTATGGTTACCAATTCTATTTTTGAACAGTACCAATATTTACTATTATTAGTTAACATTATGTTAAAAATGATTCTGTCTGAGTGCTAGAGGTCTATATGCTCATGATGGCACTATTGTGATAAAAGTATTTTAGTTTCATACTCAGAAACAGAGTAGATAATATGAATGATCGCAAAAAATCTACAGGCAGTCTAAAATATTATACACCTTACCTATAGTGAAAACTGTGCAGGTATGAACTTTATTTCTCATATATATTAAAATTACTCTGTCGCCATACAACTCCATTTCTTTTAAATTTAATCTAAATATGCGATTAAGCTAGATATTTTTTATTTTTTTTTACAATTTTCAATTGAAGATTATCCAGGTATATGTCTTGCCATCAGTGCAGATATAATTAATTGGGATGTTAGTTATATATAATTTTCAAAAATTTATTATACAGAAACATTTTATTTATTGGCTTTTTCTAAAACATTCCTCTAGAAATAATTTTTACCTTTTCAATTATGACAACTATACAAAAATATTTCATATTTGTACAGGCCAAAATGTATAGCAGTTGTGCATAAAAAAGGTCTTTAAAGTTTCTAGTTTAAATATTTGGTTATTAATGACTCGTATACTCTACAAATAAATTATATAAACGCAGAGAAAATGACTGAAATTTTAATGTCATAGTCCATATTTCATATAGGTATACCATATTTATTTAAGTAAAATCTTAGGTTTCGAATACCTAATAAAAAATATGTTCTTCTAACTATATAATTTACTTCTTTTTTTTATCTTTTACTTCTTTTCCAATTTTCATGGAAAGAAATTCATTTAGAAATTTCATCTTCTTCATCACTATAGTCGTTCATAGTCGAATAATGACTAGTGTTGGTTCTAGATGAAGATGGTGGTGAAGGAGATTCGAAACGCGCCGCCTTTCTAGGAGGCGATAAACCATCATCTAGTGAATCATACATGTCACCATTACTCGAAAGTGGTGAACCTTCACGAGTTGGCGAACTTGGTGGACTCAAAGCGTTCAATATTCTTCCCTTGGATTCGTTCCAAATATTCGTCAAACGTTCTCTTCCAAACAGCAACAAGAAATTTTCGATAAACTCTCTGGATTTATCTTCCCATCTGGTGATCAAATCGACCTTTTTCTCGCCAATGGAATTCATAACTTTCTTACTTTTATCTTTTAATTCGTGCATTTTATTTTGTAACCGAATTTTTTTTTCGCTTAAATACGATATATTTAAATCCTTTGCCGAATAACCTCTGGCCAAATTTCTTCGGACGTAGATATCATAATCTCGAACAATTCTGGCCACGATATCTGACGTGGAAACCCCTTCAGTTCTCTCCGTTGCCACGAACATACCTTTGGCCTTCCATTTGGCATAAATGTCATTGCAATCGTCAGAACCGTAGGGTAGATCATCGTGTGCTATAAAGTCTATTTTATGTTTTGTAATATACGTCTCGTCTACCTCCCACGGGGCGTCTCTGATTACTTCATCGACATATCTGCAATGCCGTACAGCATCGTACCGTTCGGTTTCGTTCATAACTGTACGACCTTTCTTGCTGTGTGTTAGTGCATCATTGCAAACTGAAATTATAAAAAAAGGAACATTATTTATGTAAAAATAATACATACACATTATATCTCATAACATAAGGTGTTAGAGAATATGCGTAATTATTTTTGGAGTCCAAAAATTTAATAACTAAGGATAAAAACCAGAGTTATTACTTATAAGTAAATAGTACAAAGGACAGTAACATTAATTAACTTATACGAAATACAGTGTAATTTTAAACGCAACTGGAAGTGCTTGAAAGTACTACCAATTAATTTGAAAATTAGACAAAAAGTATACCTTCAATCATTTCGGTACACCCAATAGTTTCGAAAAGAGCAAATAAAGCGAATAATCAAATAAAACTATCGAAGGAGACACCAAAACACGAAAATCAAACAATCTGTGACCTCTGTGACGAGCAAATATTAATGAGTTAGGACTGATGATAATGGAAATTCAATATTTGGCCATGACAGCTGTTCTGAAAGAAAAATTCGTTAAAAACTGTGGCGACAAATTCAAATTATTCTCAATCATTTAAAACCACATCGTATACTACATGAAAAGAAGTCCGTACAGCCTAATTTCTTTTATAGTTTTATTGAAATAAACAAACAGTTAAATGGAGTGATTCTACACATATGGCGAATTAGTTTTTCGAAATGAATTTTATGATCAAAGCTTTTTCGCTATAATAAATACTTTCTCTTGAATAGACTTTGATAGAAACTTTTGATTTTTTCAATACAACAAGTCGTTTAAAAATATATTTATAAGAACATTACGCAACATATTTATTCGATTTGATTCATATTAGAAGTTAATCTGGTACGTAGACTTCCGCGGTCGTGGTCCATACTATCTGCTTCTGGGCTTCCGGGCTGGAACCGCATCAATGGTATAACTGCCGACGTTTCGTACCCACTCTTCAGGGCTCAATTACTACTAAACGTCGGCAGTTATACCATTGACGCAGTTCCAGCCCGGAAGCCCAGAAGCAAATCATATTAGAAGTTGTTTAAATATAAGGTCTAGTAAAAAGAAATCCATTATTTTTGCATTAAATTGAAGGTTTTATTTAGCATAGTTAGAATGATCCGACTTAGGTCAAATATGCACCGTTTTGTTCGATAACTTGTTGCCATTTTGAAGGTAATTTCATAATGCCTCTCTCATAGAAACCCTCGTCCCTATTGGCAAAAAACTGGGACAGTCGATTTTCACAAGCTTCTCTTGAGGCGAATTTTTCACCAGCAAAATCATTCGCCATAGACAGGAACAGGTAGTAATCACTTGGTGCTAGGTCCGGACTATAAGGTGGATGCATAAGAACCTCCCATTTTTAGTTAAAATGAAAATGTGAACTTTTACAATTAGCTTTCGAAAATCTTTCGCGGTATTATTCGTGGAAAATGTTGTGAAATATACTTTATCATGTTGCATAATACTTTATTAACGAGGATCGTACTATTTGAAGAAAATTGTAGATTCGAATAGGAGATTAATAATATTATAGAAAGAAAATGAAGAGATACACACTTTTAATTTTAACGGTTTATAACCGTCTAAATTTGAAAACGAAATAGTGTATCTAGATATTTTTTCTGTTTCTAAAATTCAAAATTAATATTAGGAAACTGGAATTTTTGATAGCAATGATATAAACAAAAAATGTTTAAAATTTCTATATTTGGATGTCACGTTTTCTACGTTTACTAATATATTGTAATAAAAAAATATTAGGCAACCTCAGATAGTTTTTTGCCCTCTTCAGTAGAGCATTATAAATTGTGAAACCGATAATTTATAAATGTTATACCCATATTGCGTGTCTTCATAGATTGGGCGATTATAAAATCCCATTATTGAGAAATTGTAAACCTGCATGCAAAATAAACAACGTGCGAAGACCCTTTATTTTCAACAGAATGGTGCAACATCATACTGTGCGAAATAGTATGGCCGTTGTTCAGAAGTATTATTTCTCATTTTGGAGGCATTGCTTGGTCTGCTTAGTCACTCGATCTTACTATCCCATAGATTATTTTGGTTTATGACACAGTAAATATGTATCAAAAAATATGTGGGCAACTCGTAAGCGATGCATTTAGGTTGGATACATTTTATTTACATTGATTTAAGTGCAACCCATGTATCTTCTGCACTAATTTCTATGTCGGCATATAGAAATCCCATCTAAGATCTATTAAGACATGAACTGTAGATATTAATAAGTAGAAATATCTTTGACAAACTGCTAAAGTAGCTTGTAATTGTATACGGAGGAGAGATTTTCGTTTCTTAACAGTCAATGTCAACGAGTATTAATATCTAAAGACAACTAGTCCTTGAAAGTCCTTAACTTCATTGTTGTCAGACAAGTTGTGGTTGCCGTACCAGTTCCAGGTTTATATTCACATTATATTGCAATGCGTTTTTCACTAGTCCTTTTCTTGTGTCATTAGAACGAAAACATTGATAAGTATGTCGGTTATACTTTTATTCGCATGTAAACTATTGTTGCCTTAGTAGCATTATTATTTTAACAATATTACTATATGTCAAGGGAGGTCGCATAATTCCTTAATACTGCTTGTAACTAAAGTGGTGGTTTTAAGAGAAGCATGGTCTGCGTTATCTCCTTTGTAGGACAATGGAGGTATGTAACATTAATACCAAACTTCATTATGCAAATGCGGCACATCAAGTACCATATTGGAAATTTGCATACGATTTAATTTTCATATTGTGCTTATGACACAATTCTCCTGAAGCTTTTTACATCTAATACAGCAACATATGAATAACAAAAAGAGAGTATTTTATCTCAAACTATGGGTTCGTAACGTGCGCCTATGGCTTTCCTGTAAAATAACTTACTTTTATTTTTATATAATACTTGTATGCTTTCACTTTTGACAAATACTCACTATTAATGCTTTAAGAATGTATATTTTTAGTTGAACTGATTTCTTTTGAATGGAATGATTTCTCTTGTATGTAAATGTACATACATGTATGTACATACATACATATGTGCCCCTGAATATTCAAACTTATAATAAATTACGATTTCTATATTTACGCATTAAATATTTTTATTTTGCCATGCTAGTATTTGTTTCAAATGTAAGGAGCAATGTTCGTAAGTGTTTATAATAATTTCCTCTTTGGTCGCAGAAAATTATCATATGGACAGATTCACAATTTTTTTAAAACTATATATTTCAATTAAAACACTATAATATATACAAAATTGCAGGAAAGAAAGACAAACAAGGGATTTTAGGAGGAAAAACTACGGACTATTTGTCAAAGCTAGAAGATTACAATGGCTGGAACACCTTGCTATGATAGAATTAAGTCCAATGGAAAAGTAAAATGTTGAGAAAAAAAACAGATGGAAAAAAGAAACGTGGTAGATCGAAAAAGTGGGGTGAAGTGATGCGATTGAATAAGAGAAAAAGATCAGTAACGGGACAGACAAAGCAGGGGAAGAAAGGAATGAAACTGAATCGCCCAAAGGGCCTGTTTCTAAGTTGATATACACCATATAGTCCACTTAAAATAACGACAATCGATTAAAGACAAACCAAATAAAAATTTTAAATTTCGTTGTTGAAATTAGAATCTTTCGAGAGGGGAATATTTTAGAAAACAACTTGAATTTTATAACAGTGGTAATGACTTGCGCCAAAGTCAACACGTATTAGGTCTACCGGAAAGTTCTGTCCGTTTTTAGAATAAAACAAAATAATACATTTTTCATACCTTGAATAAACTTTATTGAATAATATAATTTCCATCATTATTACTTCTTGCTAGCGTAATGGTAATTTTTATATCGCATTTTTAAAAAATGCCTTATCCCTAGATGCGAAAAATTGAACCAGTGCTTGTCTTTAGGCGACCATCTTTGATCGATGATGATACTATCAAGATCATGTTAGAATAAAATCCTTTTTTGATAACATCGGAGACTGCGGAAAGGCTTGATTAAGCTTAACAAACCATTTTGGACCATATTCGGAAACTAGGATTGGTGTGGAAACTGGTGCCACATGAGTCAAGTGAGAAGAATTTGAATGATTGAGTCATCATATGCATATCCCTGCTTACACGGAGCAAAATCAAACCCTTCTTGGACCGGATAACTGAGGATGAAAAGTGGATTAACTATGAAAACATCGTAAAGAAAAGGGCATATTGTAAATCCTGAAAACATACCACCTTCGTCTCTAAACCGAAGTTGAGCCTGAGTAAGAGAAAGTTGTGTATATGGCGGGGTATTTGAAGACCAATACATTTTGAGCTGTTGAAACTGAACGAAAAGCTAAATTCGGAGAGGGGCTGTCAGCAATTGGATAATTTAAAAAACAGCGCTCCAAGAAAGGACGCCGGCGATGTTTGATAGGAAGGACGTCATAGTGCTTTGTGATAATGCCAGGTAACATACTGCTTTGGACACTCGTCAAAAAGTCGCTGAACTGGGCTGGGAAATTCTGTCGCATTCACCTTACTACTCGGACTTAGCACCCTCCGATTATCACCTGTTTCTGTCCTTACAAAATTTTTTGCAGGGCAAAAAACTCAGAAACTAAGAAGACATTAGACAAGCATTGGTTCAATTTTTTGCCTGTAGGGATAAGGCATTTTTTAAAAATGGGATATACAAATTGTCATCTCTTTGGCAAGAAGTCATAAATAATGATGGAAATTATATTATTCAATAAAGTTTATTGAAGGTATGAAAAATTTATTATTTTGTTTCATATTTCGTTAAATGGACGGTGCATTATTTTTACAGTCGAATTGAAAGAGGATGCAATTTCCCTAATATATTTCATTTTTTTAGTTAGTATATCAGTCAACAGTTTTGCTGTAAAAAAAAAAAAATAAAATTGAATATTTTTAATTCCCTCCCCTTATAAACCGTAGTCTTTATTCAATATTACACTGAGCAAAGTTACGTGGTTTACACAAAGCACCATTTCATCTTTTCCTAAAAAACGTCAAACTAAAAACAAAAGTTTATGTGAATGTGGTTAATAGTATATATTAAAAAACAATTTTTGAAGTGCGCAAAGTATAACAATC
Source organism: Dermolepida albohirtum (assembly GCA_031893035.1). Classification (NCBI taxonomy): domain Eukaryota; kingdom Metazoa; phylum Arthropoda; class Insecta; order Coleoptera; family Scarabaeidae; genus Dermolepida; species Dermolepida albohirtum. Next base: position 298,102 of record JAVIWB010003017.1, on the reverse strand, counting down.
ATAGACTTGGTTTTACTGAAATGATTTCTCAGGCGCATCTTTAAATAGTCTAAGGCTGATATGATTTTTCCACTGTCGTAGAAGTCTGCGGATTTTTAATTTTTTATATATATCACTAATTATATTTTAGTCCCATATGATGCATTTAAAAATACGTATTGTTTAATTACGTGATTATATGTACAAGTCATAAGACGTATGAATTTATCCAGCCGATTAGGAAGAAAATGTATTCCTGCCAATTCGTAATAGAGTTCTCACTTTCTTTAATTATATTGGGTTGGCAACTAAGTACTTTCGGTTTTTACTGATAGAGAGCGTTGCTTTATTTTTTGTATAATGTATGTTAGTGCTGCACTTTACCGTTTGTCGTGTGATACTAGTCACATTGTGGGTTAATTTTAAATGGAGTGCAGAAACGAACATTTTCGACATATTTTACTCTTTTATTTCCGTAAAGGAAAGAAAGCTGCTGCGGCTCACAAAAAGATATGTGAAGTTTATGGTGCTAATTGCTTAACAGACATTTAAAATGTCTTTTTTCCCTCAAAGACGAGCAACGTTCTGGTCGGCCTACTGAAGTTGATGATGACCAAATCAAAGTCATAATTGAAGAGGATCGTCATATAATTGTTCGATATTGTATCGCACACAACAATTGAAAAACATTTAAAATGTCTTGGGCTAGTTAAGAAGCTTGATATTTGGGTACCTCACGAATTGAAAGAAATTCATTTAACACAAAGAAACAACTTTTGCGATATGCACTTTAGACGAAATGAAACCGACCTTTTCTTAAAAAGAATCATCACTGGTGATGAAAAATGGGTCCTGTACAGTAACATAGCTCGAAAACGATCATGGAGCAAACACGATAAACCAGCTCAAACCACATCGAAAGCTGAATTGCATCCAGAAAAGATCATGCTGTCAGTTTGGTGGGATTACAAAGGTGTTGTGTTTTTTGAGCTGCTTCCAAGGAACCAAATGATCAATTCTGATGCTTACTGTCAACAATTAATAAAACTGGATGAAGCAATCAAAGAAAAACGGCCAGAATTGTCAAATCGGAAAGGTGTAGTTTTCCACCAAGATAATGTAAGGCCTCACACATCTTTGGCAACTCGTGGGAAACTATTGGAGCTTGGCTGGGAAGTGATGCCACATCCCCCATACAGCCCTGATCTAGCACCATCTAATTACCATTTATTTTGAAGTTTGCAGAATTATTTGAATGGTAAAACTTTCACAAATGACGATGACCTTCACTCGCACCTGGTTCAGTTTTTTGCTGATAAGGACCAGAAATTTTATGAGCGCGGAATCATGCAGCTGAAAGAAAGATGGCAAAAGGTCATTGAGCAAAATGGAAAATATATAATTAATTAAAAACTATTCTTTGTTTAAAAAAAAGTGTTTTATTTTATACTACAAAACCGAAAGTACTTAGTTGCCAACCCAATATTTTCCAATGTTTTTATAAAATTTACTTTCTTTCATAATTAATATAACGTAATAAAGATATAATATAATGTTCAAAGGAATTCACGCATATTTTATATAATTGTTAATAAAACGTAGTAAAGTAAATAACACCTACAAATATTTCTATTGAGCGGTGTAGGGGGGAAGCATAGAGAGGAGAATGCCATTCATATGATCAATCGTATAGGGCCTTTTTGAAAATGACGTTGAAAAAACAATGACTGTTAATTCACAACGATATGCTGCTATGTTCGACAACTTTATTGAATCTTGCTTACGACGGCTTGGCGTTGACCCGAAGACCTTTTATTTTCAACAGAATGGTGCAACATCACACTGCGCGAAACAGTATGGCCGTTATTCAGAAGTATTATTTCTCATTTTGGAGGCATTGCTTGGTCTGCTCAGTCACTCGATCTTACTATCCCATAGAATATTTTGCTTTATGACACAGTAAATATGTTTCAAAAAAATACTTATAATTTGAAGCACAGTATATACACAAGAGCACAAACGTAAAGAAACATTTTACACACACACATATATATATATATATATATATATATATATATATATATATATATATATATATATAGATAGATAGATATCCTTACATTTGTACTCTTGTGTATATACTGTGCTTCAAATTATAAGTATTTTTTTGAAACATATTTACTACTATATTAGAAACATTAACCATTAACAGGTATGATTCTAATTGATGCTTAACATATATAAAGCATCAATTAGAATCATGCTTGTTAATGTATAGTATGCAGATTGCGTAGTAGAAAACTTGACCTCATAAATAATTATTTTCTCTAGAACTATTATCAGTATGTATATAAATGTGTATAGACATCTTAAAATAGTTCAAGGCTGATACGATTTTTCCACTATCGTAGAAGTCTGGTGATTTTTAATTTTATATATCACTAATTATATTTTAATGCCATATGATACATTTAAAAATACTTGTCGTTTATTTATATGATTATATGTAAGAAGAAAACATAAGACGTATGAATTTATCCAGCCGATTAGGAAGAAAGTTCATTCCTGCCGTCATTCCATAAGACTTCGTACTTTTTTCAATTATATTTTCATTTTATAAAATTTATTTTCTTTTATATTTAATATAATAAAGATATAATATACTGCTCAAAGAAATTAACGGATATTCCATATAACTGATAATAAAAAGTAGTAAAGTAAATAACACTTATAAATGTTTCTATAAACTAGTTTCAACCTTTTTAAACAAGACAAATGTGTCTTAACATATTTACGCATGTGTTAAAGTACATAAAAGCACGGTTTAACACAGTCATGGGTCAGTATCCTCTGTTATTAGTAGCGAAGGTTTGTAATTTTGAATGTCGCCCAGTCAGCTTGGAGGACTAAATGCCAAACGGAAAGTGGAAGATCACAACAAAGTGTTGCTGAAGTGCAGTAAGCAAATTTTCTTTGAATGCACGATGGCATTTGTTACCAACTACAAAAAAATGTTCTATTTTCCAAATAAATACATGTCGTTTAGAGCTTGAAAGATTGCAGTTGCGATGTTATACTTAATATTACCCAAGTATAATTATCTGAGCAACACAAAGAGTTTTCTAACTATTAACAAATTATTTGTTAAGTGGTATCCTACATAAATCCTTCTTTCTTTCTGATTACCCACTTTGTACTTTTTCCGGCGTCGACAGCCAAATATTTAAATTTAATGATATTAAAATATATTATTTAATTTATTATCGTAATGAAATATAGAAAACCCGGTATTAGCGATTTATTCAAATAGTGTTAAAGTTATATGTTTGTGGATATAATTCTTATCATGCCATTACAACTTCAGAATTCTGCGGGGGTTTTCTGAAGATTGATGTATTTTCTTATGTTCATCAACAACTATATAGAATTCCTTGACTTGAGTTGTTTCTCCCATTTTATACTGATTATGATTACAGTAGCTTACCAAGGTTTAATAATCTCCTCTGCAAGTGAAGTAACCAACATTGCAGCAATATCTTTAATACGTATAAAAAGAAATGTGGTCGATATGACTGTATTAATTATAATGAATGACATAGTTCAACAGTTTGATGTTGATCGCGGTGTCTTATTGGATCCAAATTTCCTCTTTGGTTATTTAACTTTTGTGGTTTCTGCTTGGAAGAGGGTTTTTGGTTTTATTGTTTTGTTCATTAAGAAAATTCAATTGCATACACATACGAGGGTAGTTTGACAAGTAGTGAGAATGGAAAAGAAAAACGAATTTTTTAAATACAAAATAATTTTTATTCTTCAATATATTCTCCTAAAAGAGCAATACATTTATTCCAACGGTGCTCCAATGCCCTTATGCCATCTCTAAAATGCGATTCCGGAAGGCTTATAAAATACTCATTTACGAAGATGATAAGCTCGTCGTCAGACGAAAATTTCTTTCCACCTAGTGCCGTTTTCAATTTTGGAGAAAGGTGGAAGTCGGAAGGGGCTAGATCCGGCGAATAAGGCGCATGCGGTGCTAATTGGAAATGCAACTCGTGGATTTTGGACATCGCAACTGTGCTGGTATGCGAGGGAGCGATGTCTTGGTGAAACAGAATCTTTTTCTTTGACATTCCTGGCCGTTTAGCACGAATCTCAACATTTAATTTTTGTAGAAGTTCTGCATAATATTGTTCGTTTATTGTGGCACCTTTCTGAAGGTAATCAATGACCAAAATGCCCTTTGAATCCCAAAAAATTGATGCCATCACCTTGTTTGCTGATAAAGTGGTTTTCGCTTTCTTTGGAGGTGCAGAACCATGTTCTAACCATTATTTCAATTGTTGTTTAGTTTCGGATGTACTGTAGTGTATCCAAGTTTCATCGCAAGTAACAAATCGCCTACAAAAATCAACCGGATTCTGCTTATAAAGGTCCAAACACTCATTGGAAATGCGCAAACGAGTGAACTTTTGATCAGTTGTAAGCAATCGCGGCACCCATCTTGCCGAAAGCTTGGAAAGGTCCAATTCTTTCGTTAAAATGTGGTGTACGGGTTCTGTTGAAATGTTTACCATGTCTGCCATCTCTCCCACGTTGAGTCGTCGATCTTGCGTAATAATATTTTGGATTTTTATAATCATTTCCTTAGAAGTCACGATTTTGGGTGCTCCAGAGCGCGCTTCATCAACACAGCTTGTTCTATTACGTTTAAATTCATTTACCCATCTACTTATTGTGGCGGATGATGGAGCAGATTCACCTAAGGTTTCCCGTAACTCATCTTTTATTTCGGTAGCTTTCATACCCTTAATTACGAAGTATTTAATCAGTGCACGATACTCTGCTTTTTCCATTTTAAAAAAACGACGTGTTGCTTCTTTTTCAACCGATTTATCTAAATATCGGAATTTAAACATATAAATAGGCAACCTAAATTACAGTGCATTTATTTTACCAATTAGACCGCCACCTATGTGTCATTCTCACTACTTGTCAAACTATCCTCGTATGTATCTATTCAATTTACTAGTTAGATTCGACTAAGTCACTTTTATTATTAATTAATTAAAGCTTTTATTAACACTTTTATTGAAACAATACGCTAATGTTAATTATGATGTTTATATTTTTTGAACGAACTATTTAGCATTTGCCATTGCATTATATTTGACTAAAAATTTGTATATATTATATATGTTTAGTATAAGTATTACATATTTTGTGTCGCATATTAGTTGGCTACTTACTATAGTTAAATCTATTACAGTATAGTTTTATGTTATCCTCTTTTGGCATAATGGCATTAGATAAATAATTACTTATTATTATTGTATAAAGGAACAAATATATATAGAGAAATTAGTCAGTAACATAAGCACCATACAGTACTATCTAACTGAATTTAATACTTCAATGATACAATATAATTAAATTAATAACAAATTACAATATTAAATTTTATGTATGGGTGCATGAGAAAATTCTAAATTTCGATTCTAATACTAAAGTCTTGTTACTTTACAGCCCTTTGTTTTGTCCCTTGAAATAACTTGATTACAATATTTTTTGTATATTTACTAAACGTTGTAAATTTCGATTTTCATTAATTTTTAAATTTAGTTACAAATGCGGATGCCTTTGCACTTTAGTTTTCTTATTAAAAAAATTTTAAATATATGTAATTGTTCGAGGGCAATGTAAATTTGACCTGCATTTATTTTCTTCTGAACATAATTGAAAAGGTAGGCATGTTAGCTAACACCATAAACTGCAACTTGACTGTATCAATACTATTAGTTGTATTAACAATGTCGTGCAAAAATGTGCCAAATTCTGTTGCACAACGTTATCATTATTAAATTTCTTTTCAATGATGTAAAAGCGACTGACACTCATCAGAAATTTCATAAACAGTTTGGAGAAGGCTGTCTATCATTCAGAACAGACTTTGAGTAGTTTAAATCCTTCCAATCCTGGACAAATTTACACACATATAGATCATGAACGCGTGTCGAATTTACTGAATGCTGCCTGTCCAGCTTCTGTAGTGTATCTTGGGATCACTCAAAAAGTTGACTAGCTGATCTGAATTAATGGTTGTTGAACATCTGTGAAAGAAATTGCTAGGATGGCAAACACTAGCGTTGATAGTGTTCACACTGTTGTCCACGACAAGCTTAAATTTAATAAAGGTAACGCCTGGTGGGTTACAAAACAAAGCAGAACCACAGTAGAAATGACTTTCGCTAGAAGTATGACTTTTTATCACGCATCATAACTAATGAGATCTGGATACATCATTATATCCCAGCTCACCTCCGCCAGAAAAAGTTCAAAACACATCCATCACTATATTCTGGGGCGCGATTGGACCAATTTACGTCGACTTTATTGAAGAAAGAACAGTAATTAAATTAGCTTATTACAGCGATTTTCTTGGAAAGGTTAAGCTGGCCATACGAACAAAAAGACGCGGTCTCTTAAGCAAGAGCGTTATTCTTCTATACAACAACGCAGCCCATATAACGAATAATACATTGGTTAAGTTGGGTCAGGAAATACTGCCAGGACTTAGCCCCGATTGACTCATCTCTTTGACTAAAAAAGTTCTTAGAAGGCGAATGATTGACATCTAACGAGGAAGTGAAGGATGCGGTGTAAAATTGGCTACGTGGTCAATCGAAAGAATTTTTTCGATGAGAATATTTTGTATCGACCAGCAAAAAATAAAATGCAGGTAAAATTTGAATCACCCTCGTAATTGTGTAGACGAAAGACAAAAACTCTTATGACTGTTGCTAACTTTTTGGCTAACACAAAAAGTATCATAGGTATAAGAAAAGTGTAAAACAATAATGACATAAGTTATTTTAAAAGACCCGAATTATTAAAATTCTTATCAAATATCACAAGGAAAAGTACTTTTATTGTTTTCCGTATGTCATTGATTGAAAAAAGATCAAACAATTATGTATTGCTCTTCTTCTTCTTCGCTAACATCTTGTAGAAAACATAATTTAAATATAAACGCAAACCACGGGAATAAATCCCTGTAAATTAACCTGTTGTAGATCATTTTGGATTAATGTAATTTACAATTTCTTTAAGAATTTTCAACAACTTTTGATAGAACATTAATTGGACATAAAATGACATTTTACTTATATTCATACGCGTTAAATAAAATAAAAAAAATATTTTTACATATGCTATATTAAACACAAAATATCTAAAAAATTTTTTTAATAATTTCTTACCTGATTTAATTAAAAATAAATAATTTAAAAGATTATCAAAATTCTACACTCTTAAATATGCGAGGGATGTTTCCAAAGTTCTGGGAATTACATATAATTTTTATAATTTTGTTAATTTTTGTCAATATTACAATGTCGTTTTTCAACATAATCTCCATTTAACTGAATACATTTATCCCAACGATAAACTAATTTTTTTAAGTCATCCTCAAAGAAGTTTTTCGGTGTCTTGTCGATCCACCTATTTATGGCACATTTTACGTCAGTTAAACTTTCAAATCGAAGGGGTTTTTTCAAATCTGGGAACAGATGATAATCACTGGGTGCAAGATCCGGGGAATAAGGTGGGTGCGGCAGCAATTCCCATCGTAAATCGTTCAAAACATCCTTCGTTTTTCTTGCGGTGTGTGGTCTTGCATTATCCTATTGCAATAACGAACGCTTATGCAACTTTCCAGGCCGTTTTTTGACTAGTGTCTATCGCAGTGGTCCGGATAATAAATTTGAATAATATTCTGCATTAATTGTATTACCTCTCGGCAGATAAAACATGAAAATAATCCCTTCGCCATCCCAGAATACAGTAAGCATTACCTTTCTAACAGTTGCTTGCATTATATCCTTTAGAAGAAAAAAAAAGCCACGCATTTTCTGGACGTAGCTATTATAAAAATAGATTTGTTGGAATTCAAAGCCAGAGTGGGTCGTCAAATATTGATTGCGACAACAAAAATAAACGCGTAAGGCCTAGGTCAGCCACTCAGGAATACTGAAGAAAAGAAAATCATCAGCAGACGAAATAAGGGAAGACGGAATGAATCAGCAGTCAAAACATACAGACGTCAAAAATATAAGATGCTATTCAACTGTTCATTCAAGAAAAAAAATATTTTTTTTTCATTAAATAAAATATTTTTTTGGATGTATGAAAAAAGTGATATATGGTATAGTTTCGACTTTTATTGAAAAGGTTTATATTGGCAGATTACATAAAAATCTCTACATATCTATGTATGTATGTAGGTCAACTACTTAAAACAATATTATTTATATATAATTATATCATCTAACAGATAAATAAATGTTCAAACATATTTTTAAATTATAAGATAATTTCTCTCTTTTTCATCAAAATAAAATTATAAATTTACAAATTTTAGAACATATAATTAATTCATAACTAACAATGCCTGACTACTACTTGGGAAAGGCTTGTTAATTAGTATTGGTAAACTCCATAAATTAGTTCTTACAAAAGCACAAAACTGTTCACTTTCAAATAAAATTTTTAAATAGACGTTAATGAATATCTACACACATAAGTAAACAATTTAGTTATATTTTCTAACTTAAATATTAATAGGAATTCATAGGCATATCTTATCAGTGAAATAACTTTTTTTATACGTGATTACGAAATAATAACCGTATAAGCGCCATAATAAAAATAAATTAAGTTTCGCAATCGAAATTGAAATTGTGCTGCTCGAGAATTGTACAAAATAAATACACTGTATTGGAAAACATTTCAGAAAGCATTGGGTTTCTTTTATGCTGTAATTCACAGTGTGAGACATCTAATTTATATAGCATAATAGGAATTTTCCATATTTACTTACACATACACTACCGGTCATATTTATTTGCCCACCCTTAGTTTTAGCCAGAATTATTAAACTATCAAATGTATACTGAAAATTTATTTATTGTACCAATACAATAGTGTAAAATAAACATAAAAGAGTTACATTTTTCTTATATAAAAACTTATTATTAAATTTTGCTCTCATCAATGCGCCCACCTTTGTTTTTGATAATTGCGGCACATAACCGCGGCATCCTTTCAATTAATTTTTGTAGTGTATCTTCTATAATTTGTGCCCAGGCTTCTTGAAGTTGTTCCCACAGTACAGTGGTGGATGATAGAGCACGTTCTCGAACCTTCCGGTCCAATTCTTCCCAAAGAAGCTCTATTGGGTTCAGATCAGGACTTTGAGCTGGCCATACCATTATAGAGATTTGCCCTTGCTCTTCTAGTTGACGCAAGTAATCGCCACACAATCTAGAAGTGTGTTTCGGATCGTTGTCCTGTTGAAATACAAAGTTTTCGCCAAGAATCCTTAGTCCTGAAGGAACAGCGTTATTTTCTAAAATTTCCTTGTAGCCTTCTTTTCTTAGGATTCCCTCAATTTTGACGAGATCGCCTACAGATCTTCCACCAAAACACCCCCAAATCATTAATGAACTTCCTCCATGTTTTACGGTAGGCGCAATACATTCTGGCAGTACTCTTTCTCCTGCGGATCTTCTTACCAATATTCGCCTTTTACTACAGAAAAGTTCAAACTTCGATTCGTCTATCCACAACACATTATTCCGCTGATCAATCGTCCAAATCTTATGTTCTTTAGCCCAATTTAGTCGTTTTATCTTGTTTTGCTTTCGTAGTAGTGGTTTTCGCAGAGCAATTCTTCCGTATAAACCCGCTTGCCTTAACCTTCTCTGTACCGTGGACACACTAATTGGTTTAGCATGCGCTCTATTCATTTCAGCAGCAAGTTCTGGTGCTGCTTTTCGTCTATCGCGTCTACTTATCCGTATTAGATGCCAGTCATCTGCAGATGTCGTCGCTTTGCGTCGTCCAGATCTTCTTTTGTTGGAAAATGTACCACTTTCTTCAAAATTTTTTAACGTTATAATCAACGGTTCTGCGATTTAATCGTAATTCTTTTGCAATTTCGCCAATACTTTTACCCGTACGTTAATGAGCAATTATCATAGCACGCACTTCAATAGATAATTCCTTCGTCTTCGGCATTGCATTAAAATATTCACAATAACTCACTATTTCACTGTTTCGCAACAAAAGATGAACGGTGACTGACATAAAATTTATTTTCCTTTTGGAATAACACATCCTAATATTGTAATTAGTACAATTAGTACAATAACACAATATTGGTAATACCTTTCGGAAATGCAGGTAAAACTGTTAATACTATATAATATTTATGGTATTTTTCCAATTTATGACACCTTTACGATATATCATAAACAATTTAAGATTTTCTTAGAAATTCATATGGAATTACTTCCACTAATAATATTGTTGAATAATTATAATACAGATTTTTCGAAAGATAATCCGTATTTCAGGAAACACATAAAATTGGGGTGGGAAAATAAATATGACCGGTAGTGTAAGTGCCTTCCATTATATGTCCAGGAAAATTCCGAAACTATTTCATCATCTATTTCGTATAATACCTTGCAAAATACATGTATCTACCTTGCTCTGAAATATTATACAAAGTCCTATATTTCCTGAATTATTATGTTGTATGGTATTAGTTTAACAATATATGTTCGCAATATTGAAGTATGTATATAATTGAAAAAATTATGTATTTAATAATTATTTTATTAACCAATAACTTCATGGAAGTTAAGATTGCAAAGTAAAAGTTCGGGCCTTCTTATTTTTCTTGACTTTCACAATCATACCATTTCTAATGAGACATAACCTGTTGGTTCGTTAAACTATTACAAGACTAAATTGGTGTCAAATATACTGTAGAAGAACTAATATTTTTACAGAGCATCTGGAGATAATTTACCACCACTATCAATTAACGTGGAATCGGACGATTAAATAAACTTTAGGGAAAAAGTGGATTTGAAAATTCATCACTGCCATACAAATCAAATCTCTTCCTTTGTTAAATTATCTAAGGTGGTTGAGATGAAGATCAAAGACCAAAAATATATTAAATAAAATATACGACCTGATGCCTTAAGGTCTTTTAATCTGTGATAATTTAGCAGCTTTTCTATATTAAAACGCAATTTATTTTGGAAGCCACATTTCCAAATATCCAGAAAGTGTTTATCGTAATAATGATCTTTAAGCACAAAATAGGTCAAACGTTTTCGCAAAATCATCTTTAAAATCATCCGAAGCCATATTCAAAATAAACGTCTTTAAATTTAATGAAATTTTAAATTTGTTTGAAGCAATGTATTTGACTCATAGGACCCTGCGTTAAATGAAGGCGCCAGTAGTTGTCCATATTAAGGATTAATTGAACTTACTATTTACTACTATATAATCGATGGAGCTTGAATAGTCAAGTAGTGACAACGGATCTTATACTTAATGAAAAAATTCGAATACCCTATTCCCAAACTAATAACTTTTATCAAACAAACGTAACAATTTGATGTCAGGTAATTTAAGTACCAAAAATAAAACAAGCAGCATAAACTGTCTAACCGACTCTGTAAGCTACTGTAATTGTATTCGAAATGAAACCTGATATAAGTTTTATTTATTTGATTATTTTATCCGCTAGTACATATTTCAAGGGCGAATTGTTTTTTGAAAACTACGCCTAGTGGAAAAACATAAGCAAGCAATGAAAAGTTTATCCAATATTTGAGAAATGTTATATTTTCAATTTTTTTTAAATATTAATTAATTAATTGACTCACTTGGACTTGATGATATTAGATATTACTGACACGATTTCTTCAAAATATATGAAACTATAGTGAGTTGAAATTTTGATCATTGTACTGTTATTATTCAGGTAAGTTCCATCTTCAATAACGACCTTTTATCTTATTTTTATACGAATGGGTAAGCATTATTTAATAATTATTAAAGGGAATTATTAAAAATAATTTTTAGGAATCAAATGTCAGTGCAAAAATGGGTACTTTAATAATATAATCTAAACAACAAGAAACACAGGTGAATATCTCATCAATGGAAGATTGGGGTAGTGAGAGAGTAGGTAGAAATATCTTCCCTCTAATACGCTTAGCCAGTTCTAGATGTTATTCATTGTATGTGATATCAGTAACAGATTTTGGTCCTAAAATGACAATTGCAGCAGCAGCTATGTTCTAACATAAGTCGGAAAACAGGAAAACAGCACTTTTAAATTCTTAATATAAATTTACTACACACACAACAGAACGAATTTGGATGATTTCAAAATTTTTTGGATATTATTTTAAACCAATAAATTCAGGCAATAATAAAAAAAAAAAAATTTGAAATCATCCAAATTCGTTCTGCTGTGTGTGTAGTAAATTTATATTAAGAATTTAAAAGTGCTGTTTTCCTGTTTTCCGACTTATGTTAGAACATAGCTGCTGCTGCAATTGTCGTTTTAGGACCAAAATCTGTTACTATATATATATATATATATATATATATATATATATATATATATATATATATATATATATATATATATATATATATGAAATATTCACACAATTTGGAAATTTTCCAGAATCTATCTTACAATCAAAGTCATCAATTTAATGCCTGCTTTTGGTGATAAGTTCCTGCTGACAAGACAAGTTTCACGAATTTGTGCAAGAAGTACTCTAGGAGTGGGTGACTGTTTCAATTAAAAACATTTTCCACGAAAACTAATTAAGAGAAATCGGGATATCACTCATAAAGAAATTAAAGAGGAATTAGGCATAAGATTACATACAGTATCGTTTTATGTAAACATCTACCTGTAGGGACGCTGGCAAATCAGCGACTTCTCCATTTGTTGTTAACCTAAGAACAAAAACACACACAGGTATACTGGCCACTCGTCCATCATGCAGTTCAGATCTTGCCCTTAACGATTTCCATATGTTACCCTTAGTAGAAAGATTAATGTGCGACATTTGTTGAATTTCAGCAACAATTTGATAACTTGCTAAAAGAAACGTTTTCTACTTCTTTCGAGAAGTGGTTCCAATAAACAAGTATACTTTGGCTAAACGGAAATTTTTTTGAAGACCAATAAACGATTTTCTTTAAAAATCCCATATTTTTTGTAACTATTTAATTTTAAAAAACAGCCCCCGTATATGTCATAATGAATTGTCATTAGCCAAGAAAATCTTCTGAAAAAAATGTTTATCGGTGTTACATTGAACTTCCAAATAGCTAAAAAGTAGATTTAATAATATTAATGTAAACGTTAAGTATTTTAAAAAAGTACCAAATAACTATTATGATTTGGCACGTTGATTTACACCAAATATATTACCCCAATTTTGTTATCCATGAAGTTACAAAGTTTTGTTAGAAATTCGACAGTGAGATAGATTTAATTACACATATACAAATTTTCCCACATAATAGAATAGAAAGAAAGAAATTTTATGAAAGCCTAAAAATAACTATGACAAATTTCTAAAAGTAGCTTAGAATTTAGGTGAATATTTACCTCCAACTATGAGGTAGACGTTGGGAAAAACATTTTTGGCTTGCATAAGTTGCCTCGCATGACCCTGATGAAATAAGTCGTAAATACCATCTGCGTAAACTCTAATTGGTCGATTAGCTTCACCATTTCGGGCGATTTCATATGTGATCTTATACGAGTAGTCGCAAATTTCTCTGTTGCGCACCGCATCTGGTTCATCATTAAAAGGTGCTTCTTTGCATATTGACTGAAAAAGAAAAGTTAATAAAAACGTGATGGGATAAGGTCTAAATACTATTATGACGATGACTGTATTTTCAGTATTTATACAAATATTTTTTTCTTCCATATTTATAAATACATGGCATTTGTAATATAAATTATCAATAGTTATGATAATCGAAGCAGAACATAAATGAAATATAAAACAATTATTAACTACCAGATTTGTTTATAATATGAAGATTGTCATTGTCATCGTTAAATACGATATTGTTCGAAAAATAATATATACACACGCATAATAAAATTCTTTAACAAGCTTTAAAGACGTTGTAATATTATTAACACACCGTACAAAGTCACCTCTAAAGAAAGGGAGGACACAATGATTTTCATTATAACACATTTATAAAAATACAACTACTTGCTTGTTTTTTTTTCGATATCGTAATACACTTGCATTTTATAATTTATCACAATATACGAGGGTCGAACGCCAAGCAGTTAGCTTTTGACTTAAAGATATTATATAGTAGAATTCGAAGACCTTAACCACAAAATTTCATGACTTCACTGTAATCACAACGCGTTTAAAGTGAACAAGGAAAAAGAATCACTTATGAGGTGAACACCGTCATTCGATTTCTGTACGGAAAAAGTTTGTATCTATGAAAGATTCTTCACCAAAGAAATGTTTGGAGAAGTGGATAATTGAGCAAGACGTTGAAATTTTATTATTACGAAAGGCGAAAAACGTTCATAGTTAACTGGATTCGCGTTTAAACTGAGATGGTGCTGTATACTTTTTGACATGCAAAGTATGGAAATTATCTATTTTTTGGACAAAATTGCAACATTGAAGTAATTTCAGTGAATTGTTCTGATGCAATTTTCTCGTACGATAAGAATGCCGTGGTTTATCTATCGTACAACTTAATTTATATTTATTTGCATCTAAGTCCATCGTTTGTAACTTTGCTAAAGACGAGCAACGCCATTATTCTGCAATTTATTCAAATATCAAATCGTATATCTCCTTTTTAACATGCTTTCATGGAAAAGCGATCGATCTTATTAACCTATGTGATAACTTAATTATTCGAAAATATATCGTAGTGTAACTAAAATGCTACTATTAAGCACCTATTTTTCAATGAACATTATAAATAATGTTTTGTTAAATGCTAATGTGCAAAGTACTGATCTTGAAAACGGTCTCCAATTTTATTCAAATATGAATTAAACTTGGAACGGGTTGAAAAAATTAAGGACTTAGAAGTCAAATACGACGCCGAATTGAAGTTTGCATGTAATGCGGCAAGGTCACGGCTACTGAAAAGGGAACTTTATGCTTTAATTCCACCGACTCCAAATACACTAACTCATGACCAACCAGAATATCGAAATATGACCTTGGTAAAACATGTAATAGTTTTAAAGATATTAGCACTTTTATGAATTTTGTGAAAACTGCCAACTTAGAACAGTGTCTCGAGTAACACGAATTTGAAGTCGTGTCACTCGAGACACTGTTATCTATATCCTTAGTAATAAATAATGCAGTTGCTTCAGTAACACAGCGATTTCTTGAGACATTTCAAGTAAACTAAAAACTAAATTATTTGTAAAAAATCGGAACGGTCCTTTATTCATTGAACGATTACCTACTTAAATATTATTGGGTCTAACTTGTTGAGAAATACGCTTATTCCGAGCTATTGCAAATTTTTTAAGGCGAATTATTTAGATCGTTTTGATTGTTTATTAAATGACTGGAATTTTTTAATTTATTAATCTCTACACGTTGTTCTGTAAAATTTGGTATTCATTATTTGACGCATGATTATTTTCCATTAAATGATTAGCAATAAAAATATCTTTTTTATTTATTTGTTGTCTTCTAGTATTGGAAAACAACAAATTATTCGCCGCAATTCTGCAATACTTGAATATTGCAGTGCTACATCTTGGGCGTGATAGATTGGTACTTTTTACTAACCCTTCTCACATATCCATTACTTAGCTAAATTACCGGTATGTGTAATGTGATACAACTATTTTTCTAAAAATTTATTTTTTGTTTTTTTATACAATATTCTTCTTGCTTAACCCTAAATGTTTTATGCTAAAGTTTTACCTGTACACGTAATCAGTTACATTAATTATTATACTATAACTGTCAATTTCTTGGAAATAGTAAAATATATTTTATGGAAAATATTTTGTAGTGATCGATAAGTTAAAAGGAGGGTCAAATAAAAATTTTATTTGCAAATTTCTACATGTTTAAGTTATTAAAGCTATTACTAGTGTTTGAAGGATTAGCTCAATTAATAACTCAAATAATATTCCATCGTTAACAATTAAGAGTTGACGAATTCTGTATTGGTTTATGTTTAATACTTATGTGGATACTTACGCATGACCCTTGTATAGTAAACTGTTTCGTTCAAGTTTATATAATCTACCGTTCGAGATAATATAAATTATGTGGCGTCTATGAACCATACTTTCATAAGATGATATTTATTGCTTTTTACATGCATACATATATCAATTACTAGACTTAAAGACTTAAAGCATGGCAGCAATAACATATATTTGAAATTATTTATATACTTCACGATTGTTTTTCAATAATTCTCGGTTATAACGAAATTTGTGAATCATGAACGCCTCTTTGTCAAATACAAATTTCGGTTTATTGATATTCTAAATTTATTAACATTATAAAATATAAGTTTTGAAAATATTGAAATAGCATAATATTTTCAATATGTGGTAGTATCATTGTTATTTTTTAGCCTACTACTAATTAAATCTGAAATAAGGAGAATATCTTGTATAATTAATGATAGAATTAATAAGAAATATACAATTAATAACACATGCTATCTGCTTCTGGGCTTCCGGGCGGGAACCGCGCAGTAGTTCAACCCTGAAGATATCTCATACAAATGGGTACGAAACGTCGGAAGATATACAAGTGATGTGGTTCCCGCCCGGAAACCCAGAAGCAGATAGCATGGACCACGACCGCGGAAGTCTACGTACCAGATTAATAACATATGTATTAGTATTAGGCAATAAAAAAAATATACTTTTAATGTATACGCTTCTTATAAGCAAATTTGTAAGTATATAAGTACGAGTTCATTGCCAATAATCAATAAACCCCGAAGATCATACCAGTAGTATTGGAAGTCTATTGAAATAGTTAAAATAAGAGGACAGAACGCTGCAAAAGTCACTCATTGATGTAACTGAAATCTATCAAATTTGTAAAACCCTCCCAGTGTTGTAATAAAATTCCTTGTCATCCTTGTGCAGAAAATGATATCTTAAATCTGCATTTTCTTGATTATAAACAAGAAAAATTGAATTTGCAAAATTTGTCTTTAATAGATCTATTTAAATATGTACGATTTATGTTTCTTCATTCTTTTATAATTACCCATTATCTCTATCTAACTTTACTATCTTGTTAATACATATTTTTGTATAAATATTTCTATAAAAGTAAATAACAATATAAATATTAATAACAAAATTTTCTATGTTACGAAGTTGAAATTGATTAGTTGCAGAAAATTTAGCAGGTTCAGAGAGTAACAACAAAAAGATTTGATGATTGCCTTTTCCTGATATTTTTAATTATATCCCCGGATATAGTTTTTCTTGTAGCCTTTGTTAATAAAGAATTATTACTATTTGAGATATCATTGCTATTATAAGCAAATCCTAACGGTTTTAAAAAATTGCTTAGTAAGAAAAGATTAGCAGGAAATCATTAATTCGAATATTAAAATGTTAAGATAACTTTTTTGATTATTTCAAATGATAAGTTTCGTAAATAGTATATAAGTATATATATATTTAGAAAGTTTATATAGTTCATATTCCAAAAATTAATGGGTCACGCCACTTTTTTAATCATAACTGTGTAACAAAAGGTTTTACATAACGTTTCTAATCAATTAAATAGTAATTCTATGTAATTTCGATTTTGATAATAACCATCTTTCGTAGCGATAATAATTGTTTCATGAACATTGATTACATTTCCATTAATTTTCCAATTTTTACGTACTTCACCCGCCTAAATGTAGAGACAACCAACTAGTAGATGCACGTCACGATTTGAATAATTCCATAATACAATGATTCGCAAACTCTTAGATTGAAACTCGTTACCTTCTCATCACCATAGTCCCCTTCACTTCCTAAGATTGGGAATCACTGCCATAAAAACTAAAATGGTTTACAGTTCGTATATCATTGCTATAAAGTACTTATAGGTTTCTTTTTCAAATCAAAGATAGATTTAAAAAATTGTATTGTTTTGCTACACAGTTTAGAATCGTTTAGCTGATTAATGAATTCCTTTCCAGATTTATTAGCATTTTTCGTTGTTTTTTCTCTGAATTTTGTATAACATGAGCTTGAGGGACGATATTGTTCTCTCTTTGCATACTCAATTGTTGTTGCTTTTAGGAAACACGCAAGCATCATCTGTTTTGTAAGTATTTCGGGAAAATATATCCGAATATACTTGTGCTTTTGGAATATTATTACTGACGATGCCTGTTCAATTATAATGAGTGTCAATAAATTATGTATATTAATATTGTCAATAGAAACTATTAATATATATTTTTCTAAATCCACAGGCGCCATTCTTTTCGAATGTATGGTAATACTAACGTAGCTTATGATGAAGATCACAGTGTAATTTTTTAAAACAATGATATTAATACCTCATTTTCATCCACTTCTTACAATCACAATGAAAAAGGAGATTTCACAGAATATTATTTTTATATAAATTATAAAAGCTTCATTGCATTTTGAATACTAATTTTATTTATGTTAGATAGTAGCGAAATATGTAGTAAATAGATTGGATATTTCTGCTAATTCCTTTATTTTTAAGAGTCCATTACAAACTTGATCCTCACTAATGGACGTCGTTTCATGTGTAATCATTCTGAATATCTGGCTTGAGAAATTCCGTCCACAATCAAAACTTCTTAGACTTTATTGATTTACTACTGAAGAATATGATGCAGAACCATTCCCATCCATCTAACGAAATGTTATTTCTACCATATGACGTTTGACATTAGTGTGTTCAAAATCGTATCATAGCAAGATATGTGTGACATTGTGATAGTTGTTCAAATGTTGTTTATACACTACTAGTACAAGCTTGATATTTTAACCTTCCGGATGAACATACAGTGGAATGTGATGGATGCAATGATATCATCCCGAAATCGCATTAAGTCGAGAATTTATAGCGTTTACTGCACATATTCTACGTTTTTCCGAATAAAATGTATTTTCTTTTAAATGATTTTCTAAGTATATTGAGCTATTTATTCTAGTCCTTATATATGTCCAAAATAAATATTTTTTATCAGAATTCTAACACGTAGTGAAATTCAATTTTCACGTAGTGGCCTAAATTTATTACTGGAAGTGTACATCTGTGTTTTTGAATTAATTTTATTCGCAAAGGGAAATAAGAGAATCCTAACATAATTAAATCTTTTATTTTTCGCTTTCTAATATAAATCGAAGCTACTTGACTTTTAGTCTGTATGTTTTACATATTCTCTAGTAATAGCTTGCTTTCAGATATTTATTTTTCAAGCAAATCACCAGAAATAAATTTCTGGTGATTTGCTTGATTGTAATAGTCGCTTCCTATACATTTATATCAACACTATTTATATTCCTTCTTAAGTAAGTAGAGTATTAGCTCTGCCTGTTGCATAGCTAGCGTAGTGTCGTAGTGTAGATATTGGAATTTGTCTATGACAAACGGAATAACAGATTTTCAACTGTAATGCATTTACTAATTAATAAATTGTAAATACACTCGATGAGTTGAAGATTACTTGTAACTATAGATTAAACACACTAAAGTTAGCAAAGAATTTGAAATAATCAGTTATGTTTCACAACATTTTAAACATTTTTAATAAGTCTGATTATTAAACAATTTCATTAATGAATTTATACAGTAGTTACATGATTTTTAATATAAAATTATATACACAATACATTAAATTTTTTTGTCACATACCTTTCTCTTGTGTATGTTCAAGCTTGTATTAGTAAATTTCTTACTAACCATCTTATCCGATGACTATGTATAGATAGATATGTATATAAATGCACGTATATTAACAGAGCGAAGTCAAGTCTATATTACTGCTTTGCGTTTCTGTATGGTTCTCTCGGTGTAATAAATACGTTACAATTGGACAATTGGAAATCATGTCACCGTAATAATTGCAATTAATGTACAATTGAATGAATTTATTAATTTTAAAAGTTATATCTGTCGTGTGTAAATATTTCTCCTCGTTTACAACTCTTTGTTCAATGGAAAATTTGTCAAAATTCTTTCCTGGCAATATATATTGATCATTTAAAATTGGACTAGCTCCATTTTTGTAATTCCTTTTAAATATTGACAGCGGTTTTTGTATATACAAAATTTTTGTGACTTAAAAATGTATAGGAAAATTAATATATTTCGTTGAAGTCATACAGTGTACAATTTGGTTCTCAACGGTACAGATCGCGTATGGAGTTTGTTTTCGTACAGGTATTTTTCGCCGTGGTTTACCAGGTGCGACACTTTGCAATTATCTGCTGATGATGACAACTTAGCTGTCGAAATGCGTATATAGAATTACGAAAGTTAATGTGGAAAGGGGATATATATCAACCTTAGTGATTAATATATTTCGATTTTGATTTGTCATAAACTATCGAAATACGAAGGAAACTAGAAATGTTATTCCTAACAATGAAACGAAAGACCCACAATTTTCTTGATAATTTTATTTTGCTCTTAACTTCAATAGATTTGTATCACCTGTCCTACAGTGACTTTATTCCATTAAACGAAAATGATTTCTGTCGGTTTTCAAAATAGGGATTAATCTCCTTTCTCAATTGGTTATCGCTTACAAACTGACGTCATTTGATGCGCTTTTTCAAATTTCTAAATAAAAAGAGATCAACTGTAGCCAAACACGAAAGATTTGTTGTCCAGCTCGAAAAAAATTTGCAGAGGATGGGTTCGAATTTGGTTGCTTAGTGAACTCAGTATGTTTATGAAGAATGAGAACTTTTTTGTGGCGCAAACCTGGACGTTTTTGGGCAATACGAGGGCGATTTCGTACATGAGGTCTCCCACGACGCCATTGGGTGAGTAGTGGGGATAGACAAGTTCTAACCCCCAAACGGTAATATCGAGTATCTCATTTTAGCTTCCAAAGTTTTATGTTCCTGTGTACCGTCGTTGAATATCATTTATTATTAGTTCGATTTCTGAGAAGCGTATCAAACAATGATCCGTGATAGAATTTTTAACGTTGAAAGGCTGTGTTTCTATCGAAATTCACAGGCGCTTGAAAGCTGTTTATGGCAGTTTGTATGGACGTGCAGAATATTCGCCAGTAGGTTCGACGTGCAAAACTCGTCTGCCAGCGCAGATAGTCATGCTCACCATTTTTTGGGATTATTCATACCGAATATCTGTCAAAGTGATCAACGATTAATTCAATAAGATACTGCGAATCTTTACGATCATTAAAGAATCGTATTCGTAGGGAGAGGCTAGGAAGAACAACTTTTTTGATGCGCACCGTGATAACATCAGACTGCACTATAGAAACAAAACGACGAAGTACAGTGACGAGCAGTTGTTTCGCACCCTTCGTTCAGTTATGATTTGACAGTCAGATTTCTGGTTGTTTCTAAAGTTGAAGGAGGCATTGCAATTGGATCAACAGTAAATAAAAAAGTTTTTCCGTGAACGGAATGAAGAAATGGATTCAGCGTTTGAAGAAATATGTTACACTAACGGGGATTATGCGGAAAAAAAATTATGTATAATGGTATTACAATAAATTTACTTTACTCTGAGACTAGTTTTATTATTTTGTCTTTTCTTATTTTTATTTTATAGAGAAGAAAACCGTATATATGAATCTACCCTCGTAGATGTACGTAATTTTGTTAACGTAGTACCTTAAGTAACTGCTGTTATTATAGTCCCCCTGCAACATGTATTTATCAAGCGTAGTTTCGGCGTGGTCCCAAGAGACGGTTAATCATCTTCAATGGATTCACGATCCCACGGAAACTGTTTTGCTTAATATTTATATCATTCGTTCGTAAATAGTTTTAAGAGCATTCTGTTCTCTTGTTAAAAATTTGATGATATTCTAATTTCACAAAACTTATTTTTTGTTGTAAAACACTTATTCCTTTGAGTCTTCCTAGGTACCGAAATTAACCTTTTCTTGTCACAAGTATTCTGTATATGCTCTATATGTTTTCGTAAAAATACTATTTTTATTAGTTAAATTTTATTTGATTTGAAAAAAGATAGCCTTTTAATATGTTATATTTAAAAATACGTCGAATGTATGAGAAAAAATAAATTTTTGTTAAATAAATCGTAAAATTAAGTCTGAAATTAATGAATCAAGATATTTTTTATTACACACCATCCCAAGAATTTTGTTTTTTCAAAATAGATAATCGATTTCATTTAAAAAAACAAGTAATTAAAATGTTTAGTTCATTCATCCAAAAAAATTGCTATAGATAATCAATTTAGGTACTTTTGAATTAAAAAAGGTATTCACTTGAGTTTGCAAGATCTTTTGAAGTGATTTTGAATAACAGGAACTACTAATTTTAAGCTTCTTGTTTAATAATTTATTTCAGTATGTTAAAGTTAAATATATAATAATTTTTTTTGATACTATTTGTTATATTTAAATAATTATGTACAATTTAATTTATTTTGGAAATAACCTTTTCTCCAATACTTTATATGAAACAATAGAATTTTTTTGAGAATATTGTAAGTCTTTAAAGCTTTGGTGCTTTGATGCGATGTCACTGTAACAATCAATGTTTCGCTGTCTACCAAATAATTAACAACAGATTCTTATATATAAGGAGTGAGATGTTAATTCTGAGAAAAATATATTACAGGTGAAACCAACCTGAACTGATGATTTACGACAGTTTTGTAACCCTGTCTCTACTCTTAGTAGGACAATAAATAAATGTCCATATTCTCACATTAAACGATCCCTTTGCTTAACCTCCAGGGTGCTAAAAGTAAAACAAAAACTCAGAAAATGGGGGGGGGGGTCTAATAGGACGCCACACTATTGTTACCCTGAAAGTCTTTAGCCAATACTGAAGCAAAAGGATGATCCATAAAATACGTACGATATTTAGTTAACAAAACAAGTTCATTGTGCTTGTTACAAACATCTTGATATACACTGTATTTAGAAATATAAATAGTCTAGTTAATCATAATCACCTATACGTATAGTTGGTCTACACTAGTCATACAAAATATTCTTTATATATGTGCCACTTCATAAGCACTTCCGAACAACAAAACAAATATAATCACGTAAGAAAATACCGTTGAGTTCACTACTGAACCAATAAGTACATAAAGCCATTTACATGTGTGGAGTATAATTGACAGTGGTCTATGAAATAAAAGATTATGACGAAAAGCTATTGTAAATAGTGGACGGTTTACTAATTAACAGTCAACTGGCAAAAATAATTAAATAAGGCAAACCATCTAACGAGCCCTTGATTAACTTCGAGCTATCAAATAAATGAATGTAATATTTGAACAATGGACAATTTATTAACAAGTAAATTAGTGTTATTAAATATTTGTAAGTAATATTTAAATGGTGAACAGTTGATTAACAAGCCCTTAATTAAATTAGAGTTAAAAAGTTATTAACAGGCCTTAAATTGATTAAATTAGGGCTCTAAACTAAGTGTGTAATTTAATATTAAATGACCGGCTAACGAGTCAATTATTAGTTAAAGAGATTAGATATGTGTAATGTTTGAATAAATATTTGTATAATTACCTTCTGTTCAACCAGTTAGCCATAAAAGTAATGATCTAGGCTCTAACAACTCTTAAACTAACCCGTAATTATACTGAACGGTTGCGTATAAACTAAAAACAGTCTTATGAATCAAATATACTCGTACATAACAATGAACTATTTAGATGATACAATTATCGAAAGTCCTGGATTCTTGGCTAAATTACAATCCATTTGGTACCTTTGAACGAGGAACAGGTGCCGGACGGCTTCGCTTAAACCTTAAGATAGTAAAGTGGCTGCATTCAAGCAAATTAAGCTCTGTCTTCTTTATTAAATGGAAACATGATCTTCGAAAAGTCAATAATCTGGTCCACTAAGTAATTAACATACAACTAAAGATAGGTAGGTCAGGAATCCTTACGATAGAATTAGAGGGTTAATTAATGAGATAATTTGTCTTTCCAGTAAGACGCTAGTGCAATGTCAAGATGGACCTTGTCCACGTGTTCGCGGTTTATCAACTTATCTGACATAATCCAACTATAAGTCGATAAAAGTCGACAGCAGTCGCCATAGAATACGAAAACATAATTAATTGTGCATATAACAATTTATTTACACATATGCATGTATACACAGTGCAACAATTAAATAATGAGCGATTTTATAGTAAGAGATGCAGAAATGCCATCAACAATACATTACAGATCATCGAACAACCTTTGCAATTTTGTGTTGGTAGTAGCAGACCGTTGTCACTTTAACGTCATGGAACAAAAAACGGATATTAAATTTTGTTTTAATTTCCACAAATAATAAATTTAGAATGTCAGTCTTTGAATACGTGTTTGGTTTTCATTTTCCATTTTTTTAAATAAACAATACATAATTAAACCACCACTGTGGGTGTTAAACTGACAGCAAATAATTGGTAACAGATAGATTAGTTGTTTGTTTTGAAGTTTTTCTAAGGATTTTACAACCTACTAGCAGAAATTAAATGAACTAAAGGATTGCCAAAAAAACCGTACATATGTACACATTTGTTCAAATTTTCAAAATTTAAATTGAAGTAGTCCCTGAAATATTCTAATGGATGGTCACCGTGAGACGTAATGTACATACTTGAATAAAATACATGTATTATTCAATAGCCTTGTTTCCATATTATACTACGAACTCTCGTTATGTATAGATTAGTTCTGTACATACAATCCATGACCATCAACCACCTCCAAAAAAGCCCTATATATATTGCTTTTAGTTTGTTGTGATTCTTTTATTGTGAAAACATGTTTTTGGTTTCTTACAAACCTCGTAGCCGCAAATATATAAGCTGTGATTTTAAAATAAGCTTTGTTTCTCGTATACGTGAGTTGTAGATTTTATTTTTGCCAAATATTTTTTTTTCGTCTTTAGGTAAAAAACATGTTACATTCTATAAAAAAATTTTGGATTGTGTTAAAGGTGGGTAAAAAATTTTAAAAAATATTCGCAAAATCAGCATTTAATGTCAATATTGAGGTAAGCCCTTGTCATATATTAAAAGACTACAGTATTACATAGTCAGCGGCGCCTTACGTAAGCAGTAGGAATAGAGAGCACGCATGTTGCATTTAGCACTCGAATACTCGATCGTTAAATTGCAGTTGTAAAAGAAAATTGTTGTTATCATCATTATGTCACAATAATAGCATTGACCCTTGAGGAAAAAATGGAACTATAATAAAATTATACTATCAGGGACATTTTCTTCGAGGTATTGACAGTGATTTTACCAAAATTACGTTCGCTCTGTAATATATAGATTGCAGTGACGGCTCGTGAGTATTTGACATGGTGAGGCAGATAGAATAATAAATATTCAAAATTGTTTACAATTGATTAATAAACTCTATATACCTACTACATATAAAAACAGTTTATATATATTTATATATATATATATAGGGCTTCCAGTACAAACAGGGCTGCCAGACGTGAACTGAGCCCTATATCGCGCCCCATTCAATTTTTAAGGGAAAACGAAGTATCAAAGCAAACCCTTGTGAAACGAAAATAAATATTCTAAAAAATCAAACAAATTCTAAAAACATTAATCAAAAATAAGAACTCAATCTTCTAGGATTTAAAAATAAAAAATAAATACATTCCTATTATAATATAAAATTTAATAATATAACAAATATATACATATATATGTATATATTGGGTCTGGGAAAAAGTTCGTGGCGTTTTTTCAGTAAAATTCAACTGGTCCCCGCATGGCGCGTGGACGAATTCATTTAAACCGAATATGCTCCATTATTATCGACAATGTTTCGCCATTTTTTTGGTAGATCCATGATCCCATCGGTGAAAAACTTCTGTGGTTTCTGGTCGAAAAACTGAATCAAGTAGTTTTCACAGGCTTCTTTTGAAACCAACTTAATTCCATTTAGAGAGTTCTGCAGAGATCGAAACAGATGATAGTCAGAGGATGCTATATCCGGACTGTAAGGTGGGTGCATCAAAACTTCCCAACCAAACTCTCTCAATTTTTGACGGGTCATCAAAGAAGTGTGTGGTCGGGCGTTGTCATGATGGAAGACAACACCTTTCCTATTAATCAATTCGGGCCGTTTTCTTTCAATCGCCTGGCGTAATCTCTCTAGTTGTGCACAGTAGAGTTGAGAATCAATCGTCTGACCAGTTGGAAGTAGCTCGTAGTGGACGATTCCCCTCCAGTCCCACCATACACACAGCATCACTTTTTTTGGCGTCAATGTTGGCTTAGCGAACGCTTGTGACGGCTCACCATCCTTTATCCACGATCTTTTACGCTTCCGATTATCGTACGTAATCCATTTTTCATCTCCGGTTATTAAACGTTTCAGAAACGGCTCGATTTCATTCCGTTTCAGCAGCTCATCGCAGATGTTAATTCGGTCCATCATGTTTTTCACGCTCAACTCATGAGGAACCCATACGTCAAGCTTTTTTTTGTAACCAGCTTTGTGTAAATGGTTCAAAACAGTTTTGTGGTCAATGCCTAGCTCCATGCCAATATCGACACTGCTGATATGCTTATCTTGTTGGACTTTTTCAAGAATTTCATCAGATTTTTCAGTGATTGGACGACCGGAGCGTGAGTCATCTTTCACATTGAAATTTCCAGAACGAAAGCGAGCGAACCATTTCCGCGCAACAGATTTCGATAAAGTACCTTCACCGTACACAGCACAAATTTTATCACAAGCCTGCGCAGCGTTCTTCCCCTTATCATAATAATATTGCAGAATATAGCGAAATTTCTCATTATTCTTCTCCATTTTCAAGTGCGAATAACTTTCCAACCACTGCACCGATTACAATGTTTCTACGCTCAAACTAACGTTCGGAAGGTCATCTAAAAAACGAGCCGTCGGTGGTGTCGCTGTGACTTGTTGTTCTTTAGTTATCGGCAACCAATGCCATCTATCGGGAAAAACGCCACGAACTTTTTCCGAGACCCAATATATAAATCAACAACAATCCAATAACAAAATTTCAAAATTACATGCAAAATGAAAATATTTTAAAATACAGAGAATTTCCTTTATTGGCATTGCACGTAGAATTACATTTAATAGATTTTACTTCTTGTATAGCAAAGGTATCCTCCGGTTTTTTGTGTTAGCAAAATAATCAATTACATCATTATAAAATCGTTCATCCCTCGTCAT
The DNA here is from genome assembly GCA_031893035.1 of Dermolepida albohirtum. Lineage (NCBI taxonomy): Eukaryota > Metazoa > Arthropoda > Insecta > Coleoptera > Scarabaeidae > Dermolepida > Dermolepida albohirtum. Next base: position 270,800 of record JAVIWB010003017.1, on the reverse strand, counting down.
CGTTTTAACCAATTCCTTTTCGATTGCAATTAGTGCACAGTTACTAAGTCTTTGTTGTCCAATTGTATTTCTAACATACGATTTTATACGTTTCAATGTGGAAAAACTTCGCTCAACGGACGCGGAAGTTACCGGTATGGTAACTACTATATATAACTATAATTTAAAAAGTTCTGGCATACAGATGGCTAACTTTTGTTCGTGCATAAATCTTAACATTCATTTCACATGGTGTTTTAGAATTACCAAGGAGTTGCATGTCACTATAAATAACAGCTAATTCATTTTTTAATTGAATTTGATCAAAAAATTTATATTGTTCAAACAAATTATTTAAGAGCCTCTGAGGAAATGCCTTCGAATATTCTTCAAATTTACTTTCTGTTAATAAATCAAAAAAAGCAAGTTTTTCTAAATCAATAAATCTAATTTCAATTTGACTAATAAACGTATCTAGAATTTCGAAAAATAATTTTCTATAATTTTGTTTAGTATCTGGAACGTCATCAATTCTACGCCTTTTATGTGCAACAGATTCGTCAGACATCGAATTTTCGTATACAGTACTGAAATATGTATCACACTCCCGAAATTCTCTAAACTTATCAATCAAAAAACGTAAACGATCTCTGGCATAAATAACATCAATTAGTTCGTTTTGTAATATTGAAAATACAACGTCAGTTTGTCCAAATATTAACTTAAAAGTATCTAAAAGAAAATTAAAATCATTATCCAGAAGAAGATTTTTTAATCCAAAAGCTTCTCGTATAGATATGCTATCAAAGTCAGGACTTTCTGCAATGAAATCAAAAACTTCAATTAACTTATTTTTATTCGCATGAATTGTAAAAACAGCCCTAGAAGTGAAATTCCAACGAGTAGATGCGTTTGATGGTATATGTTTTTGACAGATTAAATTTAACACATGAGTTCTCTTAGTGGATTTGGAAAAAAAAGATGAAAACCCTGACAAATTTGAAAAAAATATTCTTACAGACGTTATGGACTTACAAGATGTTCCTAACACTAAATTCAAGACATGTGCATGGCAGTGTGTAAATATTGCTTGAGGAGCTATTTCTTTAACTTTTGTTTGTAAACCGTTCACATGCCCAGCCATAACTGCCGCTCCGTCATACGTTTGAGCAATTAGTTTACTATTAAACTGAAATTTTTCAAAAATATTAGTTAATAATTTAAATAAATCATCAGAGGTGCGACCTGAACTTACATCAAAGAATCCTAAAAACCTTTCAACAATATTACCCTCGATCGTGTATCTTACAATAATAGACAATTGCGAATTACATGTTATATCTGTTGTTTCGTCTATTTGCCATGAAAAATATTCTGAATTAAAAATTTCACAATCTATTTTTTTCTTTACAATAAAACTAATTGATTCTATTAATTCGTTTTGAATTGTTTTCGATGTGACAAAAAATACAGAGCTATCATCTAAGAATTTTTGTAAAATGGTATCATGTTTTGCCGTTAATAAAACAAGTTCTTTAAAATTTCCCCTGTTTGCAGAAGTATTTGTTTCATTATGTCCTCTGAAAGATAATTCCTGTGTACAAAGAAATATAGTAATATCAATTAAACGCTTTAATATATCTCGATTTTGGCTAACTTCTTTATTGTAATTCTCCATTTGATTGCGCCTCACATTGTCTATCGCATTCGCGATATTATATTTTCCGAACATATGTAATTTACAAGTAGCTAAAATGTGATGTTTGGATTTAGTATGTTTTTCTACTGATCGCGACAAGTTTTTAAGATCAAAATAACCCGTTTTACTCCAAATACTATCTGGATTTGTGGAAAAAATTATACATGCCCAACAAAATAATCTGTTTCTTTTTATATTACCACATAACCAATTACATTTGTTATAACACGAATTATTGAAATTTCTGTTAGACTTACCGTGTATTGTAAGAGATTTTGACAAATCAGGGTTTGGTCTTGGAAGGTTTTTGACATATAATTGATCTTCTACCGATAGAACAACGAACGTATTTCTTATTAAAAAATCTACAATGTCTTGTGTATTTCTTACATTTTCTAAATCCATATTCACAATTTTTAAATCACTGAAAATATCACTAAACAAATATTAAAATATTTAACCTAACTTTGTTATTCCCCCGAGTTTAACTGCTGTAATTTGCGATTCGGGCCGAGAATGTCAGCCTCGGTAGTTCGGCGATTGTGATTCGATGAGAGGCTCAGTTTAAATTGGCTTCAGATAAATTATTGTATTGTACATACATACATACATTGATATCTAAATAATATCTACTTGAAACAATAAAAATACTCCTGTTAAAACTTAAAACATATTATTTGCGTGGAGGAAGTATTGAGAAACTATACAAGAAGAATGTAAACCTTTAGACATCTTTATATCATTAAATAAATACTTAATTTATCCTATTAATAATGCTTTCTATATTATTAAAAAATTCAAAAATCTCACAATAAAGTTAGAAAAATCTATTAACTTTTTGAATATTTTTTCTTCTTTGTTATCTTAAATATGTAGCTAATACTTTACTGTAATTTCCATAGAAATTGAGAATTTTTTTGACTGCTGTAGTGCGTTATAAATTTTCAATGAGAGGCAATGAGTGGCCGGGCCTCAAATATTCGTGTTTAGTAGGGATATACATAGATCAAGCATGAAGTTGGTCGGGGCAAGTATACGCGCTCGTACATTCGCACGGAATTAAAATGAAATGATAAATTTGTACTTTGCTTGTAATGCCGGTTTATTTAAAACTATTTTCTTATTGTTTATAAGATAAATTCTGAATAAAAGATGATAATTAATTTATAAAGAATTTTAAAAGTATACATATTATTCTTGTTATAATTCCAAGATTTAGATGGTGAGGCACTGCCTCACCTGACCAGCCGCCACTGATAGATTGAAAAGTAACGTTCTGGTGATGTATGACACTGTTGAAAGACGAGAACAATAGAGTTCATAGTTGTAAGAATAGCAAAAGTATGTTCATACAGGTTTTCTGGGCGATTGTATCGTATGCTATATTTTTGTCTAATATATTAGGTGTAGTAATCGACCTTTGGCGCCTGCGCAATTCGTTTGCTTCTCGATTCGGTTAGTTTTTAAACGGCGGTCATTTGAAATAGGTGATATCAATCGTTGGCAATTGTATATCAAGATAGGCGTGTTCTTTTTTATATTAGAAATGCATATTTATATGTCAGAAGAAAAATTATTAAAATGTTTGGTCGGGAATATTAACGTTAGACCTTGAATAGTGTGAAATACCTCGATCTTCTGCAAACGCATGTTATTTATAATTTGGTAGAAAACCAGAAATTATCAGCAGGGTGACTGTCCAGCTCGTAATGCTGCATCTGTCTCGGGAATATCTAGAGTCCGTTTTTTCCAGGTAAAGTGACAGCATCTCGGCCTAGAGCATCATCTGATCCATATCCGAAAGATTTTTCTAAGTAAAATCCTCAGATTTAGGACACTCTAGAGAAGGCTAAAAAGTTCTTTGGAAAAAGCTAGATTGTAAAATTTGTAGGTGCGGACAAGGTAGCAAACTTTAAGACAATTATATTTATAATTTTATTCATAGAGCAAAAAAAATAAGTTCAAATTTTTTTGTTAGGAAATGATATATTTACATAATATTTGTACACATGCTGACACGGCCTAAGTTCAGATAATATATATCCACCGTAACTTTTTTTATAGATCAAATTTGATAATGTGACTTGTGTATCAAACAATGCAAATTTTCGGTGATATGACTACGTTAGAATACGTTTTACATATGACCAAAAATCACGGTTAAGTCTACGAGAACAAATAAAGTTAACCGCTGACCAAACTGGTTCAATAACACATGACAGATTGAGGTGTTTCCCATAAAGAAACTGCTCTTGAATAATACAATGAACTGCCAGAGGTTTTGAGTATTTAACCATTTCACGATCCTGAAAAATTTGCTCAACTAATCATTTTGCCCGTTCCACACGTACCTTTACCAACATTAGTTGAGACACATTTTAACTGATTCAATTGCAAATTGGACAGTGTTAACGTTTTCTCGACTTCCTTGAAGATATATTCGCCCGTAGTTGTTCCATGGACACTATTCATAGAAGAAGATTGTTCATTTATCTCAAACTTACCCTCGAATAAACAATAAAAATTGGGCGGAATTAGTTATGTATGTCGAGTATCCAACGAAAAACACTTGCAATATTTTGCCTTGTCTTTTAATTGACACTTAGTGTGGTTCACAATGTCCTGAATTCTTCTGTTTTTGCCGAAAGACTGACAGATCAAAATAAATCCATTTTCTTTGAGCACATTTCTTCGGCTGTTACAAGCAAACATTAAATTAAGCCGCTATCAGTAAACCGTTTCATTATCGTGGTTTTATAAATAATCTATTCGTAAGCTGACTTTAGTTACTGCTTTATTATAACTTTTTACTTTTACGAATAAGTTGCGCTTCGAATAATGTGTCACGTGCTTACTTTGGTAATGGCGATATATATTGTACTATTTTCGTTCAACTATTGTGATATTACATATGTGTCATTTGTTTTTATGATAAAATAATTCATACTCCATTCAGCTTTAAAAGCACGCATTCGAGATCTATGAAAGGTGATAAAGGAAATAAAATAAATAAAATAAACAAAATATCGCAGAGCACCGTAATAGACAATATTACGTGCGGCGTCATAACAAATCCGGGAGAACTACTAACACATGCTATGGTGACGGTAGAAGGCAGAGTGTATGTGACGCATGTAGCGCAACGTGTGGTCATTCTCAACTTTACTATCGCAACACGTAATTTGATTTATTTTTGGTTCATCACGTAAAAAAATAATAATAAGCCACGAGTCGGGCGGGGTTGGGTTGGGCCGGATTTGTGGTTTGCTGACATATGTTCTGCAGCATCGAGCAAATAATAAAGACAAATATCATTTAAAAATTAATAATTGTATGAAAGCAATTACAGAAGATTTTTTTCAGTAATATAATGTGAAATTTTTATGATAGACTAGATCTCGTTCAATAGAGGAGGTACCTAAGACGTTTTTAAATAATAATTCGTTACGTTCGATTTTGACAGAATATCTTTTCTTAAAGAATTAACTTTAATTTGTGGTGATATTTCTCAATAAATTTTTTAATTGTTTGTATATTATTGTTTTATTTATATTTACTTGCTTGCAGAACTATCTATTAATGTTCCTGTTCAACTTTATTCCTGTAGATAACAAATATATTTGAAAAACATAACCACGTATTTAAATTACGGTTTTTGTCAATCTCGAAGTAATTTCTAATAATATACGTTATTAAACGGCAAATATACCAATGTTATTGATGTGAATTAAGAAATTTATTTATTAATAACACTAACATGATACATGTGTGAAACTACTAATCCTTCAATACAGGTACCAGCATTGTCAACAACTCGATGTGGAAGTTGCAGTTTGCTTTAGCAGCGCTTGTTCTCTTGATGGTTCTGATACAGCGCTCTATTGCTTGCATAATCTCGGGAACTGTTCGGAGTCGAATGTCATGAAGTGGTTCGTTCCTTCATCTTTGGAAATAAATCAATCACATGGGCATAAATCCGGTGCATATGGTGGATGGAAGAGTAATTTTCAACGCCAACAATTATACATATCAAGTATTGGGCGTGCTATAAATTATCATGCAAAATGATGGGAGGGTTTTGGGAAAATTATAGTCGCTTTCTTCACAACGCTAGCCTCAGACTATATTCCAAAAAACTGAAGGAAATATTGCACTAACACTTTCACATTAGCAGGGGTAGAATAAAGTTTTGTTTGATGTGGTGACCCGGAATGATGTTATTCCTTGGATAGACACTTAAATTTAGGTTCGTACGATCTGGTCCATGTCTTATCACGCGTAATAATGCGATGTAAGAAAGCGTATCTCACGACCATAACGCTTCAAGTAAATATGTCGTATGCGATAATCCTATCTCATGTCCTAATTCACGAATCGTTTGATGTTGATCTGTGTATAATAATGCGGCAATAGCCTCTCTTCATTGATACCAGAGCGATCTATTCCTCTTTTATGAACATGACGAAAACACATACCACAATAGTTTAGATCGGTAACTCATAGAAGACTATCTTTATCTGGCTATACAACATGCGCTTTGGTTCGGAAGGAAGTCCATTGTAAAATAGGTAATGCATAGAGTAATATGTGGTAACAGTGAAAATAATTCGTTCCGTCTATCTTCGCTTCCACAACAGTGTTGCCACTAGTTCCATCATCGTTTTGAGTGTATGTATACATACGAGGTGTGGCAATTAAGTAACGAGACTGGTGTGAGAAACGTTATTTATTGCAAATAAACTTATATTTAACTTTTATTCCCTTCGAATTACTCATCTCACTTATCTATACACCGCTGTACGCATGTCTTTCATTGTTCAAAATAATACTGTAGTTCATCAGTTGTCAGCTTCTTCAACAACTCTGCCGTTTTTGTTTTTATATGTTCAACAGACTGAAACTGTGTTCCATTTAATGCACTTTTCACTTATGGGAACAGGTGGAAATCACATGATCATTGAGCGCTAAAAATTGCTTTACAGATAGAGCATTATAAGCTGGAACTTTTGTCATGTTTAATTCATCATGCAAAAATGTATCTTACTGTTTCTTTGTTAATGTTTACCAGATTGGCAATCATCCGACTGCTCAGACGACGGTCTTTACGCACAATTTCGTTAATTTTCTGAACGTTTCCTTTAGTTCTTGCAGTCACAGGTCAACTAGGACAGTCATCATCTCGATCTTCAGAAAACCGTTTGTGCAAAAAATCGCGCACGTAACATAAGATTATCAGCAAACACCTCTTTTAACATTTTTAAGCATGCTGTTTGTGATTTTTTTAATTTGACAAGTAATTTCAGCTTAATTCGCTACTCGATTTTTCTGTCAACCATTATCACGGCACTAACAGTGCCCTCTACAATTAAAGCTTCAAGTGAACTTGCGAAATATAAAAAACTTCCTCATTGTCTAATTTAAATGGTTACTTGAGAGACGCAGATGTAATTTTTTTAATTAAAAAGCAATAGTAATTTAATTAAATGAGAACAATCGCAACTATTCAAAAAGCACTTCTTCATTATCGTTATTATTCTTATCATTCTTTTCCAAAATAAATCCATCAAAATTCGAATCGTTACAATATCATAACTGCTCTTATATAAATATTGTATTTGGAACACATTAAGCTTAAAATATAGTACTTTTACGTCATACTGTAAGAATTCGAATTTGGCTAAAACATCATATGTGTGTTTATATAGATTGCGTCAAATATTTGAGAACAAATACGCGTGAAAGTTACTCACTTATAACGTATCTTGGGAAATATACGTCTTCAAGCAAAACGACATTTGTCACATTTTTGAAAAGATCAAAGTACAGAATTTTTGTTTTTATTTCTAATATTAAAAGAATAGAGAAAAACATATAAAAGAATGTAAAAATCAATACTTTACCTATCACAGATTTTTCATATCATTGAAGTTTATAATAACCTAATATTTCTCGCATTATGAACACACTCCTTCCCATTTTCTCGGCTTTAATATAGATTCATTTTATTACGATAATATAGATGTGTATTATTTATCATTTTTCTATCAAATCCGGAATAGCGATTTAAGATAATTTTATTTTTATTGTGAAGCATTACAAATTTGTTCTAAACAGAGATTATCTGTAGATAATTTAAATTTTATAATCTTCTGAGTTATGTAATAAATACAATAATTTGAAGTATAGTAATTTTGTGTATTGTGTAACATCGATTCTATGTAATTCCTCTATGAAAAGAAAATATAAAGATATTAATTAGTATATGGTCCAAAAATTAGACAAATAAAAATTGAATTTGTATGTAATTTATCAAATTAGTTGTTGGTAATTTTGATGGAGCCTGTGGTTGATTCATTTAATCACTGAAGGTTGATATATAACCCTTTGCCACATTAATTTTCGAATTCTGTATACGTATTTCGACAACTAAGTTGTCATCATCAGCAGATAATTAAAAAGTGTCGCACCTGGTAAACTACGGCGAAAAATACCCGTACACTTTTTAATTATCTGCTGATCATGATAAGTTGTCGAAATACGTATATAGAATTCGAAAATTAATGTGGCAAGGGGTTATATATCAACCTTCAGTGATTAAAAAATTAGTTGTTGCTTACTTAATCACTGATTCCATTTGGATTAGTTGCTTGGTACTTAGATCCTGTTTTTAGATTCTCTCCAGTGAAATAGTTTTCTTGACAATTCATCTGAATATGATAGCGATTGCATTTCTTGTCTCATGTGAATTAACAAGAGTTCAGGCTCCTAACTCCTAACATAATGTACCTCAATTACTTATCTAATTTTTTTTTTTAGTTTGTATAGATATATTCTTATTCCATCAGACAGATTTAAAGTAGCTAATTATTCCTCATCTTTATGTGTTTTTCTCTTTTTCGTGAACAGCTTATGTTAAATACTTACGAAATATACAGTGTGTATCAGCAAAATGGAATAAATTCGATAATAATTAAATGGAAGGGTGTTCGAAAAAACGCTCGGACACGTCGATTGGGATTTTTAGTTGCGTATTTTTTTAAATAAAAAGTTTATATACAGGGTGTGTCATGTAAAAGTGGTCAATACCAACTTTCTTATTTTAAATGCAACACCCTGTCAAATATTAAATTTTTGGATTCTTTAGAAAATTCCAGACATATTTCATGTACAATGTTCTATACCTATCTTCGACTGTTTCGGAAATATTAAATGTTTTCAGATAAATTTGAAAAATTTTTGATAATATAAAAAATAACAAGAAAAACATTAATGTCACTGTAGGAGATGTTCAAAGTGTTCGCCGCAAACGTCTTGACAACATCCTAATCTTAAATAAAAATTTTTTCTAACGTTGCTCAACATCTCAGGTGTGACCGATCTAATCGCAACTATTATTTGTCTTCTTAAGTCAGCTAAGTCGAGGGGTTTAGTTTTGTATACTATACTCTTGACATATCCCCATAAGAAGAAGTCTAATGGCGTTAGATCAGGGGATCGTGCTGGCCATTCCATCGATCCTCGCCTACCTATCCACCGATTCGGGAATATTTGGTTGAGGTACTGCCGGACATTGATTTGGTAATGGGGTGGTGCTCGATCTTGCTGGAACCATATCGTATTTGCTGGAACTTGTGGGTTTGCTAGATCAGGATATAAGTTTGTCAAAGCTGGCACGAGATTATTTTGAAGCAATGATAAATAATTGTCGCCATTCAAATTTCCATCAACGAAAAAAGGACCTACGATATGATCTCCAACAATTCCTGCCCAAACATTAACCTTCTCAGGGTATTGCGTATGTTCTTCCCTCATCCAGTGAGGATTTTCCCTGGACCAATAGCGGCAATTTTGACGATTAGCATGACCGTGAAGCGTAAAGGTACACTCATCAGAAAATAAAATATGTTCTAATTGGATCACATTGTTATCTAACATTGTCATCATTTGTTCACAAAAATACGTTCTCTTATCAAAGTCGTCTTCCATGAGCTCCTGAGTTGGTATAATTTTATAGGGATGCATTTTATTTTCTTTTAATGTGCGAGTAATCGATGAATGGCAAACATCGGACATTGACGCTGCTTGTCTACTAGAAGTATGCGGGTTTTCTTCAAACTCAAGCACAATATCCAGTTTGGTATCATTATTTACTGCCTTCGCAGCTGCTTTTTTTATTTGCCTTACATGTCCAAACTCGCGAAACTGCTTTTCTATTTTATTAATTGTTCATTGGGATATAGGCGGCAAATTTGGAAATTTCTCATGAAATAAGTGAGCAACTTCCATTTGTGTCCGTGTGTTATCTCCATAACCAATCATCTGCAGAATTGTTATTTTGTGCATTTCTGTTAAATGAACCATTTTGCTGAAATGTAGTTAGCGAAATTCAAACAGTTATGACACTGACAACACTATGACACTGACAACACTTTGCTAAGGCAAGGTATTTTAAAACGAAGTACAAGTACAATTAGAGATTTTCACTTAATAGTTCGGTAAACAATCTATTGGGTCTGGGAAAAAGTTCGTGGCGTTTTTCCCGATAGATGGCATTGGTTGCCGATAACTAAAGAACAACAAGTCACAGCGACACCACCGACGGCTCGTTTTTTAGATGACCTTCCGAACGTTAGTTTGAGCGTAGAAACATTGTAATCGGTGCAGTGGTTGGAAAGTTATTCGCACTTGAAAATGGAGAAGAATAATGAGAAATTTCGCTATATTCTGCAATATTATTATGATAAGGGGAAGAACGCTGCGCAGGCTTGTGATAAAATTTGTGCTGTGTACGGTGAAGGTACTTTATCGAAATCTGTTGCGCGGAAATGGTTCGCTCGCTTTCGTTCTGGAAATTTCAATGTGAAAGATGAGTCACGCTCCGGTCGTCCAATCACTGAAAAATCTGATGAAATTCTTGAAAAAGTCCAACAAGATAAGCATATCAGCAGTGTCGATATTGGCATGGAGCTAGGCATTGACCACAAAACTGTTTTGAACCATTTACACAAAGCTGGTTACAAAAAAAAGCTTGACGTATGGGTTCCTCATGAGTTGAGCGTGAAAAACATGATGGACCGAATTAACATCTGCGATGCGCTGCTGAAACGGAATGAAATCGAGCCGTTTCTGAAACGTTTAATAACCGGAGATGAAAAATGGATTACGTACGATAATCGGAAGCGTAAAAGATCGTGGATAAAGGATGGTGAGCCGTCACAAGCGTTCGCTAAGCCAACATTGACGCCAAAAAAAGTGATGCTGTGTGTATGGTGGGACTGGAGGGGAATCGTCCACTACGAGCTACTTCCAACTGGTCAGACGATTGATTCTCAACTCTACTGTGCACAACTAGAGAGATTACGCCAGGCGATTGAAAGAAAACGGCCCGAATTGATTAATAGGAAAGGTGTTGTCTTCCATCATGACAACGCCCGACCACACACTTCTTTGATGACCCGTCAAAAATTGAGAGAGTTTGGTTGGGAAGTTTTGATGCACCCACCTTACAGTCCGGATATAGCACCCTCTGACTATCATCTGTTTCGATCTCTGCAGAACTCTCTCAATGGAATTAAGTTGGTTTCAAAAGAAGCCTGTGAAAACTACTTGATTCAGTTTTTCGATCAGAAACCACAGAAGTTTTTCACCGATGGGATCATGGATCTACCAAAAAAATGGCGAAACATTGTCGATAATAATGGAGCATATTCGGTTTAAATGAATTCGTCCACGCGCCATGCGGGGACCAGTTGAATTTTACTGAAAAAACGCCACGAACTTTTTCCCAGACCCAATATTATGTGAAAATCTTATTTTTATTGTAAACAAAATTATTAATCTGAAAACATTTAATATTTCCGAAACAGTCGAAGATAGGTATAGGACATTGTACATGAAATATGTCTGGAATTTTCTAGAGAATCCAAAAATTTAATATTTGACAGGGTGTTGCATTTAAAATAAGAAAGTTGGTATTGACCACTTTTACATGACACACCCTGTATATAAACTTTTTATTAAAAAAATACGCATCTAAAAATCCCAATCGACGTGTCCGAGCGTTTTTTCGAACACCCTTCCATTTAATTATTATCGAATTTATTCCATTTGGCTGATACGCACTGTATGTAATCCCACAAAACATCTTTAGTTAAAGTAATCTGAAAATTTGATCGACTAAAGCAATATCATTAATCCACGTTAAATATTCGTTCGCATGAAAGATAAATTTTCAACGTAGCTCATGTTGGAATTATAAAATTGTAGCAGTGTTCTAAAATTTATAAGAAAATTTATATTTATTTTCAAATGATTACATTTGTAGAAACCATATCGTCTTACAAAATAGATAATTGAAAATATCTTATCTTTTCTGAATCGTCAACAATATTGAACAGTCGCTTTAATTTCAACAATAATCATAACATTAAAAATGTACGAAATAATATTAGTGACATAGTTTAAAAACGCAAGAATGTTGGAAAATTTTTTAAATATAAAATATATGGTTCTCGAAAATAAATTTCCTTTGAAATATATTATACGAAACATATGCTGAAACGTGATATGGAAGAGCTTTCTTGTGCTAATGAGTAAGCGATTGCGGGAAGTCCCTATCATTCTAAACAATCTAAATGTATTTATCTCTTACAATACATTGCAAAATAACTTCGCTTCGCTCTTTGTTCCAATACGGAATATGCATTTAAAGTTTGGTTTGTCTAGCTCTTATTTTTTAGCAACATATTATTTATCAGAAAGTATAGTAAGAATAAACAACAAACAGAAAAAGTTTAAATCAGAGAGGGAGTGAGGCAAGAGGATCCACTACCGTCTGTCTTTTTAATGCTGTACTGGAAGACTACGTTGCCATGGTAAGTAGTCAATATGCAGAGGCACTTAATAGAATATTTAAGGAAGCAGAAAGTGAAAATAAAATTGTATAAGACAACCCAACCCAACGGTGATATATGCCTGTGAAACGTGGCTTAATAGAATACCGAAGAATAAAAACATAAGAAAGCAGAAAGCGAAAATCAAATTGTATAAGACAGTAATAAAACAAACGGTGATATACACAGGCTGTCGCAGAGACAACCGAACTTTTAAAAATAGTAATTCTTAGTGCCGCCATCTATTAAAGAAGAATATGCGTCGGTAAGGTAGATCATTCTTCAATGTTATGTCAAAGTATCATGACACTTGCATCATTAGAAGCAGAGAAATTGCACATAAAGTAAGTGTGTATTTGGCATTGGTAGAAAATTAATTTTGAACAAAGAGCAAATATCAAGTTCTGTTTTAAACTCGGTAAATCGTTTACTGAAACGTTTAATTTGATGAAACAAGTGAATGGTGATCCGTATTTATCACGTCCAAGTGTGTATGAATGGTATAAACGATTTAAAGACGGTCGTACGGACATAAATGGCGACGAACATCCTGGTGCAAAAAATCTGTTGTTACGCAAAGTAACATCGAATTTATGCGTGAATTCATCAAAAATGAGCCGAAATCCCCATTGCGATTCGTAAAAGATTTAAAATGGTATTTTGACACAGAATTTATACAGACTTGATTAAAGACTCAAAAAAGGATGAAAACTTCGGGTATTCTGTTGTAACGGGCGATGAAATATCTCTCGTAATGATGACAAGTTTCATAAGACTTAATTTTTACACACGAGTTCGAATTCAAGTTTAAAAAACAAGTGTGCAAAATGCCTTTTCTTTTTTTGGAATTTATTACCTTAGCTAATTTGAATTACCACATTTAAAAGTTTATTTTTAAATGAATAGTCACAATGACACTTGACAATTTGAAATATCAAATACTGCTCAATCAAATAATTCCCGAATAGCAGACTTCCGCGGTCATGGTCCATGCTATCTGCTTCTGGGTTTCCGGGTTGGAACCGCGTCACTAGTATATCTGGGTACGAAACGTCGGCAGATATACTAGTGACGCGGTTCCAGCACGGAAACCCAGAAGCAGATAGCATGGACCATTACCGCGGAAGTCTGCTATTCGGGAATTATTAAATTTCACTATTACTCATTTTTTTTCTTCAAAAATATAAAAAACGAGTGATATAGAAACCATTATACTATGAGACAAAAAATGAATCACTGAGTAAAAGTTTATATTTTTACAGGAGTCCATACAACTTCTTATTAGAAACTTGTCTAGGCGAATAGCAGAATATATTCATTTACATGGAGTGGCAACCCATTATTAAATTCTCTATATAAAGAGTACGAACTCTTTAATGAAATTATTATTATTATTATTATCCTAACCCTAACATTAACCAATAACAGAAAACCATTCAAGTCTGAAGTACCTAACAATTACTGGGATGTAGTATGTGTAAAACTGTATTTCGTATATTTCAAAACTTCAGCCAATTATGTGGATAACTTACTGCTATTTCAAAATTAATTTCAATATTTATCTATAATAGTTTACTTTGAAATTACAGTGCTGTACGCTAAATTTATAATATATATCGCACGTATCAAATTATTTCGGATTTTAATTTTCTTAATCTCAATTACATATGATAAATCAGGGGTTTACATAAGTGCACGTTTTCAAACTTAAATGCAATGTTTTCTAAAATATAATTACATGCATTTTATACAATGATATGATGTAATTGTATCATTTACAAGATTTCGAAGTTCCATATTTACTATAATTAATAGAATTGGCAGTACTCCTTTAAATGAAAGTAGCAGTCCTAAATTAATACTTATAAATAAATTTACAACAGACAATTCTGATGCAGTTACATTGAAATTATTTAAAATCTCTGAATACATATGGTTTCCGGTAAAGTACCGAATACGAGGGGGGATTACTGAGTTTTCTAGTCATGCGCTGTTATTTGCCTGTGCATTAAAATAGCAGGACCATAGCTGACGGCACTAAACGTAGACGTACGAGGGTAGCCGTTTATATTTTGGGAGCTGGAAATGCTGTTAGTGTTGCCTCCAATCTAATTGTATCGTGAAGTTTGTCATTTTTGACAATATATTTACCTTGACAGTTTTATTATCCGGTCGCTATTTCTATTGCTGACAGTAATTTAAAAATTTTATGTCACCGAAAAAATGGAATTAACTCGCGAACATTTTCGTGCAATTATTTTTCATAACTTTCGCCGTGGACTATCTCAACAAGAATGCATCGACGAGCTGAATTCTTTATATAGTGATGAAGCACCATCGAAAACTACAGTATATCGTTGGTATACTGAATTCAAAGTCATAGGTGATAAATCTTGGATCTATACGAATGAACCCGATAGTAAATAGCACTCGACTGTGTGGGTATTCCAAGATGAGCCAAAACCAACAAAAGTTGTTCGCGCTCGAACCACATCAAAACAAATGGTCGCCTGTTTTTTTCAGAAAAACCGGTTACGTTGCAACCGTTCCTTTAGAGAGTTATAGAACGGTCAATTCCAAATGGTACACAACTATTTGCTTGCCAAAAGTTTTTGAAGAAATAAGAAAAACAAACTGAAAACGACAGATCATTCTCCATCATGACAATGCGAGGTCTCGGAGGTCGGTTCAAACAATTGAATATTTGACCGGGCAAAACATTGAAATGATGAGCCATCCGCCGTATACTCCTGATCTAGCACCCTGATTTCTTTTTGTTCCCACACCTGAAGAATAAACTTCGTGGTCAACGGTTTTCTACGCCGGAAGAGGCAGTTGAGGCATTCAAAACTCATATTTTGGGGATACCGCCTGTTACAGTGGCAGCAATGCTTTTCGGATTGGTTTAAACGAGTGCAACAGTGCATTGATTTTCAAGGAGAATATTTTGAAAAGCAATAAAACTATTTTCGATAATAAAAATTTTTGTTTGCTATTCCCGAAATATAAATGGCTACTCTCGTATAAAGTTCCGTCTGTTGCAGAATACTTCAACAATTTTTTAATCATCCCATTTCTGTTATAATATGAGCCGAGCAAAACATTGTTCGTCAGAAAAAGGAGCAATTATACCCGATCTACTTAATAGAGGCAAAAGCTACAAGTTTATACAAAATACGCTCTCATGTTCCTCGAAAGTGATTCCAAACGCTAAGAACTGGAGAAAAGTGAAAGAAAATCGTTGTGGAAAAAAAGAAAACTAGCCCTAGAGAAGACTGAAATATTATAACTTGCGCGAAGAAGACACGGTACATAAGTTCAACTGAAATTAAAAGTGAGGTATACCTTTGTATAAACACCTTTACTATTAGACGAAGATTGATTCAAGGAAAGTTGCGAGCAAGAAAGGTGCCAATAATAAATAAAAGGTAAATACAAAGTAGATTGGAGTTTGCTCATGAACACATACAATGGGACGAAAAAAAGTGGTGTAATGTACTGTGCAATGAATCGAAAATAGTTTTACTTAATTCCGGTGCGTATCAACAACACGTACCCCCATTGACAGCATTTCAACTGTAGTACACCAAACAGACGGTAAAATTCGGAGGCTCAAGCATCATGTTGTGGGGGTGTTTTTCGTGGAATGGCGTAAGCTCCTTACGCAAGATAGAAGGCATAATGAATGCTGATGTCTATATGAACATATTACATACTGTGTTTCTACCATCTGCGGAGGAAGAAATGCCACTAAGATTGTTGTATATGCAACGGTAACAATCCGAAGCATGCTTATTGTAAAGCCAAAACATGGTTCCGAGATAATAACGTTCACGTTTTAGGTTGGCCGGCACAATCGTCAGACCCATTGAAAATTTATGGGTAGTTGAAAAAACTGTATATGTATATATAATTATAATAATTACTATAATTATTCATTTTCAATTATGATGTCGTAATTAAACTATATTTAACGATGATGATTCAATCTCAATTTCATAATTCGATAAGCACCAGGAAAATTGTTAATGAACTAGGTGTAAATAAAAACAATATTGTGTGCAAAAAAATTCCAGAACGTAGAATTATAAGTAGAAAGCGGGATACAGGTCCAAGAAAAACTTCAAACGCGAAAAAAGACACTAGTATACTTTCTCAGGATGAATCCCTTTCACTAGCTGTCAGCGCCATGCAAAAAAAAACAGGATTTTCTGGATCACGTATTACGCAGCACACAATTCGCGAATCTGATTTGAGATATCGTTGCATTACTAACAAAATTTAACTGACATACGAAAGTATGGAACAAATGATACAATTTGCCCTAGAACATGTAACACACCAAAACAGTTACGTCGTGCTTTCTGATGAGAAAACTTTTCAATCCGCCCATAATGAAAATATAAAAGTTCACCGGCCCAAGCGAATCAGATATGATCGACATTATACGAGAAAGACCAACAGAATTGGCCATTTCAAAGTATGTTTGGTAATGGATTAGTGCTAAAAGTCCTAGTGCAGGTCTTATTGTAAATGGGAGACTAAATGCCGTTGTGTGCCACCAAATATTATGGGAATGTTTGCTGCTTTCGAATCGCCCCGTTTTTTGCAGAAAATTTTAATTTCCAAGATGATAATTGCGCACGCATTTTCTGGAATAAATGTATTACCACCGTGTTCAAAAAGTCCAGATCTGAATCCTGGTGAATGGAGAAAAATTTTAAAATTTACAAAACAACACAACTTCAGATCAAGAAATGTTGGCGAGTTAGGGCAGAAAAAAGCTGAAATATGACTTCAAATTTCATCTGAATATACCAAACGTTGACGTTCATGTCTGAAAATGATGTTACTACGACCGTGAACACGTACATAGCGTTACAACATTCAAATTTTAAAAACTGACAAACCAGGACAGCATACTCTCCTACGCGATAGTATGTACATACATTGTAAAATGAAAGTAATGTCATCGTTTCACTTAAAGAAAATAATATAAATAGTTTTTAACAATAATTAACATTTAAGAGAGCTTGTATTATACAAAATGTTTCTCAAGCTTTGAGTCATGGCGAAGTTTTATGTCGAAAATTTATATAAGGTCTAGTAAAAAGAAATCCATTATTTTTGCATTAAATTGAAATTTTAAAAACTGACAAACCATAACTTGTTGCCATTTTGAAGGTAATTTCATAATGCCTCTCTCATAGAAACCCTCGTCCCTATTGGCAAAAAACTGGGACAGTCGATTTTCACAAGCTTCTCTTGAGGCAATTTTTCACCAGCAAAATCATTCGCCATAGACAGGAACAGGTAGTAATCACTTGGTGCTAGGTCCGGACTATAAAGAAAATAATATTCTGGCGAGTCACTGTCGATGTGTGTGGCCTGGCGTTGTCCTGATGGAACACAATTCCTCTCCTATTGGCCAAAGCTGGCCGCTTCTAATTGCTTCCTTCAATCCAATTGTTGACAGTACAGGTCCGAATTAAGAGTTTGGCCGTAGAGCAAAACCTTCCTGACCGTATAGCTTGGCCATTCGCGCCGGCTTACAACCAATGTTGACGTTGTCGTAAGTGATCCACTTTTCATCACCAGTAACCATCCGCTTCAGAAACGCTTTTGTTGCGATTCAGCAGCGATTCGCAGATGTAAATTAGGTCCATGAGGTTCTTTTGCGTTAACATCAAGTTCTTTTTGTATCCAACTTTATTTAAATGGTTCCAAACGGTTTTTTGTGCAATGTTTAGCTCCTGGGCAATCGAAACAGTACATGACATTTTCCATTATTTTATCGATATTTTCGACAATTGGCCTTCCAGAGCGTGGTGCATCTTTGACATCAAGATTACCGGAACGGAATCGACGAAACCAAAATTGCGCATGATTGACTGTTACAGTATATATTTCACATTTTTAGCCGCCTGGCTTGCGTTTTCGCCTTTACGAAACATTTTGCTGGTGTCCATCTTTGACGCGCGCTCAAACAATATTAAGTCAAGTAAATATATATTTGGCCATCTAGCGGAACGCGATCGTTACTAAAGCCATCTATTGGAAAAATAATGGATTTCTTTTTACTAGGCCTTATATAAACATTAACGGGCGGTACCTGTCTTCAACAGGTATATATTTTGTTGTTTACGAAACATTTTGTTGGATCGAAAAATATATATTTGGGTCGTGGAACCAGTATGAACAAATTTATTGGGCTGCTCTGTAAAAAGATTAGGAAACGCCGTTATAAAATGCTAGTTGCATTCTGTAAAAAATAAATTCTGAGTGAAAATCTAAATATGTTCATTACAATTAATTTTTACTTACCAATATCTTTATTACTTTTATTCCTTAAAATTAATTTAAACAAAACCTTACAAGGTCATGAAGTATGACCTACGGATTCCTTAGTTTTAAATCATAATCAAATCAACGTAAATTGTCACATTCAAAGCATGTTACTGTTAGAAATTACAAAACAACGTTGTAAGCATAAAAAATTCAACTAAACGGAAATCAATATTTAATGTCTTTCTTTTTATGATTACTAATTGAAATATGCTACTTGTTCTATGTACAAACATACAGTACCATGCAACTGAATTAGAGCCATCTACACTTTTTAGATAGTTTATATATATATATATATATATATATATATATATATATATACATAGTACAAATTCTATATTAAACAATGAAAATTTCTAATTATTTATTCTAATAGTTTCTCTATTGTGTTGGGTATAAAATTCTTATTATTCTAACTAACAAAAAGGAGATTTACGGGTAATATGAAGGGATAACTTGTTAAATTTTGAACAATGGGAAAACGTAAAAAAACCAAATGAAAAAAAAGATCCCAATAGAGACTTTATTAATACATGTATGCATCATTAATTACATTTACATAGTTAAAATTTTACACATTACTGGAATTTTATCGAAAATATCTTTTTTTAAACGTTATGTTCAGTGATTAATCGCGGTTAAAGGCGGCAAAAGAACAGGCGCTCGTTTCGTAAGGGGAATGATTTGGTCGTCCATATCAAGAGAGAGACCTGGTCCTGTTTATTTTGATACTAGAACGACGGACCAGGTTCAATATAAAGAAGTGATGGAAGCAGTTTTGATTCCATGTAAGTATAGATTCTTTAGGTACTGGAGATGATGCCTGTACATTTATGCAAGTTGAGGCACCATGCTGAATGGCGAAATCTATTGAAACTTATTTTCCGAAATAATTTGAAGGTTTTGCTGCAGCTAGGTAATTCTCTAGACCTAAACCCAATTAAAACGTCTGGAGTAAGCTAAAATAAATTGCTAGTCTCGAAAACCAACATTGGGTATAGTAAACAAAATGCGAATAATACTCAGGGTAGTAATCCAGATTGGCAAAACTGGCAGTATCAAGTATTCGAAGAATGACGAAAAGAATTGCTGCCATAATTAAGGCGAGGAGTAGAGAAACTAAATATAAATTAAAACTTATATATAATAAATATTGTTTACCTGAGAAGTTGTTATTTTGTTTAATTCATTACAAAGAAAGTGGAATTTATATGGTGTCTATAAGTCGGTTGCACCGTACTGTACTTGCCTTTACGTTTCGAATAATTTTTTAGTGATTACAAAGTTATAAATTATTTTAAGTTATTGGTAATATAAATGGTGTTCTTCGAGATTACCGTCAATTAGCGAAATGTAATGATGTTCAATTCTCGACGGAAGCACGAGGGTGGTCTCGAGAGTTTCCGGCCTCAACGTGAAGATGGTAGCACTCATCAATAAAAGCTAGGGAATGTAGGTGTTCACCAAAGTTTCAGCTATTTTGGACACGCAGTTATTAATTGACAGTCATTTGAGTGAGTGGATGTGAGTGTCGAGTATCGAGCTGTCATTAAATATTTGTTTTTGAAAGGCAATACGCCTATGCAAATCAAAGATGAGTTGGACTCTGGGGACTTTGCACTATCATCATTTACCACAATGAAATTTTGGGCAGCAGAACTTAAACGTGGCCGTAGGAGCTTGGGAGACGATGAACGTTCGGGACGTCCAAAAACTGCAACTACTGATGATAACATCGCTAAGGTTCATCAATTACTGCTAGACGACCGTCGAATTAAAGTGAGAGAGATAGCAAAGGCTATGACTATGTCCAATGAACGTGTTTGTCACATGTTAAATCAAGACTTAGCCATGAGAAAGCAGTCCGCGCGTTGGGTGCCACGTTTGCTAATGTTAGACGAAAAACGTGTTTGAATGAACATTTCCAACGCTCTGTTGGTGCAGTTTTAGGCGCAATAAATCCGAGTTTTGACGCTGATTAATTATTGTAGATAAAACTTGGATACACCACTATACGCCCGAAACAAAAATACAGTCAAAACAGTGGACTGTAAAGGGGGAACCGGCTTAAAAAAAAAGCAAAAACTGTTTTTTCGACTGGGAAAGTGATGGCGACTGTTTTATGGGATAGTAATGGAATTATCTTAATCGATTATCTTCAAAAAGGAAAAACTATTACAGGAGCATACTACGCATCATTGACAAGCTGAAGTCATAAATTGTAGAAAAATGGCCACATTTGCAGAAAAAGAAAATCCTATTTCACCAAGACAACGCGCCGTCTCACATCATGACGAAAATCCACTAATTACGGTTTGAACAGCTTGACCGTTCGCCTTACTCACCAGATCTAGCTCCAAGCGACTTCTTTTTTGTTCCCTCATCTAAAAATTGCGGTCGAAGGACAGAGATTTTCGTCAAATGAGGAGGCAATCACCTTCGTGAACAATTATTTTGCAGAGAAAAAAGCCGAGTACTATTTGAACGTGTTAAAGAGATGGGAGCATCGCTGGGAGAAGTGTGTAGAGTTACAAGGACTATGTAGAAAAAGAAATATAAATTTTATAAAAAATGTCTTCTATCTTTGTTAAGTCGGAAACTTTTCAGACCACCCTCGTATGAATACGATTGCGGAAAACATCAAGTGGGAAGACGGTTAAACCCTTTACTATTTAATCCTGATTAACTGTTGGTGGTTTTTATCAACTAAAAATTTTGTCAATATTGGTATTGTGTAATACGAACAATTTATTTTAAACCGTTTAATATTGGAATTATTTCTAAATGCTGCACGCCTTCATTACTTTAAAGTTTGTAAAATTGTAGAAGCAGCAGTGCAGCTCAGATATATAAATATTAGGATGGACACTACATTTTTATCAATAATACATAATATGGATTATTAAACACATTCTTACATAAAATACGTAAATAAAAACTACTATTTGCTGATAATTCATTTATTTGATAAGTATTTAATTCATGAACTTATTCATTGAAAGATTAATTTTTAATTTTGTTTATATAATCTCATGAATTTTTTATTCATCTCTTCGAAACGTTGTGACAATAAGATAAATTTAGTTATCTTTCGTAGAAACTCGAACGAAAACAGGCCACGGAGCTAAGATAATTCTAATTCCATAAAATCATAACACGTAGTACAATCGTACGATGTGTTTATAACAAGTTTATTGGCGCTTAAAAATTGATCATTATCTTGAGGAGGGCGTTAGATTAGACGATACACACAGATCTTAGCAGATATATTTTATTACGAACACAATAAAACAATTATAAATATTATAATATAAATCAGAGTCAATAATAACAAATTTATATATTGTATTTATATGGTAACTTATTATGATATTAAGAAATCAAATATGCAAGATAAAATTGTGTATATAATATAGACGTTAAATAGCAGTAATACTTTTCATTAGTTTTTCCACCTTTTTCCATATTACTTACTATTGCCTATGCTTTTCTCAAGCGTTGAACATTCCTTAGTCATATCAAAAATATTGATTATTTAATTATAAAAAGAACATATGCATTTTTTAATATTAGAGTTTCAAGAGATTCTTCTAATTTTCATCGGCGGAAAGAATAAATCATCAGTGTCATCTCCTTCGTCCGAAGAACTTGTACTAGGCGTTGGCGAACCGGGAGGTGTAAAAGCTTTAAGTAATTTTTCTTTTGATTCACTCCAAATGTTCCTTAATGTTACAGGCTCGAAAAGCAATTTGAAATTTTCGACTAATTCCTTCGATTTCTCTTCCCATTTGTGAATCAGGTCATCTCTTCTTTCTCCTATGGAATCGATAACCCTTTTACTTTTATCTTTCAGTCTTTGCATTCGATTTTGAAAGCGAAATTTCTTTTCTTTAAGATATGATATATTCAGTTCTTTTGCTGAATAGCCCCTCGCTAAGTTTCTTCTTACATAAATATCGTAGTCTCTTACTATTCTAGCTACTATATCTGATGTTGATACTCCTTCAGTTCTTTCGGTTGTTAAAAACATACCTTTAGCTTTCAGAGGAGCATAAATGTCATCTTTATCTTCAGATGCATAGGGTATATCATCATGAGCAACGAAATCGATTTTATTTTTCTCTAAGAAGTCGTCGGTAACCTCCCAAGGAGCATCTTTCAAAACTTCGTCGACATACCGACAATGTCTGACTGCAGCATATCGTTCTTCTTCGTTAAGAACGGTGCGACCTTTTCTTTCGTGAAGAAGTTTATCGTTGCAAACTAAAAAAGGTTCAATTGAATAAAATAAATCTAAATAAGTTATTACTTTATACTTTTCCAGGAAGCCAATTTATTGATAGATATTTAATTAAATATTTCTTATATGGACGGTGATTGTAAATGTTAAAATGCTTTATTACATTTATAATAATAAAAATAATAATGCTCTGGTTTCGGATCATCAGACAATTCTGAGGAAGAATAATAACTAAAACGAACTTCCTTCTTCGAAATGATTTTTAAATTCAAGGATATTTTCAAAATGTACAACATTGAAATTTTTATATAATTTAATATTCCATATAAATATTGCAATACTCTTTAAAGTGTCCACTAAATCTCCAAAAATTGATACTCAATATAATGCCACATATTTTAGTAATGACTCGTATAATATTAAACGAATAAATACAATAAATTTAGTTTCAGACAATATGCGTCATAGATGTAGATTGTAAAAAAACCATATCCTAATTCTTTTTCATCATCTTCTTTTGTCTTTCAACGTAAATAAATAATATTGAATAAAAAATAATAAATAAAGATTAAGAAATATAAACGTATATAAGTTTTTAATAAAAGACAGGGATAATACAAAATGTAATGCGGTCATTGGAGCTGGGATATAGTTTTCAAACTAATTTTTTAAATTTTTTGGATTGTTGAACTGAAAGAAATATGTATTATCTTAATGTTGTCGCTACTTTTATTTCATCTACCCAAATTACAAAAAAATTACAGATGTTCTAAAGTTATAATTATCAGAATTGAGAAGAAATGAAAAATCATGAAATTCGATAACGAGCATTTTAAAACGGCAATTTTTATAACTTCAAGCCCGCTTATATATAATATACAATACAATATATAATAGACAAAGACATTTCTATAATCTTAAGGAAGATTTAATAGTCAGATATGTTCATTAGCTATGGTAAAAGGTTTATATGATGAATTTAGTTTGGGCCGTGAATTTCTAAAAATCAGTTTGGCACAGGGCATTTAAAAGTAGCTATCACTAACAAAAATCTTGCGATCTTGCTAGATATCTTATATACACTTGCTGAATATTTAATATAACAGGTGGGCCATTTAAAAGTTTAAATTTAAAAATACAATAAAACAAAAACGGTTTGAAATTTTGCCAAATTTATTTTTTTGTTGTGAAGTACAATTGTCACAGTTAGAGATGGAATACTATTTCATTCACATGGCTGTCGCGGCTGGCCTCACAGTACCCCATTCGATCGGACCAATTTTCGAGCTCTTTTTCGATTGTATGGGGTCATATCTCGGCAATGCCATCACGAATGTTGGCCTTCAAATGCTCAATTGTCTCTGGTTTGTCGGCATAACACTTGTCTTTAACGGCGCCCCACAGAAAATAGTCCGACGGTGTCAAATCGCAGCTTCTTGGTGGCAAATTGTCATCACCGTTTCGGCTAATTAAACGGCTATCAAACGGTTGACGCAATATATCGATTGTGGCATGAGATGTGTGGCAAGTTGCACCATCCTGTTGAAACCAAACATCGTGCACATCAATACCATGAAGAGCGGGCACAAGAGAATCGGTTATCATGGTGCGATAGGTGTCTCCATTGACCGTAATGGTTGCGCCGTCCTCATTTGCAAAGAAATATGGGCCAATGATGCCTCCGCTCCACAAGCTGCACGAAACAGTCACTCGTAATCTGTGCATTGACATCTGTAAGACCACATTTGGGTTTTCTAAGCCCCAAATACGGCAATTTTGCTTGTTAACGTACCCACCAAGATGAAAATGAGCTTCATCCGAAAAGATCATTTTTTTGGCAAAATTGACATCATCGTGCAGTTTCTCGTTAGCACATCTAGCGAAGCGGATGGTCATGCGGCTTCAATTCTTGAACCAATTGAAATTTGTAAGGCGTCATACCGCAAAATTCGACGTAAACTGGTGCGTGAAATATTCAATTTTTGAGAACGATGACGAGTTGATGGATTCTCACACACACTCTCAGCCACAGCTTGGATATTTTCGGGTGTACGCACTGTACGAGCACGCTCACGTCTTAGCGCATCAACAATGAAACCAGTCTCACGAACTTTAGCAATAAACTTGCTTATATCGGGCACTGTTGATCCTTCTCTGCGACCAAATTTTGTACGACATTTTCGTGCAATTTGCGACCAATTGTCTTTGTTTTGAAAATAAATTTCCAATAAATCCCAACGTTGCTCAAGCGCAAATTGATTCATTTCGTTCAGTGAAGATAATATACTGAATTTTGTGACTGAATAGAATGACATAAGTATTGCCAGATTCGAAATAACCGGTGGTTCAAATTTAAACTAATAGATGGCCCACCCGTTATATCAATTGGTGAAAAACCAATCTGACATACTCTACCTCTCTTTGCTTGATTGACAAAATTGTAATAGAGGACGAAAAGTGGATTAATTCATATGACTTCCTGAAAAGAAAAGCAGCCTTTGAGTCTTCCAGGAAGAATCTACTTTAAGAAACGTTCATCAATGTAATATCTTAGATATTATTGGGTAATATCTTGTCATTTAAAAATCCGTCATAAACAATCAAAAGTAAGGGCCGAAGGTTAAACCTATTGAATTGTTGGATCATATGCTATATAGTTCCGACCTGTAATCCAAGAATTTTATTTTTCATTTTTTAAAAATTTTTTTATTTTTCTACGCTAAAATTAGTTGTGCGGAATGCGTTTCATTACGACTAATGAAGGTGTCGATGCTTTCCAAAAAAAAAAAATAAATGACGTACTATCAAAAAATTAATTTCCTCGATGCCAAAATCTATTAATTGTAATGGGAAACATTGAGAAATTGTATTCGAATTTTCAAAATAAAATATTGTTTTACTGTATTAGACTTAACAATGAGGGAAAATTTGAAACAAAGTTTTGAAGAGGATTTTTGAGATCAAAGGGAAAAAACTTGGATGAGAAGAATAAATCAAGAAAAGAATAAGCTGTATGGAGAACCAGAGATAGGCGATAAAGTAAAATCAGCTAAGTTGAGATGGTTAGGCCACATGGAAAATATCTAGTGACAATGTAATATTTTATATTACATTCACAGGAGAGTAATTTTTCAACATAATAGACAACCAGTGCTAATACAAGAATAATAAAGAGAATACATAAACAATAATTTCCTGGTAGATGGATTCATATACATGAATCTATTCGATGGCTTATTTATTGCGGGGAATCTAAAAGGATATTTTATACAAAGAACAGTTATAAAACCTAGAAGAACTAAAATTTAAGATAAATAGTATGTAGAAGTTCAAATATTTACAGCTACGGGAACTATACTATTACGGCGGACAAATACATATCTGCAAGAAGGAGGTAACTGTTATGAATAAATATTATGTTTAATTTTAAAAAAATGTTAATGTTCTTGCTATTAACATCATATACGAGTGTACGATTCATCAAAATGATTTTTATACAACTTTGTTGCCACACATTGTACACATTTGATTTTCTGAGAAAAAATCTCTAATAGAAATAAAAGAAATATGTTTTTGCATTTGAAAACAAAAGTTGTATATAAAAATTTTTGATTACATTTTATCCAAGTAATATTATCATATTAAAGAAGCGTCAAAGAATTATGCCACTATTTGTAACTGTTACGAAGTAATCAATATCTTCGTTTTTACGCGTTACAAGAAAAATCCTATACAATCAAATTAACTAAGTGACACTTTGAACGGGCGGTTCGACATTTCATTTCCCTTATAAAGATAGAAAACATGTTTGTAATATCGACGATGACTTTTACAAATACTTCACGTACTATCCATTTTAATAATATGACATTTAGGAACAAGGATTGTATATAATGAATGTATACTGTTTAATTATTTTGAAACAACAAAAATTTCGGTAAACTCCTATTTAGGAATATTATAGTTGTTCAATTCTAAAGTTATTTAACTTCATTATTTTAGGCTGGTTTTATGATAAATAGAATTAAATTACTACTCATGTATACTGTCGTAAAGTAACAAACCACCGGGACTGTTAATATTTTCTTAATTTAGGAATGTCCTCAGAGAATGTTAATATTTCTTCAGTCTCGGAAAGTTTATGGTTGAATATAAATATCTACGCAAAATATTTGTTTACATCCTGCGATACATTACAAGAAAAAATATTTATCGCTAGGAAGTTTGCTGCACGTAAGGTATAACATGTAAAGAAAGCTCTTTACACACTACTGTAGCTCAGCGTTATATTGGTTGTACATGTATCCTATTTTATCCAAACAAATTGATACACGGTTTGTTAGTCTGCTATATACTCTGATATATTTTTTATTTTATGAATTAACAATTTGTGATGCATAGCACATCACATTGTCCAAATAAATAATATATACATATAAATACATATATATATATATATATATATATATATATATATAAATGGCTGAATGGTTGGGTGGTCATATACAAAATATAGAATGCAAAGAACTTTTCTCACTCGTTTGATTGAAAAACAAACTTCTGCATTTGTGAGAAAAGTATCTCTTTGCATACTTGTTACACACTATTATTTTTTGCTCTCACTTAATATTTTGTCTAAGTTTAATATTTATAGAATTGTTTTCTTAAATGTACTATGTAACACATGGATCAATAAGTCCCGAGACTAACCCATAGATGGCGCTCGTAGTAAACCAGTAACCACGTCTTTCTAGAGTACTAACCTTTGCTTGAAACGTGTCAAAATTTTAAGTCGATCGGACCAGAAACAGCTGAGTTATCGAGGTTGGAGTAAAGTCGTTTTGTAGTTTGTTTAAACAATGGAAAAAACCGAGTTTCGTGTTCTGATAAAACATTGTTTTTTAATGGGTAAAGACACCACGCAAGCAAAACAATGGATTGAAAAATGTTACCCGGACTCTTGTCCATCAAAAGTAACGATTTGTCGGTGGTTTGCCGAGTTTAAAGTGGTCGTACCGACACAAATGACGCGGAACGCTCGGGTAGACCTGTGGAAGCCGTTACACCGGAAAATGTGAGTGAAGTGACAAAAATTATAATGAAAGATCGTAAAGTGAAGCTCCGTGAGATTGCTGAGATGACACAGATATCATATGGAAGTGTATTTACTATCCTTCATGAAAAATTGAGCATGAAAAAGGTTTTTTCCAAGTGGGTGCCGCGATTGCTCTCGATGGAACAAAAACAGCAACGAGTCGATGATTCAGAAAGCTGTTTATCGCTATTTACTCGCAACAAAAAAGATTTCTTGCGTCGTTACGTGACGATGGACGAAACATGGATACATCACTACACTCCAGAGTCGAAGCGGCAGTCATCTGAGTGGCGCACAGCTGGCGAAAGCCGTCCGAAACGTCCGAAAACGCAGCAGTCAGCTGGCAAAGTCCTGGCGTCAGTTTTTTGGGATACACATGGCGTGATTTTCATTGACTACCTCGAAAAAGGTAAATCGATCAACAGTGATTATTATATTGACTTACTGGTGCTTTTGAAGGATGAAATCGCAAAAAAACGACCGCACATGCAAAGAAAAAAAATCCTTTTTCACCAAGACAATGCACCCTGCCACAAGTCGATGAAAACAATGGCAAAATTGAACGAATTGGGTTTTGATCTGCTTCCCCACCCCCCATATTCGCCAGATTTAGCCCCCAGTGACTACTGGCTCTTTGCTGATCTTAAAAAAATGCTCCAGGGAAAAAGATTTGGCTCAAATGAGGAGGTCATCGCTGAAACTGAAACTTATTTTGAAGCGAAAGATAAATTTTTTTATAAACATGGTATTGAAAAATTGGAAAAGCGTTGGAACCATTGTATCACCCTAAAAGGTGATTATGTTGATGAATAAAAAAAAATTTGAAAAAAAATGTTGTTTTCATTGTTAGTCTCGGGACTTATTGATCCATGTGTTATACTCCATAAATTCGTTAAAATTTTAATGTTTTCGAAAATATAAAATACGATAATAAAAAATATACTTTAAATTTAGATGCTTTTTTAAAAACAATTTGTAAATTCACTGTATATTAATATTCTACTTGTTATTAATATTAATTCTAGAGAAAGTAGTGCAAGTCCAGTCAAGTGAATTTAGGAAATATTTTTAATTTTACGAGATTCCGGAATGATACTTCTTTAAAGTTTTATTACTCACAGTTTCTTTTATAGTTACAATACTATGAAAACATTAACCTTGAATTATTATGCGCGAATTCCAGTTCGATGAGGTAGTTCTTTTTAGAGGCTGTGGGTTGACCCATTTTTATTCCCCGTATCCGAGTTTTTTAATATTTCTTTAAATTATAATTATTTTAATTAAACTTAATTAACAATATTAATAAATTCGCAATTAATTATTCACTTGCAATTAACGTTTGTAATGCTTCAAAACAGCACAGTTCAAAAAGATTTTAGCCGTACGTAATATCGGCAGAATTTATGAACTATTGGTGTTGATGGGAAAAACTATGAAGTATTTTTTTCTGTTTTTCATACATTTGTTAATATAAACAAAACGATGAATCAATAATGTATTACCCATTTTCTTCGATAATTCTTCATAATTCTTCGTTCACCGGAGGAACTTTATCGGCGAAAAGCTATAAAGTGTTGATTCACAGCCTCATCTGAGTCCAACGTTACACCACTCAAGGAGTTTTGAAAATTAATTAATAATGGTTTTGTTCAAAGTGTCTAATTACCGATAGTATACAGTTCAATTGTTTTGTAATATCTCACTACAATGAGGTCATAACCTTCCTCTGATGAATGTCTGCTATTGATCAAGTTGCGGTGAATCTTTAGATCGGAACCAAGACTGTTTTCGCAGCACATTGCTGTCAATAATTACTTTCTAGTCACCAATTATCAGTAATTTCAAAAAGCATTGTTTTCTAATGTTTAAGGAAAATGTCGCAGATGTTTATGTGTACTTTAAACAACCCAAACAAATATCAAGATTTAACGTTTCTGTAATCTCTCGTATTGTGTGCTGTGGTAATGTCTTTATTTTATCATTAATTTCAGTTGGCCTCCTTGACAGAGGAGCGTTGTTAAGATTAAAATCACCAACACGAAAATTTGTGAACATCGTTGGTATTGACGTTCTTATAGAATACTGCGACCGAAACTTTACGCAATTTTTCATAAGCTTGATGCGCGTTGTTCTGTTTATAGTAGAAGAATAAAGCCTAGCAAAAATACAAACTTTGGATTTTCATTTTCAAATTTTTTTAAATTCCTATACCTATATACCAGTCTATTCTTCTTCCAAAACGAAGTTAGAATTATGAGTTTGTCAGATAGATACGAATTATTCTAGCACTTGGAAAAACGACGTGTGATCTATTGCCAAAATGTGTGATTTTGCCGACAACCCAATATAAATAGTTGTCTTTGGCTAAGGCTGGACAGATATGTAATTAAGCTTCCTTTTTTATTTTAGATGAGATGTTTTTTATTTCCTTTGCTTTATTTTCAATTTAATCTATTTTTCTTTCTACTCTGTGCAACTTTCAGAAGTCTAGGTGTAGTCGTATGAAGGTTATCTTGTTAACATTAACGACGTGGTCAAATCTACGACGCCTAGCGGATGATAAGTCCTTCAATCGCTGAACAATCAAACTCTCCTGCTCATTTTCCATGTAGCAGCGGCTAGGATATTAAGATATTCCTATAGAGAAGAAATGCCCAAACCTCTCTATAGTTGAGTGTTACGTATAAACTATGAGATGTTGCACATAATTCTGCGATTTTACGATGCTAAATTGAAAAATTCTAATTTTAATCGCTTTTTACACCAGGAATGTGCCATCACCATTAAATCATTCGCGTCCTTCTAATGTACCATAGATTGCATTATGGAAACAGTTATTAAATGAAAACCGACGATAGTTTATTAATTGCATATAATTATGCACTTTTACGTTTTAATAATCTACCATGGCTTTCATTTAATTTATTATAGCACATTAGTTTAGCATTGCAAAAGGGCATATTTATATGCAATTAATCGCTTACGATGGATATTCATTTAACAACTGTTTCCATAATGCAATTTGTGGCAAATTAGAAAGACTCGATTTCAATATCTCCGTGATCTAATAGTGATGGAACATTTTCGGAAAGAATAAGATCGCGGGTTTGAAGTCTTGCGCCGAGAACGAAATTTTTTCAAAAATTTCTGCATTACAAATACGATGTAAAAAGCGATTAAAATTAGAATATTATGAGATGTCGATGAGTTAAGAGTGGAATTTCAAGTTTAATGGAATATAGGAAGATCTCAGATTTTTACGGGTAAGTTGGATTAGTAGAATAAATACAACAAAATTATAAAAAGGGCACAATCTAAGATAATGCGGGGGATTACCAAAAGAGGAAAAAATAAGTGGCTTACTACTTCAAATTTGTAATTCGGTCAAAATAAATCGAAGTATTATGTATAATGTGAGAGTGTCTGCTACTGCAAGAACGCTAAATAGTCCACTATTTACAAAATTAAGAAGGAACAAAACAAGTAAATATTTTCAAACGTTAATGTCCTTACCCTCTTTATTAAATTTGTATCTTCATTGATGTCACATAACCGGTCCTTGTCTTTGGCATAATACATAATTACGTATTTCGTCTCACAGAAAAAGTAGAAAATACTGCACATACATACACACTCTGTTACAGAGAAAACTGAACTTTTTTAAAATAGTAATTATTCGTGGCGCCACCTATTAAAAAAATATGCGTCGCTAAGGTAGGATCTTTCACCAATGTTATGTCAAAATATCGTGGCATTTGCATCATTAGAAGCAGATAAATTGCGCATAAAGTAACAGAGTGTATTTGGCATTGGTCGAAAAATGAATTTTGAACAAAGAGCAAATATCAAGTTATGTTTCAAACTGGGTAAATCGTTTACTGAAACGTTTAATTTAATGAAACAAGTGTATGGTGATGCGTGAACGAGTGTGAATGAATGGTGAAACGATTTAAAGACGGTCGTACGGACATACATAAATGACGAAGAACATCCTGATGCAAAAAAATCCGTGGTTATGTAAAGTAACATCGAACTTGTGCGTGAATTTATCAGAAATAAGCCGAAATCCTGGCTGCGATACAGAGGAATGGAATAAAATATTTCCAAGGATTCAATTCATCGTATTTTGATACAGCATTTGGGACTGAGAAAGATTTGTGTAAGGTTTGTGCTACACAGGCTAACTGAATTCAACATTGTACAGACTTGATTAATGACTCAAAAAAGGACGAAAACTTCAGGCATTCTATTGTAACTAGCGATGAGACGAGGTGCTTTCAATATGATCCAGAGATCAAGTGTCGAAGATTTGAACTGAAGCATCCAAACGAAGAAAGACCGGAAAAGGGCGTTTTGAATAATCAAAACTGAAGACAATATTGATTTGTTTTTATGATTCGAAAGGCATAGTGCACCAACTAGTCAAGCACTCAATGCTGTATATTATCTTGGTATTATGAAGCGTTTTTTGACGCGTATTCGTCGTGTGCGAATTTGCCAATGAAAAGACGGCGTTATTCCGACGTCGAAACCATTAAAAAAGGTGTCGACAGCAACCTTGAAGGACATTTCTAAAGATGAACTTAAAAATTCATTCGACATGTTAATTGACCGTGCAAAACGTTGTATTGGCACCGAAGGCGACTACTTTGAATAATCGTCACCTTTTTTAATGGTTTCGACGTCGGAATAACGCCGTCGAAACCATTAAAAAAAGGTGTCGACAGCAACCTTGAAGGACATTTCTAAAGATGAACATAAAAATTCATTCGACTTGTTAATTGACCGTGCAAAACGTTATATTGGAACCGAAGGCGACTACTTTGAATAAAATAATTGAATTTCACCAAAATAGTAAGCTTTTGTTTTTATTTTAAAAAAGTTCAATTTTCACTGCAACAGACTGTGTACATGCTTGTACATATTCGTTAAAAAG
Source organism: Dermolepida albohirtum (assembly GCA_031893035.1). Classification (NCBI taxonomy): domain Eukaryota; kingdom Metazoa; phylum Arthropoda; class Insecta; order Coleoptera; family Scarabaeidae; genus Dermolepida; species Dermolepida albohirtum. Next base: position 237,611 of record JAVIWB010003017.1, on the reverse strand, counting down.
AATCAGGTGTTCTCTGCTAGATATAATATTCTGTACTTTACAGAGATACTTAAAGTTTGAAATATATTATAATAAACTAAATTTAAGTCTAATTTTGGGGAATTTGTGTGTTGAAAATGTTAAATTCTAAAATTGTAGATAGATAATAAATTAAAAAATTTGTTTCGACAATCGGCAAATTCACTTTGCTCCAAATTATTCTTTCAATAAATTCTTTCTAACAAAATAAATCCAACTACACTGCTATAAGTTCATTAGCGTACTTATAATATTGTCCCTTTAAGTGATTCAGATTCGAAAACGAACAATAGTCATATAGTGCTAAATCTATAATAAAGTTGTGTTTAATTTCTTCAAGAACACTTTGTATCTGTTTTCCGTCTCCTTTCACTTTAATAGAATATCTGAGACTATACACTGAATTTGCATAATATCCACCTCCTCCTGTTACTGATTACCTTTCCTCATTCATACTTCTTGAAAAGATACGACTTTCAGTGACAAGTCGGTTGACAATTAAATCTTATCACCACAAGGTACTACCCGAACATGCATTTGCAATGATGATAGTAATGATGGACTCATCTCGCACTAATCTTTGTCATTTTTAATAACTCGTGAAAAATTTTGAAAACTGTGGCTTCCGAGACTTCTATTAAGGTTTATAATTATCGATTCTTCAATAATGCATCTTCTATAACTAAATATTTGTTGTTCTAACTTTTGAAGCAATCACACCAAGGGCGCCTTTGACGCAGATCTCGACTATGTACAAAAAGTTAATTTGGAAAAACGATCAATCCTATGTACAACATATTAAACTGATTTACAAATTATCAAGGATTATATTTTACAAGAAAACAAAATTGAAAACTATTTCGGATATAAAAACAACTTCATTTACTTTTGACAGTGCATTGTCGGAGAAAATGTAAATTATTATGTAATTTGTAAATAGCCGAAATAATATACAAAAGTATGCACTATCTTAACTAACTTTGCTTTAAGCAATTATTTCTCATATAGAGACTAATTAAAAATGAATTCTCACGAAGCAATTAACGCGGCTTACTAGTGAATTTATTTGCATAAAAAGGTTTGATAAACACGCACGTGTTATTGGATATCGACCTCAATTACCATTTGAACTAGGTTTTATGTTAATCAAATTTGTTTTACATGTAAGCTTTCCAATTTTTGCGATTTTGAAAATCTAATAGCTAGATTCGGTTAGTACACACGTTCTACAAAATGTTTATTACTTTGAAATTATTTCTAATGCAAGTGAGAGAAGAAGCTGTTTTACTTAAAATGAAGCGTTCACATTGCCTGTTGGAGGAAGTAGAAGTAGCAGGTTTACGCATAAATTTGTAGAGTTTACGGTGATGAGTCTTGAAAAAAATTATTGGGCATATATTAAAGTTATTTTAATGTCGAATTGTTGTTTAATTGAACAGTTTCTGAATTTGTGCAGATTTTTTTTATTTATTACCAAAATGAAATGGTATGAGCATTTCCAACGTATTCTTTTGTTTGAGTTCAACAGGGGAGTTAATATATCGAAAATCGATAGAACTATGTGTGTCGTTGGCGGAGAACACGTAATTGGGGAGAGTACAGTACAGAAATTAACTTTTAAAGTATTCCTGCTTCACAATTACTGCAATGTAATGACCTGCGTGAGAGAGAGCGAAATATTTGAATTTTATAAAAGGTTTAAAATATGATAATAGAAAAATTACAACAGTTGTATATGTGGTACTTCAGAACTTATGAAAATATAAAAATTTTATCTTTGAATATGGATATATAATAGGCGACTTAGTAATCGCTTTAATACTAAATATGGTTTAATTACTGTAAGCAACTGATTCATTATTGTACTCTCTATCACCCTTAAACTGCAAAATTTATAATGAAGCATTATAAAAGAAAAATATTACGTCACGAAATTTTGTTCTTCCAAGTGAGAGGAAAGTGTTCATAGTTGATTTATAGCAAATATTTTCCAGTATTTACATTTCACTTTTCTAATTTATCCCTTTCCAATAAAATTAAAATATAAGTGTATTTCTTTACTGAAAAAATTTTCGTAATTTTTCAAAATAATTTCCATCACATTCAATGCACTTGTTCATTCTTCAAAATTAGTCATTAGCTCAACACGTTTCTTCTGAAAGTTACACATTTGTTGTTCCATACCCTAAAAAGATCCTCATTATCGGAAAACGTCCTTCTTTTCAGCATATCCTGCACACGGGAAAACAGCCCAACGTCGCATGTATCGAGCCCTGAGCTGTAGGATCATGTTCCAGCACATTCAGCCTGGCTATTGTTAATAACTCGTACAGACGACGCGTTGAGCTCAAGCGTGGCCAGGGGGGAAAACTAGATGCTTGGTTTCGCGTGAGGATGAATATTTTAAGTGCTTCACCAACTGTGAGCAGGGGATTATTGGTATATGACTTTGCGATAACTATATTGTGTGTTTCCAGCACTACATCTCTTCTCTGGTAAAGAAGACGATCGCCACTTTTTTCTTAATGGATTAAATGCCTTCATCTCCAAAGAGTCAAGCTTTGTTCTATGCTTTGGTGGGTACGCCATAATAGTAAAGCCAGATTTCGTTATCTGTCAATATGTTAACTGTCTTAAAACGCGTCGCGCCTCCTGCTCATCAATTAAGGCGTAAGGTACCGAAAGGAAACAAACCGTCCTGACTCGCTGTTGTACTTGGTACAATTAAGCAGATGTTCGTACAGAATAATATGAATTACCGGTTCATTAATGTTCCGATATTCTTATCTTGTGATAATTTTCCATACAGCATCAATGCTTCTCTACCTCGTCCAGTAACGAAAGATAGGAAAAACATTGATGAGGTCCCGAACTCGCATCGTAATTTTCTCTCTGGAACTGCATAGACCATTTGAATATCTAAATATGATTGTACGATGCGGACAATCGTCCTCTAATAGAAGAGTCATTCTCTCCAAACACATAATATTTAATTCACGGGAAAAATTGTCACGTAAAATTGTCTGATACTCCAATTTGATTAAGAGGACGTAGTGAGCTGTTTACACCACTATAATTCGGAAGGAAATAGCACAGAGAGACCAAGCTGCTGGCTACAGTCACGACATGAAACGATCCGTTGTGGCATATTACAACACTTTTCTAGCGCGCTTTGTAAATATCGCACAAGTCGATTCGTGGGATATCGGCGTAAGAGTATATAAAACGATAATATATAAGTTTTTCGCGTTTATATTATTTTATGGTAAGAATAGTTTGAACATATAACGTTATTATACTACGTATATACTGGTATACGCAAGAAAAGTGAAATAGGAGTTTATTTCAAATACTTGAATTTTGAAAAAAACACGACATATGAATAAAATATTTTTTTTACCTTTTTGAACTTCAATCAACTGTAAGCTCTATTTTTGTCCCTTCATTTGACTCCTTTTTAGATTTAACGAAGGGTGGTTGTAATGGCGTAAGAAAATACAACATACTTATTTGTATAAGTTTCTGAAAAACAAATTAATTTCAATTTCTATTGTTTATAATGAGGTAAATCTCAAAAATTTGAATACTGTCGAAATCTCGAGAGCAGTTTTTACTTTCCGCTCGAGAGTAGCGTAAGTAAGAGTAGCGATGTGAAGTATGTATAATAATAGAAAGTTCTTACTCAGTAAACCTACCGATACGTGAAACGATTCTTTACATAAGATATCAAAAGTTAATGATCTCAATAATTACAGGCAGCTATAACGGCCCGACATAATAATTTTCAATATTTATATCATTCGTAAGATATAATGATTGTTCATTACGCATTACTTCTAATCGATAAATTGGCTTGTTTACCCAGTTTGCACAAAAAATATTTTCTTAAGACAGATACCTCCAACAATAAGATAGACATTTGGCACTACACTTTTAGCTTGTTTTAGTTGTCTGGCGTGACCCTGATGAAACAGATCATAGGCTCCATCGGCATAAACCCTGATGGGTCGTGGGGCCTCGTTTCGAAGTGCCATCTCATATGTGATTTTGCACGAGTAGTCACATTCTTCTCTTACTTTTATGGCAACGGGATCGTCATTGAACGGGGCCGGTTCACAAAACGACTAAAATGTCAATAAAGACATAACTTCCTAGAGTATTTGGTTAAGTACAATTAGACAGTATTGTATAATAACAATAATGATATAATAAAAATAATGAACTACCAAAAAAAGTACAAAACTAAACATAAATAGTTCATAAACATAACAAAAAAATTTATTAAAAATAAAAAATTGTATCCTAATTAAGTTAGAATTAAACTTTTGTTCTATAGACTTTTATTTTAATAACAAATATTTCAAATAATGTAGTACTTTTCATCCAAATATATTTTCTTGATAAAATATTTCCACATAATATCACTCTTGCCCATACTTGCTTAGGAATCTAATATCGAAAAATACGAAAAACTGCAAGCGACACCATGAAATTATTTCTTATTGAAAAAAAAAATTATTTTGCTGTAAGACCGATAATTTGCTACCATATATCACAAAGTTTTGTGTAAGAGGTTTCTCTAAAAAAGAATATCCGCTCTAGCATTATGCTATTTTGTATGCTAATATATATGTATGTGCAGAATAATAGATTAAAACAGTGAAATATGTGGAAGTATCAACTGGTCGAAATCTTTTATAGTCTAGAACACCTAAAATTTTCTTCTTCAAACTTAGATTGGTAGTATAAATGAATTGAGTTGACATCATTCACAAATCAGTTTACGTTGTTTTGACAAACAACAGAATTACAAACATTTCAACTGAAAAAAGAAATGAACAGTTGAATAATAAGAAACATCTACTCAAAGTGAGCTCTACCTTCGATATACAAAGCAATTTTCCGTTACTGAAAGCATTCATTCACTACTACAAAATTTGGAATTTTACCTGAAATCTTCTTTACCTGGCTACAAAGAGTATGGCTTTTCTCTATTTTCTAGTTTTACATCGTTTCGAAAGTATCTATCGATAACGAAAGCTTTGTCATTTATTGAAAACACTTGAACAGTCGTCCCAAACTAAAGCTCAAAATATTACTATTTAAAGAAGCAGTAAGTTCGAGATTAACCGATACATGTTAGATATAGGGTTATGCTCGCTATATACATCTAAAGAGAATTCAAACGTGGACGGATTAGTCGTAGCGATGATTCAAAAGCAGATTTACTAAAAACAGCAGTCACTCAGGGAAACGTCGATGCTGTGCGCAAGATCATCAACGAAGATCGACATGTGATATATCACCAGATTGAAGCATTATTGGGGATTTTAAAAACCTCAATTTAAAAAATTGCATAAAGAATTGTGTGTAAAAAATTAGTTTTCCGTTGGATATTGCATCCGTTGACCGCAGAACAGAAATCAGCTAGGGTGGAATTGGTGTCAAAAAACTCTAGAGCGCTTCAATGCCAGAAACTCTAAAAACGTGTGCAACATTGTCAGGGGTGACGAATCTTGAATTTACTCATACGAGCCAGAAAATAAATCCAATCGTCTATTTGGGTGTTCCAAGATGAATAAAAGCCGACAAAAGTCTTCCGTTCTCAAAATGTCTCCAGAAAGATGGTCGAGACATTTGTCTCGAAGGCAGGTCATCGCCGAGCTTCGAAAAACCAACCCCGAATGACGAATTATCCTCCACCAATACACGCAAGTTTGTACACAGCACGCAAGATAATTCAATTTTTAACGCAACAAAACGTCGAATTGTTAGAACATCCTCCATACAGTCCGAACCTAAGTCCCAACGATTTCTTTACCTTTCCGAAAGTCAAGAACAGATGTCGGTCAAATGGTCCAGTCATCAGAAGGAGCAATCGATGCTTTCGAAAAGGGAATTTTGACAACTGCTTCGAGAATTGGTTCGAGCGCATGCATAAGTGCATTGATCTTCGTGGAGAACACTTCGATAAACAATGAAGTCTTTAAAAACTATCTATTGTTTTATTCCTGTTTTATATGCAAAATTTAAAAGACAACCCACGTATTAATGCAATATTAATTTACCTGTATAAAGTCAAAATTAGGGAAATAAGTATATATAAAACAAAATAAATTTGAGTTCTGTATATCAGATTTTTTAAATACCGTAAAATTATCTTAATTTGAATACATGTCATCGTTACAAATATACAAAAATATTAGTAGGCTTATCATTTTCCCCGGCGCTAACAGATCAGTTTCGGTTGTAGTAAGTACGTATCTACCAGCCGATAATCAGATGTGAGCGAAACAAATATTAACAATTGACGGTGCATAAAATAAAGAAAAATTAATAATTTTAAAATTTCTGAAACACCGAAGTGGATAGCTTTGGTGAAAAGTTGCACCATTAGGTATGTTCCCACATTTGTCTGGGTCGACAATGTTCGCTGTGATGAAAAATGTTATTATTATCTTGAAGAGGACCGTTCAACATCTACTGACGTAAGACATGTATAATTAGAATAATCTTTATAAATAAATAAAGGATCTGTAGAAGCACCATCACAAATTTGTCTTAGTCTTAAAACACTCATATTTTTTATGTCATTTAGAGCACATAACAGTGAGTGTACGCCGAACACTATTTGCACTTCATTAACGACAACACAGTATTTTGTAATCTTTCTACTACATCAAATAATCCTTTATAATTGTCGTAAATAGTTTTTAAATCTATTTTAGGGGAGGTATCCTGAAGTCTTACCTGACTTTCCTTAATAGCTGCAGCTTTTTCACAATTAACTTGTAGTATCATGGGTTTAATTTGTTGGAAATACATAGAAAACAAAAAGCCGCCTTGGAAGAATTAGCTGTGGTGGTTCAGGAATATGGGGGTACCATTTGTAAAATTCTCAAATTTGTTTGTAAGATTTGAGAAACACTTAGCATCCACATCTAGAAAACATTAGTTCGTGCCACAAGATGTAAAGTATGAAATTTACGTCACTATCACTCATCAACAGTTGATTGATCGAAATGTTTGTTGCCTATTTAGCTGTAGCCTCGTAATCGTTTCACCTGTACATTTTTCTAACTTTTTGCTAGCGAATAAAATTAGAACTACCGGTTTAAGAGGTTCTAATACACATACTATTATATTTACAATAGATTTTTTACGTCCTGTCGTCTCGTCTTCGCATATAGATGGTAAATAGTTGTGCACCGCTGTCCGATATGGTAGTTTTGACTTGAAACTCTATTTATGTCAGAAGGATCGAGACTGCCGCATGTTGTGATCATTAAAAGTAAATCTAGCAAAAGTTGGTGACACGCCATATTTTTATCTCTGTGCTTTTTACTTTACCCTTGACGTGTGCGTTTGTCCTAGATTATTAACTGTTTATTGCAAACTTACATATTATTATAGGGCCATTATAAAATAAATCAGGAAATTCACTTATATACTCCTTGGCGTGTCAACAATTGGTCGTTTCTGTCCTACAGCACGTTTGCCATATTCCCTCCACTGGTTCGGATTTGTGTATGTATATAGGCACATATGCACATACATATTTCATATAACGGATCTTGACCTATCGCGCCAAGACAAATGAACAAGCCTGCATATTAGTATACCAATATTAATATTAAATTTTTTTTTTGATTGAAGACAGCAGTATAATAAAAGCTATTGTGAACGGTAGAAGTGATTACTACTATCACTCTATGACTCATCTGTACTATTTTTTTGGTAGGTCATCATTAATATTATAAATACATATTAAAAACAAAAAACAACAATGTTAGTCTAGATAAGTATGATTCTTGGAACCTTGAGCGAACTTTATCAAGTCTATTTTTTGAATTGAAATGAGAATGACATAAATATTGAAAAAAGCGTACCCATAAAATGACGTGGAAAACCGTAATGTAGAGATGATAATCCCCGTAATAACACATTACCCTGACATAATTTTGAATTACCAAAAATGTTTTGGACATGCAAAAACAAACATGCATTAAATATTGGCAATTATATGAGACAACACATTTGAAATAACTTTCACAATTATAATTTACAAAGTACCATAAACGATAATTCAATGTGTATAAATATTACGAAAAATCAATTGTTAGTATTTCGGAAAGTATTGCATTGTGCGACCTTTTTATTCAAATAAGTGAAAAATAATAATATAAAAACATGCTAGTATAGACCCTTAAAATAATGTTGACGTAAGTAATTTAAATTTTTATTAGTTATTAATGTACAATAACTCCAGCATCACGTTAGGAATTTCATTGAGGCCAAAAATTGTGACCCTTTTAATTTCAACAAATAATAACACGCCTCGAATTAAATTTACATCTTATACTAACGTATACATACACATAAGCACTGGAAAATATTTCTTTATTTTTGATATAATTTTAATTTAAAAACAAAGTATAACTTATCATTAAAAAAAACTTTATTTTATGCAGTACATTTTTCATGAATAAAATATTCCAAACAAAAATTATTTAAATTGAAGTTTTAAAATTGTGAGCTAGCTATCTTTCGATCATCATTTTGTTTCAATTGCGTAAAAAATTTAGTTTGTAAAACTAAATAAGCTAGAACCTACATACAGTTAGTCACAAAAACATTTGTACTTTGTAGTAATACATTAAGATATCAAAATATTACTCCTTAGGTGATTGTAATAAATAATACACAAACAAAAATAGAAAGAACTCAAAATAGCGAAACATTTAAATATAATAAAATAAAATTAAACGGTAGTAATTTTATTTTTTCACTTCCAGTAACGCATATTGAAAGATCGTCTGAGTACGCATAGGCATACGTTTTATGATCTATCAGCTGTCAGTATTACAACAGGTAGTAACAGGTTTCGTACGGTGCATATCGATTCGGGAATGCATATAAATCTCACAGATAAATTAGTACGTAGAAGAAGTTTCTAGATTTAAAATATATTGGTTCACAGGTAATATGTGTGAGTGTAATAAAAATCTGTGAAAAAAACCGTTTCGTGACTTTTTTGGACATACCAGGTCGGCTGAAAAGTGCCCGGTCTGACACATAGATGGCGTTACTGTTATTAAATCCATATGTTTTTTAGACAGTACTAACCTTCAAACGAAACGTGTCAAAATTTGACAACAATCCGACCATTAGTTACTGAGATATTGCGTTAAGAGTGAAGCTACTTTTGTTATTTAAAAAAATGGAAAAAAAAGAATTTCGTGTGCTGATAAAGTACTGCTTTTTGAAGGGAAAAATACCATTGAATCAAAAGCATGGCTTGATGAGGAGTTTCCGGACTCTGCGCCAGGAAAATCAACCATAATTGATTGGTATGCTAAGTTTAAACGTGGTGAAATGAGCACCGAAGACGGCGAACGCAGTGGACGACCAAAAGAGGCTGTTACCGACGAAAACATCAAAAAAGTTCGCAAAATCATTTTAAATGACCGTAAAGTAAAGTTGATCGAGATAGCTGACATCCTAAAGATATCAAAGGAACGTGTTGGACACATCGTGCATGAATATTTGGGCATGCGGAAGCTCTGTGTAAAATGGGTGCCGCGCGAGCTCACATTCGATCAAAAACAACAACGCGTTGATGATTCTGAGCTGTGTTTGAAGCTGTTAAATCGTAATAAAACCGAGTTTTTGCGTCGATATGTGACAATGGATGAAACATGGATTCATCACTACACTCCAGAGTCCAATCGACAGTCAGCCGAGTGGACTGCACGCGATGAACCGGCTCCAAAGCGTGGAAAGACGCAACACTCACCTTGAAAAGTTATGGCGTCAGTTTTTTGGGATGCGCATGGAATAATTTTCATAGATTATCTTAAAAAGTGCCAGTCCATCAACAGCGACTATTATACAGTCTTATTGGACCGTTTGAAGAACGAAATCGCAAAAAAACGGCTCCATATGAAGAAGAAGAAAGTGCTGTTTCACCAAGACAATGCACCGTGTCACAAATCAATGAAAACAATGGCCAAATTAAGTGAATTGGGTTTCGAATTACTTCCCCATCCACCGTACTCTCCAGATGTGGTCCCCAGCGACTATTTCTTGTTTGCAGACCTCAAGAGGATGCTCGCCGGGAAGAGGAGGAGATCGCCGAAACTCAGGCCTATTTCGAGGCTAAAGACAATTCGTACTACAAAAATGGTACCGAAAAGTTGGAAGAACGCTATAATCGGTGTATCGCCCTCGAAGGCAACTATGTTGAATAATAAAATCGAATTTTGCCAAAAAACTGTGTTTTACTATGGTAGACCGGGGACTTTTCAGTTCGACTGTTATGAATAAATTGCATCAAAAAAATTGTCAAAGAAAAGGACTATGCACAAAGAGATAGAAAAGAGCTACAGTGAATAAGGAGCTGTAGTTAACGGTAGATGAATTTACGGATTCTAAGAATATTATAATGCAAAACATGATTACATTTAAACCATCAGCTGCGTATCTAATAGCTAGTAAAATATTGAAAAACTCTGGTGAAGCTATAAAATTGATAAGGCTGAAAACTTTACAAACACTTCTATTTCTACTGCTAGTTTGTTACGGGTGTCTGATCTTCCATAATTCGTGAAGGCGTTCTGATAAATGCAGTTTGCGCTAATTTGCTGCATATGGTATGTTTTACGTCTGGTAGCAGAAACTTTGTAACTGTAGTCTAGGTGTAGATATACTTATAGCAAATGATAGCAGCATTTTGCAAATCACCCAAGCGAATTCGTACATTTCACACTATCGTGGTATTTCAGAACCTCTTTATTCAGTTTACACGATGGGGAACATGTTATAAGCAGTTTTTTATTAAAACCATGATTTTGGAAAAGTAAAATCCTTATTTAAAAAAAAGGAAGTTGAATAACAAAAATTATAAATTATAATGACATTTAGTATGTACATATTGCCAACGTGCTTTGAATCATTGTCTTGTTGGAACAATTAATTATTGTTCAAGTTTAATTTGGCAACACTTACTGGCAAATTTGTCTTAAAATGTCCAGGTATTTATATTTATGTAAGATGCCCTTAAAAACAACTAATTTTTTTTTCCATTCGCACACATACATCACTACACTACTATTGATCCGCCACCATGTTTCACTATGGGACTCAACTTATTAGGATCAAGCTCAGTTTCTGCTATACACCAGACCACACATCTACCAACTGATTGAAAAATTATAAATTTGATCTATTATTGCTTTCTTTTTGTTCTCGAGGAGTTAATAATTTTAAACGACTTGTGTAAGACATATCAGGGTAAACTTGGCCTACTTTATATTTTTTATAATAAAATGAACTAAAACAACTTTGTTTTTACATTTATATAATTTACGACATGAAGCTGAGCGAGACTTCGTTCGAATAGTGTTACTGGTATACATAGTATAAGTTTATTACATCTTACCACAAAGTAAGAATATTTTTGCGAGTAACTGTATATGTTCATAACAAGATAATTAAATTCAATAATTATTATTCGTTTTCTGCAAAAATAATCGTGTATATATTTTATTCATCTCAGTTAAATCTGTTATTCAATAGGACTTAATCATTGTTGAGTGAATGCTAAATAATAATAATTATATTTAAATATTTACGTTTATATTGGAAGATAATATGAAGTAATTACAATATGCACGTAAAACACATCCAAATATACTGTGTACACATCATGCATACGTATATAATTGCACTGACGTATGTATATACCTATGGTATGTACATATTTAAGTCAGCTTTCATTTAGTTTTTGGAGTAACAAGGTGCAGAATCGCTAACTTAAATAAATTTGGTATTTTGTTTCCGTCATTTTGCATTTTAATCATATAAATTAAATGACTATGACAACATTATTTTTAAAGATGTTATACTTATCATACAGTTTCATGCCTAAGGCCGTGGAGTATTGACCGCGTACACATTATTTACAATGAATGAAATTCCAACTATTATTGATTTAAAAATGGAATTGATTGATGGATTTTAGAAGACTTTTCTCTGTACTCGATTGATTATTAATATTGAAAATACGGAATCACACTATATTAATAATTTTAAGAATGCGAAAACATGATGAAGAAAGAATAAGACATTAACAAAGAAGAAATGTAAAACATTTATTCTTGTTTTCACTTCCACTAGTTGCTTAATTTGGCGAATATATGAACATGTACTAAGTAAGCTTTTACGATTTTAATTATTACTTTTGCATAGTTTAATTTTTTTGTAGTTTAATACCTTTCCAAAATACACCATTTACATTATATTTAGATTATATTAGTGTCACCCTTGCATGTCAAGAAATTTGTAATACAATACACAATCTATTCTTATAAAACAACAACTATATTATTAGGAAAATCCCCCTATTATCGATTTTGAGTCGGGTACCTGCTATTAGAATATAAACACAGATAATGAAATATGTATGTTAAAGCACTACGAATAATATCCAATTTTAGATAAAATTTGTATGGGCTACTGTTAAGAAGTGTATTAAATAAAGTACTTTTTTTATTTTTATTTTTATATATTGTGAATTTCTTTATAATTTAATTTTTATAGTGAATTGCAAAAAGTAAAAGATATTAGTAGCATGGATAATTTTAAAATAAAGGTTTTATTATTACAACCATGTATCCGAAGAGACAAATTGCAATAATGCAAAAAGTTTCTCGATATACAGACCGAGTTGCCGCATTAATTCGAGAAAATATTCCGTCAGCATCGAATTGTTATACTCACCGTAAAACCACCGGGAGAGACGAGTAGCGAATTATAAAAACTGCACTCGAAAATAGACAATCTTCAGCTAGAGAGTTTCCAGATAAAAGAGCATAATATAAACATATCTGAGCGCACAATGCGATCACGATTGTACGCGACACCAAAAATGAAGAAAGCAAGCCTACAATGGGCAAAAATGCACAGAAATTTTACGGTTGAAGATTAATGAATAGTACTAATTTTCTTATTAAGAAATCGTTTCTTGAAAGTATCAATTTTTATAATAAATTTAATTTTTACAAGTCACATTTTCTTTGAAACAGATGATCTTCAGCGATAAATCCCAGCTTGAAGCAATGGCGGAGGGTGTTATTTTGTTAGACAAAGAGTCAAGGAACGTTATAGTGATAAAACTACCGAAAAAATTAAACACCCATCAGTCATGATCTGGTCATGCATATCCGTTTAAACAAAACGGCGATGTACGGATAGTCTTAGAAAATTGTATTCATGTTTGAACATAACTAGGGAGAGATATTACTTTTTCAAAGGATTGTGTATATATTTATTAAATAGTTTTCAAATGTGCCACGATAGTATTGGAAAAAATAAAAGGTTAAGAAATAAATTAAATTATTTCTTAGTTGTCTTGTTAAAAAAAGAATATTGAGAAATTATTTAATATTTTATTATATCTACAGCATTAATCAGTAACTCAATTAAACAATACGTTTAACATTACGCTATAAATTCATAGTTATGCAACCATAAGATGAAATTAATTAATATAATAATTAAATTAAAAAATTACACAATACATCGCCTGGTTCTACAAGTGCAATAATAATTCTCTCTCTTTATCTCTCTCTCTCTCTCTATCGCCACCCCCCCTCGCCCCCTCTTTATTATACGTACACATATAAAAATAATTGCGATTATAGGCACTATTCTTTTTTACAGTTTTTAGTTGCAATTTTATTTGATTAAAGTTAAGGCATATAGAGGCAAAGTTTTTATTATTAAAACTCATGTTTTTCAATAAGCAAGAAGAACAATCAAAGTCCTCAAAATTTAATGCGAATAGTAGTCCTTCATTAGCTATAATTACAGTAGGTATTTGTGCTGAACATATTATTGAATAACTGTAACTTCACATGGTCAATGGCCGATCATATAGTCCAGATCTTGCCCCCAACGATTTTTATGTTACCGTTAGTTTAAAGTTTCATGTGTGGTATCAGATTTCCTGAAAAATTATTATATAACTTCTCAAAGAAAATGTTTTCTACCTGTTTCGAAGGAATGAACAAGTGTATATTAAGTGAAAGGGCTTACCCTGGAAAAATAGGATAATTTTCCTTAAAAATCTTGTAGCATTTTGTAACTAAAGTTTTGTAAAACAGTCGTTATAAAACATATTAATAATAGTGAAGGACAATAATCTCTTTTTCTTTAATACGAGACAATATATGAGATAGAGGGCGACAAATACTGATTCGGATTTGTCACACTCCCATCTTCTAATATTAATTATATTAGTTCTATTATTAATTTTCAATTAGCTTGTTTTATAATTTTCACCGTCGATGCAGTAATCTTGGCAGTCAATTTGACATATTCATGGCTATATTTGCATTTTGTTTTAGATTTTAAACTGTATAATGTGATGTTAATAGTTTTAATTTTGTATCATCGCTAATTATCATAGAGTCTAACACTATTCCAGTTAGTCAATATTTATATAATTTACAAGCATACATACATACATATGTATGTACATACATACATACATATGTATGTGTGTGCATATATATGTAAATATTTGAAACTTTGGAAATATCAATTTCAAGAATATTGCATCAACCTGTTGAATGATATAATAATACAAGGGGTGGAAATAAAAAAACCAAATTATTTTTCTTTTTCAATATATTCACCTGCAAGACGGATACATTTTTCACATCTTTCAATTAATTTATGTATACCCTCATAAAAAAATGATTTCTCTTTATCTGCAAAATACGCCGAAACTGCCTCCTTGACTTCATCATCGGCAGTAAATTTTTTACCCCGCAGCTCTTTTTTCATTTTCGGAAACAGGTAATAATCACTCGGGGCCAGGTCTGGGCTGTAGGGTGGGTGATTCACAATTTCGAAGCCCACCTTATGCAGGGCAGCTAACGCAACGCGGCTCTTGTGGACGGGCGCGTTGTCGTGCAAAAGCAGAACACCTTTTGTCAATTTTCCCCGTCTTTTCTCTTTAATGGCTTGTTTTAGTCGCTCTAATATTGAAGCGTAATATTCTCCGGTTATAGAAACACCTTTATCTTTATAATTAATCAACAATATTTTTTCCGAGTCCCAAAATACCGTTGCCATAAGTTTCCCAGCTGATTGTGACACTTTAAATTTCTTGGGAGGTGCTGTGCCCTTTTTGTGCCACTGCATGGAGTCTTGTTTGGACTCAGGTTCATAATGATGAACCCAAGTTTCGTCTCCAGTAACAATTCCACTCAATGCACCATCCTTGTCTTCATTACAGAGGTCCAAAAATGCACGCGAACACTCTACGCGCTGTTGTTTTTGCGGCGGCGTGAGCATTCTCGGCACCCATCTTGCGCTGACCTTAGACATGCCGAGATGATTGTGTAGGATTTTAAAAATTGTTGTATCGGATACTCCAACCATTTCTGCGAGTTGTTTCTTCTTTAGTCGAGCATCTTCGAGTACAATTTGTTCAACTGTTTAGATAAGTGCTGGCGTGGTCACCTCAATGCTCCTGCCCGGCCTCGGGTCGTCTTCAAGGGATTCCCTTCCTTGTTTAAATAAACTATGCCACTTGTACACCATGGTTTTTCCTGGACAAGAGTCGCCGTAAACCAATGACATCTCATTCATTATGGTCGCGACTGATTTTCCTTGCCTGGTAAGGAACTTTATAACGGCACGATATTCGATTTTTTCCATATTTCAATTTTCACTCCTGATTATGTTACTTGGTTGACGATAGCTCAAAGACTAACTGTCTAATAACAATGAAACTTCGTATTTATACTAATCATGAGTCGCTGCACAGGCCACGCCCCCAATGCGCCTACTCACCCCTCTACAACCCGCTCATTCCGCGAATATAAAAACGCTCCCTCGTATATATCAGTTTTCTCTAATAATTTGGCATGATATTTAAGGTTCTGATGAAGATTTTTAAATAAATTAAAAGCCGGTATAATTTTTCGAAATTTTATTATGTATTAGTCGATTGACTGCTAGACCAGTTATACACAGTCTGTTGTAGAGAAAATGGAACTTTTTTAAAATTGTAATTCTTAGTGGCGTCATCTATTAAGAAAATATGCGTCGATAAGGTAGATCTTTCACCAACGTTATGTCAAAATATCATGGCATTTGCATCATTGGAAGCAGAGAAATTGCGCATAAAGTAACAGTGTGTATTTGGCATTGGTCGAAAAATGAATTTTGAACAAAGAGCAAATATCAAGTTCTGTTTTAAACTCGGTTTAAAAAGTTGAATTTGATGGAGCCTGTGGTTGATTGACTTGATCAATAAGGTTGATATATAACCCCTTTCCACAATTAACTATTTGTAAATTCTGTATACGCATTTCGACAACCAAGTTGTCATCATCAGCAGATAATTTCAAAGTGTCGCACCTGTGTCGCCGTGTTTTACCAGGTGCGACACTTTGAAATTATCTGCTGATGATGACAACTTGGTTGTCGAAATGCGTATACAGAATTTACAAATAGTTAATTGTGGAAAGGGGTTATATATCAACCTTATTGATCAAATCGGTTTAAAAACTATCGTACGGACATAAATGACGACGACAAACATCCCGGTGCAATAAAATCTGTGGTTACAGAAAGTAACATCGAACTTATACGTGAATTTATCAGAAATGAGCCGAAATCTTCATTGCGATACGTGAAAGACTCAATTAATTACGTTTTGACACAGCATTTGGGCTGAGAAAGATTTGTGCAAGGTTTGTACCACACGAGATAACTGAATTCAACATTATACGCACTTGATTAAAGACTCAAAAAAGCGATGAAACGTGGTGTTTTCAATATGATCCAGAGACCAAGCCAAATTCAAACTTTGTATGGAAGCGTCAAAGCAAAGAAAGACCGAAAAAAGTCGTTTGGAGAAGTCAAAAGTGAAAACCATGCTGATTTGTTTTTATGATTCGAAAGGCATAGTGCATAAAAAGTTTGTACCAACTAGTCAAACATTCAATACTGTATATTATCTTGGTGTTATGAAGCACCATCTCATCGTTCGACGCTTATCACCGATTTTTTAACTACAAATGGCATTTTAACAATCAACCACTCACCGTAGTCGCCGGTCTATTCTCCAAACTACATTTGCCGATGAAAGGACAACGTTATACCGACATCGAAGCCAGGCGTCGACAGCGATTTTGACGGACATGTCTAACAAGGCGAAGTTCATTCGACATGTTAAATGACCGTGCAAAACGTTGTATTGAAGCCGAAAGGCCACTACTTTGAATAAAATAAATGAATTTTACCAAAATAGTAAGCTTTTGTTTTTATTTTTAAAAAGTTGCTTACGTTGTTTTCACTGTTTTCACTTCTGCAATTGACCCGCGTTGAGAAAACCGTAGATAAATTAGATCCTTGTTGAGCTTTCAGCAGACTCACTGCTATCATCAGGAAATAGTTCCTTTCGTAGTTTGATGCGGAATCTGCACCAAGCTACGAGTTTTTAAACTTGTACACATATATAAATCAACAACCTTAAAATAAAATGGAAATATGTATAATAATAATAAATATGTTGTAAGGTCGGTTATTTATATATGTTGTAAGGTCGGTTATTTATATATGTATACAAGTTTAAAAATTCGTTGTTTTCGTGTTAGTTGCAGAGTAATATTTTAATGAATAAATAGCAAACAAGAATCAATGAAAACCTATTTTATACTGTTGATGCACCAAAGTTTTTTCAAGTTTTAGCATGTGTTCTATTTTGTTTTTTCTAATGAGGAATTCCTAAGTTGTCCGTAAACTGACATATTTTTTACACCATTACATTAAAAATAAAATTTTAAAAAGATGTGTAATTAATGAAGTATCCATCTATAAGATGTGTATCTAAAATTGTTTGAAGAAACTATGTATGTTTTGCCAAATGATTTAAAAAATTTCGTGACGAATGTTGTTTATTTAATCGCACAGATAATTAAAAGATTCTATTTAAATGTCAGCAAAATTTTAGAAATTCCTAGATTTGATAATTATTTAATTTCTTCAAAAGATATTTTGTATTTAGGTCAAAAGAATGAAACGAAGATAACTTCGATTAACCTTGTTTGCACATGTTTTTGACGGCATCACAAACTATAGAGATTATATTGAACACGACCCTAGATAATAATAATTTTGAAATATAAATTTAGGCATTAAGCCATTTAATATAAACTAATGTTTTATTGACTATACTCATTCTAATTTTATATATATTGTACATATATTGAAATAAAAGCGTTAAATAACATGTATAAGTTTCTAATTCTAGCCATGCAAGAATATTAAATATATACGAAATAATTGCATTTTAGAATATCAGAAAAATATTTTTTTATGAAATTATAAGTTATAACCTGCAACGACATGTACATTATATAGTAAATGTGAACCATGCATGTTTAAACTTCCAAGCCTTATCACGTATGTTTAGAGTTCTTGACACGAACATCGATTACAGAAAATAATAACCGCAATTTGAATATTTGAAAATTCTAGTAGGTGTTGTGTTTTATTGTTTATTGAGATAGTTGGTGCAGAAAGTATTATTTAAAATAATGGCATAGTTTAAATGTTGTTACACTTACAAATTATAACGATATAGAAAACATGTAATTTATAATAGTATAAAATATAACTCAACAAAAATAGGAAAATACGAATTTCTTTAAAATTTTAATTCTTTACTGTGGAGTAATCATTTAGCTATAACATACACATATAAAATGATGTCGCATTTCTAAGAATTTAAAGTAAGTGCGAAATCTTTATGGGTTACTATGTTAGCATCTTAGAGAATTTACTTAATGCTATGTAAATAATTTTCTATTGGGTGTGCAACTTTATTCGGTTACTTTTCAATGGAGGTCGTTAGTTGTTATATATAGTTGAGTATGACAGCTGTTTTTTTTTTGTTGTTGGAAAGGTTTAACATCTGTCAACCATATTTAGTTACATTGTTGTGAATTTTGTACAACATTATTTTTGAGCTCATTGAAAATGTCTGAATTTGTGTTAAAAATAAATAAACAACATTTGCGGGAAGTTTTAATTTTTTGCTTTAATTGGAAGAAAAGTGCAGCTGAAGCTAAACGATTACATGCAGAAGTGTATGATGAATCCGCTCCAACAAAAAAATCATGTTGTGAATGGTATCGACGCTTTAAAAGCGGTGATTTCAGCGTTGAAGACAGACCGCGTCCAGGTCAACCAAAAAAGTATGAAGATGAGGGACTGGAGACATTACTGGATGAAGATTCATGTCAAACGCAAGAAGAATTGCAGAAACGCTGGGAGTAACTCACCAAGATATTTCGAAACGTTTAAAAGCATTGGAATTCATCCAAAAGCAAGAAAATTGGGTACCACACGAATTGAAGCCAAGAGACGTTGAAAGACGATTTTACATGTCGCAAATGCTTGAACGCCATAAAAAGAAGTCGTTTTTGCATCCACTCATTACTGGTGATGAAAAATGGATTCGTGACGATAATCCAAAACGAAAGAATCTTATGTAAAGCCTGTCCAACCATCAATATCAACGACGAAGCCAAATATTCATGGTGCCAAGGTAATGCTGTCTATTTGGTGGGATTCGACGGGTGTTATCCATTATAAGCTGTTAAAACCTGGTGATTCTACTATGGGCGAGCTGTGCAGACAATTAATTCGTTTGAGGCGAGCAATCGCCGAAAAATGACCAGACATGAGTCTATAATATTCTATCATGACGATGCTCGGCCTCATGTTGCAAGACCAGTTAAAAACTATTTGGAAAACAGCGGCTGGGAAGTTTTACCTCACCCGCCTCATAGCCCAGACACTGCCCCTTCTGACTACTATTTATTTCGATCGATGCAGAATGCCCTTATTGGAATACGCTTCACTTCAGTTGAAGGAATCAAAAATTGGATTAGTTCGTTCTTAGCCTCAAAGGATGAACGGTTCTTTTGGGAAGGAATCCATCAATTGCCCCAAAGATGGGGAAAAGTTGTAGCTTCCGATAGACAATACCTTGAATAATATGTTCATTCATTTTGATTATAAAGTAAAGGCATTTTTTTACAAAAAAAGTAACCGAATTAAGTTGCACACCCAATAATATTTATAATTTTGTATTTTAAGTAAAAAAAATAATTTACGCACATACTATATATATGTACATATATGAAAATTTTGATGTCCCTAATTTAAAATGATTATTCAATGTAAGTAAATGTACGAGAAAACTATTGGGGTTATTTCTTAGAGGTCGAAGTAATTTTGACAAGGAAGTTATTTGTTTTATATAAAGAAATGAAATTTTATAATTAAGAAAGAATCAACATCATAAACGAAGTGGAAAGTAGAATATACATTCACTCTAAATGTTGTGAAACCGTATTCAGATAAGTATTTCAAAAAATGTGATATAGTGTATCACATCATGATAATATTTTTTTAACCTATATATTAATTTATATTTTCATTATTGTGTTATGTATTGACTTAGTGATAATAAAAAATAAGTGATATAACTCAAATCAGATTATAACATCTATGAAATAATCTATCCTTTAACTGTTATTTAGTATATGCAAATTCCTGTTTAAAGTACTTTCATATATTGCTTATAATATTAGAAAAATTTAAGATTCCTTTAATTTTTTAATGAAGATATGGGAAAAAGTTGGGACAAGTTTCATAAATCTCGAATCTCGCTACAATGTACAATTCGAAAAATGGCTGAAAGTCATTCAAATCCAAACAATATATAGTATTGTTCTTTCGTAGAGTGTCGTTACTAATTGACATTTTTATATCATGGGTTTACAATATTGTAGGTTTAATACGATTGAGAGTTACGGTGGCCTGGAGTGGTTAGTGCGTGGCGCTAGCCACGCATTAACCGTCTACTGTTATTCGTGCGTTTCCTCCCAGAAATCATTTTTATGGATTCGAGTGGAGACATGGCCGCAAAAAAACACATTTATGTTATTAATTAACTGTACCAAAATTTGAATCCAGTTCACCAAATTCATAGTCTAATGACCTTACGCACTAAAGAAATACGACCTTGTTGGTGATATCTTATTTCAAAAATACACAGTGTTTGCTTTAACGTTTAAAGTAGTCTGAAACATGGTAGGTATTCGTCCACCTTAAATTATTTTCTATATAATATTTTCTCAATTGGCAAATATTTACCAAAAACGAAAACGCGTATATATTTTCTGTCCAAAAAGTAGTAAGAATTTTATATTTCATAATAGCGCGAATTTTGAACTTCCAATTTTTCATAGCAATGAAAAGAGTAAGACGCATCCGAATATACTCATTAGAGCAAAGAGTCTGCGTTTCAAACAGAATAAATTGCATGCAGAAATTGAAAATGTTAAAGAAGGCTTATCCTGTGTGTGGTAGACAAGTATTTATAATTGGTCCAAGGTATTCAGAAAAGACGGTAAGGACGTCAAAGATGTACTGCGCTGGGAACAGTAATCAACATCAGGCGATTAAAACCACGTCAATTAAATCAAGAATTGATGACAACCGTTGTAAACCCGCCTGAGAATTAGCAAGCATAGTTGAGCATCTCGAAATTAATGTTCCATATCTTTTTGACTGAAAAATTAGGAATGAAACGTGTTTGGTGCCGATCGAATTCGAATTTTCTTCAATGATCACGTCATGTTATAGTTGCTCGGGAGACGATTGAGTGACCCTAACTTCATGAAATACATCAAACAGGTGATGGGAGCTGAGTATAGGCGTATAACATAGAAACATTGCAACAAGATTAGAATGGAAAGAGAAAATGAGCGAGCGACCAAGTCAATCCAAATTGAAAATCAAGTTCTTTCTTTCGATTTTCTTCAATTATCGGGGTGTAGTGCATACTAAATTTTGTCCAAAAACCCAAACGGGAAATAAAGAATATTATATTATGGAACAAAGCCAACTTTTACA
Organism: Dermolepida albohirtum; assembly: GCA_031893035.1. Taxonomy (NCBI): domain Eukaryota; kingdom Metazoa; phylum Arthropoda; class Insecta; order Coleoptera; family Scarabaeidae; genus Dermolepida; species Dermolepida albohirtum. Next base: position 215,585 of record JAVIWB010003017.1, on the reverse strand, counting down.
CCACAACACACGGATTCACATGTTGCTCACACTTTTTGTTGCAGCCGTAAAGGAAAATTAGCTGCGTGTGTTTGCGGTAGTGTTCGAAGATTGGAAGAAGCGTTGGCATATGTTACAGCTAGTGGAGACTACTTTGAGAGCGGCAAAATAAACACTGATGAATAAATAACTCCTTTTTTTATTCAGAATTCTTACCACTTTATCTTATTAATAAATAATTATTTAACTCCACCAATGTTTTCTCATTTTTGAAGAACAAAATAAATTGAAACGCATTTTAGATGTATTTTATTCTTTGTTTAAACTTTATAGAATATAGGAGTAAGCAGAAAATATAGCACGCATAGCATATAATTTTCAATTGATATTTAAAAATTTAAGTATCAGTGAAAATATGGAACATAAAATATTATTATTGATATAAAAAATAGATTGTAAAAATTCAATGACTAGCAAACGGAAAACAAACATTAAATAAAATAATATTAAAAAGTAGTTAAAATCATAATTTATATTACACAATATTTAATTGTGATGTGATGCAATAATAAAACTAAAGAAATCAATATAATTAGAAGTGAATTTTGTATAGACGGTATTAATAAAAATTCTTTATTTTTACGTCTCCGATTGGTTAAAAAATTCAGTACGTTAAGGGAGTGAATTAAAACTTAATTTTGAAATTTAGAAAAAAAGAATTTTATTAAAATATCACAATCTTAAAATATTAAATATTGTACGGGGAACATATTATTATTTAAAAATGCTATTGTGTAAGGTATTGCATTGTTTATTAAAATATTACAAACAAAATTTATCAACTTCCTAATTTTGATATTAGTATGTTTAAACAAATCTAGCAATGTAATTATTGGAAAGAACACTTGAGCACAGGCTTTCAACAATAAACTATGAAATTTTTTTTGAGAATCAAACCGGTTTCACTGCTTGAACAGAGTTTTGCTAAAACTGAATTATTAAAGCATTTTAATTTCATAAGTGCTGAATAACATTGTGTACGATTTTTCATAATTCATCACTGTAGATGCGATTGTATTAATTTAGAATTGTGATACTGTTTTAAGTGAAAAACGCTGAAGCAGTTAATTTACTATCATTTGGGCCTGTATTTCAATGAATGAATAGATTTACATTGGACGTACATATGTACAATCAACTTAAACTGATGCACCGATTGTCACATATTTTATAAGAAATTATGAAAAATTATTTTGTTTTTATTAAATAATAAAAGGTTTCCTCTTTATTGAAACAAGGTTGATTTCTTTAATAATATAAAGTAACTTAATATAATTGAGCTGTCCGCAAACAACATTCAAGGGATAAAAAACAAGGTTGCGTCAAACTAATGATTGACAAGCAAGTCATTTGCACGTCAGTATTAATTATAATTCGACCAATATCTCGTATCACTATATGCCGCAAATGATATTGGCGAATACACATCGAAGTTTCCTAAAAATACCGTGTCCAAGATTTAAATGCATTTCAGAAATTTAGAAGTTGTAGAAAATAAAGATAAAATTAATGCATAAAATGTTTCAAAAATACATAAAATAAGTCTGGAAAATAAGACACGAGTAATTTAATGATATTTTTGGACTTATCGAAAGCATTCAATATTCAATGTGATATCTGGCAAGAGTTATAAGATAGAATATACATAGATAGAATATTCGTTAAATTTTTTTGTGAAATGGTAGGAAAATTGTTCTTTGTTGTATTTAATACGGAAAGAGGCAGAAAATGGATTGTTTATAAATATTATTTATCTGACATCTTAGTTCTGAAGGTTTTTTTTTCGTTAGTTTGATAATTAATTGTTACTTTATGGATCAAGCAAAAGACATCGTAAAACACGCAAACATTATTGGAGACAGAGCCAGTTCTCCACGTTAAGTTGCTGACGCATTGTTGTCGTATTCGTAAACACGGAATAGAAAAAGTATTAATCATATAGCAATTACACTGTCCTACAAAAAAAATTCATTTCGCCAAAAAATTAAAAACCACATTTACAGTTACATATTATTTTGTAAATTCTGTATTAAGAGAACCACTACTTAAAGTTTCGATGAAAAACAAAAGGTTCATGAGTCGAACAATTTCAGAGCAAGTTAATTAATAATGGTCTTGTATTTAGTCCGTAGGAAATCGAACCCTCATATTCTATCAATGAAGTCATCAATTAGCGCCATGAAAAATTAATCGACATATTGGATGTACTAATACTTTCCTGTATCATTTGTTTAATTTTAATGTATCGGTTTTGGTATGATTCTTTTATACTGGTTTTGTAGACATCATTTAATTTTTTGTAAATTTAAACCTAATCTTTTCTAAATTCAATGAAAGCAATAATTGTTATTTCATATTTGAGACTAGATGTGTTGTTTAATCTGAACAAGATGCCTTTACTTTGATACCTCATTTTTGCAGAGAAACAGAGAATAAGAATGGAACATAAGTTAATCTTCTGATGAATTGACAATTTCCTAATGTAAATATTTATTACAACAAAGAATGTTGTTCATAGCATCCAAACTCATGTTTACCAAAGTTACAGTTATTTTACAATAATGTATTCCAGTTACATAATGATGAATTAAGTCTAGGAGTCTCCTCGATCAAGGGACTATTTATTTAGTCGAATAAAAAATATTTATAAAAATCAACTTCATAGTCTTGATAACTAACCATTTAGAATGAGATCATTACAATTTGTGACTCATTCTACCAAAATTAAAAGAAACTGCAACACGAAAAGAATTGAAGATAAATATAGGAAATGCTGTTACGTGTTAATGAAGAAGTAAATTCTTCATTTTAATGCAAAAAATTGGGCATTATACCTGAAAAATATTTGGAAGTCTCGAGTTGCACCTACTCAAACTATGAACAGTCTGTATATGACTAGTTAAAAGCAAAAGCTCAGAGCAAAGCTCGAAGAGACTTATACTGTAATTTTCATCATTTACGATGCCAAAATAGCTACCACAAAGAATAATAACGATGATGTAAAACCAAATATTTTCAAAAAACTTCAAGTATCTCTAAAATGCTTGAATTTAGGTATAGAGAAAACTCTTAAGTCTTCCTAGACTAACTAACATAATTCCAATAGGCAATGAAAGTACATCCTTCCATTTAAAATAAATGAGTGGTAGCGGCTTTCAGTTTAACTGGAATTGAAAATATCACGAAACTATTTTCTTTAGATAGAACATGACCTCTTATCCTAAAATTTTCAGAGAAAAAATAAAGCAGTGCTTTCAATACGTTTAATTGGCGATATCACCTTCTCAACCTTCACCATGTCCATATTACCTTGATCTGGAAATATAACAAAAAAAATTCGGAATACTCTTTCTTTGAATATTACCGGGGTGAGAAAAGATATTACAAGACACAGAGAAAGCTTGTATTGATAGCACGCCGGAAAAGTTGAAGCCGTCTTTAAAACTAAGGAGAGATATTTAACAGAAAGTATTTCATGTTTATTAATAAACGATACATTTTGAAGTGATTACTTCTGTGTTCTATTTTGTAAAACTTAAAAAAATATAAAGTAGAAGATAAAGAAGTGTTTATTTATATGTTGCTATTTATACTGCATAACTAAAAAAGGAGTACACGAGTTCGTGGTAAGCAAGAAAAATAACTAATCTTGCGAGAAAAAATCGATATAAAGCATTAGAAAAAATTGATTCCAAAAAAGAATACGTCAGTACTCATTGTGAGAAAGTGTGTATCGTTTGACAACCAGAAAAATTCTCATTAAGTTGTAAATTATTAGATTGTTTCACGCATTTTCAAGAGATTCAATAGTTACGGCTGCAAAAAAACCGTCAAGATAAAATAATAAATCCAAAAATTACTGTGTAAAGGTGATTTAAAAAAAATATGAGGCGATTGTGATTATTTGCTTAATCAATGATCAGGCCATTGAATATTTCAAATGAGTTTATTGACAACATAGTTATGACGCATCGACGACTTATCGATGTAACGGGAGATTAGGTTTCAAAACTCAATGTGTGTCCGCCATATGTTGAATAGTATGAGCATGATGACCGCATCTTATGCTAATTCTTTAATTTTTTATTATTTAATTTAGTGAGAAAATGGAATTTAATTGAAAATAATTTTATTGCTGTTGCAAAAAATCACTTATATTCACCTTTTGATAATAAATAAAACAATTTTTGGAGCTTACAGAAGAGTTTTTGGAAGGAATGAACATTATATTGGGTCTGGGAAAAAGTTCGTGGCGTTTTTTCAGTAAAATTCAACTGGTCCCCGCATGGCGCGTGGACGAATTCATTTAAACCGAATATGCTCCATTATTATCGACAATGTTTCGCCATTTTTTTGGTAGATCCATGATCCCATCGGTGAAAAACTTCTGTGGTTTCTGGTCGAAAAACTGAATCAAGTAGTTTTCACAGGCTTCTTTTGAAACCAACTTAATTCCATTGAGAGAGTTCTGCAGAGATCGAAACAGATGATAGTCAGAAGGTGCTATATCCGGACTGTAAGGTGGGTGCATCAAAACTTCCCAACCAAACTCTCTCAATTTTTGACGGGTCATCAAAGACGTGTGTGGTCGGGCGTTGTCATGATGGAAGACAACACCTTTCCTATTAATCAATTCGGGCCGTTTTCTTTCAATCGCCTGGCGTAATCTCTCTAGTTGTTAGAGTTGAGAATCAATTTATTGGAAGTAGCTTAGTGGACGATTCCCCTCCAGTCCCACCATACACACAGCATCACTTTTTTTGGCGTCAATGTTGGCTTATTGTGACGACCATCCTTTATCCACGATCTTTTACGCTTCCGATTATCGTACGTAATCCATTTTTCATCTCCGGTTATTAAACGTTTCAGAAACGGCTCGATTTCATTCCGTTTCAGCAGCGCATCGCATGTTAATATCATGTTTTTCACGCTCAACTCATTACGTCAAGCTTTTTTTTGTAACCAGCTTTGTGTAAATGGTTCAAAACAGTTTTGTGGTCAATGCCTAGCTCCATGCCAATATCGACACTGCTGATATGCTTATCTTGTTGGACTTTTTCAAGAATTTCATCAGATTTTTCAGTGATTGGACGACCGGAGCGTGACTCATCTTTCACATTGAAATTTCCAGAACGAAAGCGAGCGAACCATTTCCGCGCAACAGATTTCGATAAAGTACCTTCACCGTACACAGCACAAATTTTATCACAAGCCTGCGCAGCGTTCTTCCCCTTATCATAATAATATTGCAGAATATAGCGAAATTTCTCATTATTCTTCTCCATTTTCAAGTGCGAATAACTTTCCAACCACTGCACCGATTACAATGTTTCTACGCTCAAACTAACGTTCGGAAGGTCATCTAAAAAACGAGCCGTCGGTGGTGTCGCTGTGACTTGTTGTTCTTTAGTTATCGGCAACCAATGCCATCTATCGGGAAAAACGCCACGAACTTTTTCCCAGACCCAATATAAATGTGCTGTTAACAAATAAATTTAAAAATAAAATGGTATCAAGTCTTTTGCCTCAATATAAATGCACTATTGCATTATTTTCTTTAGTTCAACGGTAAAAACATACTCATACTGTACGAAAAGGTTACTAGAAGATTATATATATATGTACATTCTTCTGCTGTGTAACATATAAATCCACCCTGTTGAAAACAATCCCATTCAAATTCAAATTGTTGATTTCATCGTAAAAGGTAGCACATACCATTGATAGTTGCGGTATTTTTGGCATCGTCCTCAAAAAAATACGGACCAAGTTCACAGTGCATAGGTAACATTATGGATTTTTGGGAATCTATTTCTTTTTCTTGGAGAGTATCTGAAATTTCCTTACTCCAAATGCGTCCATTTTGGCCATAAATTCTACCATTTAAAGAAAAATGAGCTTCATCGCTCAATAGGATTTTTTTTCAAAAATCAGCATTTACTTTTGTGGTCTTTAAAACCAAATTTACAAATATACAGCGTTTGAGTTTATATGCAGTTAAATGCAAATCTTTCTTTAAAGTTAATTAAATAGTCCCCGTATGGAAAATTCAATTGTTACGAACGTCGATGAATTAACGTGCTCCATCCTACATGCATACTATCAATTACAGGAACAATATTGTCACCCGAACGGTCTTTACGTTAGAAGTGATCCTTTAGTTTGACTATAACTATACCACTTGTTTCAAACTTTTGTAATGGATCACAAATTGCACGATCATTTGACACTATCACGCTCAAAAATTGATCAAAGCTTTGTTCGCGTGAACTTAACAAATCGCCTATTTTTCAAAATAAATCTGAATAGTATTTATGTGTTGCTGCATAGCTTAAAGCGCTTTGATGAATTTTCCGTGTTTAGATACCAACCATAAAAATTCAAACTTCTAATGTTTACAGTACACTAATGCTGCGTTTTTTTGTTAATCTTTAATTAAATTATAAATATAAAATTCACATTATAATACCCATCTGTATAAAAAAAAACAATAATCTTATAAAGACGTGGCATAATAATACGTTTGCATTGTTTGTATTTTTAAGTGTTCAGCCTGTACTTTTACCTAAGATAAATTTATTACAAATGACGAACACTAATTTGTAATGAAAAATTAATTTAGAAATTACAATAAGAAGTTTACAATCAAAATATATATTTTATTTTTCAGAATTTGCACAATATCAAAGGTATTAATGAAATTATTTATAGTACACGCTACGTTAGATTCTAAAAATATCGCCAAAAATTTTAGAACCTAGACATTATCGAAATAAATATCATATACTTGACTATTGACAATTTAAGACAGTGACTTTATCTTTATCATCATTGGTATTAGTATTTATGTATATTTTTATATCTTAAATTTTATGAATTTTTCAGGGAAAAAGCACCATCTACCCTTACAGTTGCAATTTCGTAGTTGTTGCAGTTTAGTATAAGAATCGATTATGGCAATTGCAACTAATAATATAATAATGTTTATGAAAAATGTTCTAAAAGAAGTATCCCTAAATTGGCTATAGAAGTTCCATTGACATCAAACATAATTGCAAATTCTGAAGTAGTACTAAAAGTTTTATGACCTTTAAATTTCAAATGAATTAAACGAGAAATAGTAAATTGTATACAATATCTGAGGAGAGGAATGGAATTTACAGATAATGCAAATCTTTCTGAATATAACACAATCAAAAGTTGAAAACAGAAAACTTAATCTCTGCTGTGGAACACTGAGATGACAATGTTATAGTTTAGAATTTATAGACGGCTGTGATTCAAAATTTTATTTTTATTTAACATAGATGAATCGACTTCAATTATCAGTATATATTTGCGTAGTATTTACATAGTTCTAAGAAATGACCCATAACATTAGAATACATGAACGTTTAAGCAAAAGAGTGGGTGCCAAAGGAAGTCGCAAAACAATAAATTCTGCATTTCAGTCGTAGATATTAAATTAAGTTAAAAACTTTCGAGACTATTTGGAAGATAAAGTTCGAAAATACCACACAAACTTTAAAATCTGTTCAAACAGTGTGGAGAGAAATAACTGTTTATATCGTAAGTGCAGACGTGTTAAAAAAAGCACTATTATTCTTTTCTAACTGGACTTCTTATAGAACATAGACACAATTTGTTTTAGAAAAATACATACAAAAGATATACCTTGTCATGTTCAGCACATGATATTCATATTTTGCAGTGAAACGAATAATAAAAAATATACTTAAATATTTTAAGGAACAACAAATAAAATAGCAATAGAAAATGTGTTTTTTCCATTAGAAATATACCTATATCATAACTTGTTTATACTAAATTCCTGTATAATTGTTCCTAAGTTTGGACAACTTCACAAAGTCCGATAGAATATCCGTGAAAGTATTTAGGTTGTCTAGCATGGATCTCTTATAATGTTAAAATTGGGAAAGAATTGAAATATGTGTTCAGAAATTGCAAAATATGCATGCATTCTTTAAAAGCACATTAAGTATAGTACAGTGGTTATTTACATTTCTAAATTGAAAGTATGAAATAGTTTATAAGTGAAACTACTAATTTTAATGTGGTTCCTCTTTTAAATTACAAATAGCGGACGTGTTAGAAACGCTGATCCAGTCATTTTTTCAACGAAATATTCTTTTTAAATTTGTTTACAACAGTTTCTCTAAACAACCGCCACACAAGTTCTTTAGCATTAACCAATAAAAATGATGAGTTGGTAACTGTTAAATTTAAAAAAATGCCACACAATTCTATACCACCACTAGTTTGTTTCTATTACCATACATACATACCTAAGTACATATTCCAATCTAGAATCATAGTCTTTCAAAATATCCGAACACTTAGTCATGTTCGTGTTTCTGTATTTCTTATTTCGATTAATTATGAAAATTGCTAATATTACAGATTATGTGCTCAAGAAATATCATATTTTCTAAATTTTCTATTTCGATATTAACGATATCCCTCATCTATATGGTTCCGTTTTAATTGTAAAATAATAACACTTATTAAAAGATGTAAATACGATAAGTCGTTCCCACGTTTGACCGTATTAAGCTATGTGCACATTTTATTTGCAACTGTATTGGAATAAATTGAAATTCATCCATATACGCAAAAAGTGATACAGAAGAATAAATGTTATGAAGCAAAAATACAAACGTTAGACAAATTCTTGTTAGGTTTATTGTACATGTTCTACCGTAGGCAAAGCGACCTTTGAAACCCATCACAAACGATCTAATTTCATCATAATTTAATCCTCAGAAAGAAGGTATTTTTGTTGTATCCATAAAAATATAGCAAAACATATTTTTCTTCCTTTTTCTTACTGAGAAAGTAAGACATGCACGTTTAATTTGAAATGGAATGTATGCAAATAAGCTTTCTGGCATCAGGTAAAAAAATGTTAATTGCTGTTGTAGATAAAACATCGATGTTGGATTCTGGTTCCGATGAATTTTCTAACCCCAAATACTTCATCGTGGTAATTAATAGTTTTAATTCTAGGTTTTCTCAATGTAACTATATAGTAGAAGTTATATAGTTGCAAAGTTATAGGAACGGTATAGGGATACATAACATAAATAGAAACTATAAATTACGTACGAATATTACTTATCCCGCTACTTCTTTAAAAATGCAAAACATTGTTAAGTCAATTTTGTAGTAAAATTTTGACAGAATCCACGTTATAATGCACCAATATTCGTATTATACCTTCCTAAAAATATGCAGTTTTCGTGAGAGATTTTTAGAATAGCGGCGCCATCATGTTACCACGAAGTTTGAAGGAGTTTTAGTAATACAAATTTTAGTTATTTCAATATAATGCCTCTTGGCAATTATAGAATACAAAGGAATACAAAAAATTTGAATTTTTTTTCATTTAATTACGTTGACAGACACAGGTGTTTTATTTTATAAAACTTTTACGATATCATTTCATTGATGACGTTAGAATTATCCAAAAACTTATAAAACTGTTTCTTTATATTTAAATAAATTTTCAAATATGTTTTAATTAAATATTTAAGACAAAGTACATTATAATTTTTGTATGCATTGCGAAATATATGACCCCTGTTAAAGAAAGCACATTCATAGCAATTGTTACAAATACACAAATAACGCAATTATATGGATTAATAATTTGCTTAATGAAGTTATGTAAGACAAAGGTATTTAATTTCTATTTGTAATACATATGTATATAAATATGCACATAAAGCTATAGATGATGAGTACGAATAAGTGCCTTCAATGTTTAGTAATGAAATTTGAATGCGAAAAATGAATGAAATTATTTAATCTACGAAAGTGGAAAATATGTAAACTTACTGTATTTAAGACTTGAATTCTCGTATTTATGTTATCTTCTGAGCGACTTCTAGTCCTTTTTCTTGACATTATTCTTGGATTTGCCTCGATAGTTTGAAAATCTAAAAACATAACCTAAATAGGTGCTATAATTGGCAAAGTAAGTTGACAGTTAGCCGGTTATAATTTAAACTAGGTGAAAAGTGCAATTTACTATCAATGTGATAGATTTACTTAGCTATTTCATAGAAATGTGTTCAATAATTTAATTCGTTCAATTCATACAGGCTTACCTAACATTATGGACGATATTACCAACGTGTCTTTCTACAATCAAATACAGCAGATCACTGACATATATTTTCACCTGAATGGTTTGACACGTAGCAAATTTGTATATTAGAGAATGACGTGAAAACGTGTGTGTAAGTCTACTAGGTCACACCGGGTCTATCTATTCCGTCTTATATATTTTAGCCAAGTAAAAGGTTGTCACTTTCAATACACAACACCACTGCTAAAATTATAACTGAACTTGACACAACCTATAGTGCATTAAATATATTTACCTACTTCGTTTTAAAGCACGTGCTTGCGTGGAAGAACCGAGTTTATACGATTTGACAAGCGACTGGCCTCTTCTATTTTGAATTTAACCCATAGAAATTTTGACAGAAAGTAAATTTTACTGTTTATTTATTATTGAAAATAAATATATATAATATAATTTAATTTCAGTTCTTAAGAGTTAGTAAAAACATAAACGCTGCTTTTAATAATTACAATGCTTATAATACATATTTTCGCGTTTATTGATTTCAATTCGTCGTACTGCATCCGGTTTGGTGTGTTGGGGTCACGTGTAACCTGACGTCACATCGTACGATTCTCGTTCGAGTGCGATAGATTCACGAACTTTGTTACTCTTACTTAGGTACCTTATTAAAATTACTCAACTATCAAAAATTTTTGACGAAGAAATAAATCGATTATTCTATTTATTTTTGTAAATCATTATTAATGAATGTATTGTGTAGTTTAACTTAGTCATCTTTTATTTATATAATTAGATTATATATAGTTTTACCCTCTCAAAATATTGCAATTTGCAGCCAAGTCACAAGTTTAACTTTAGTGCAAATATGATACGAAATTTGTATACGTACTTATTTTAAGACTATATCTGCGCTACAGAACAAATATAAGAAATAATAGATTTTTATGTACAACATTGTATCTGTTGGGGGTTTTCTTTGGTTATTTTCAGATTTATAAACTCACGCATCTTGTAAATAAATTCGGTTGAAATCTTGTTTCATTCTTCGTATAAGACAGCATATTATAGATTCCTGTTTAACATACTATTTTCGTACATTCCTTGCTATAAATGTTTAATGTAATATTTATATCGAGGACTTGAAAAGAGTTCTTATTGTGTTTGAGTAATTGTAAAAAAACCGCTTTTTCCTAAGAGTTGTGCCTAGGATTATTCCGTTGAAAGTAATAAAAGCAACCCTTAATTGATATAAAATTGAGGCATTATAAAGTAAGATACATATTTGTTTTGTATTTACTTTTATATTTTGTTAATTTAATGTGTGTATATGTATATAAGTTCAAATATTTTTTTATATTGCATTAATATTAGTTGCTAAATTTTGATAGAGACTGTGGATGATTAAATTAATTAATTAACCTTAATATAACCCCTTTCCATAATGATACGTATTCTATATACGTATATTCTATATATGTATTTCGATAATTAAGTTGTCATCATCAGGAGATAATTAATCACAGTGCCCGGAATCACGGCAAAATCCGCGCAAACAAATCCGTACTAGACGTAGTAGTCTAGTTTTTTACATTTCATTAGTTGTTTTAATTCATCTATAATTTCATGTCTACTAAATAATTACCAAGTGAAATTGACTTTTGCAATAATATCTGTCCACATCTTATATAAATATATTATTAAGAACATCACAATGCTATACTACAGGTATGAGCAACCTTTGACATGTTGTGGGCCAAACTTTAATGTGCAAATACGTTTGGGGGCCGTGTTTAAAAGTAGTGCATTTTAAAGTAGTGTTCATAATTTTTGGCAATAGATATCAGACATGAAATAATACGACAATGTCTCGCGGGCCGGTTGTTGCCCACATATGCTGTACTAGAACTTGAGAACTTTCCATTTGCATCTCTTCATTAAGATTTCTTCACATTAGAATTTTATCAACGGACTTCAATAAGCTTTTTTCGACTCATTCATACCAGTTTTAAAAGAGCCTACGTATTGCCTGTATGGAATAGTACACGCTTCGAAAGTTTACCCTGCTAGGGTAGGGTGTTATTGTAAACTATTAAGTATTTATACTTGGGTATTTTGGCAAAATTGCAGTTAGTTTTTGTGAGGTGCTCATAGTAATAACATCGTGTGTTTCGAAGAAGTTCAATAGGTTAGACATGCCTAAAGGGAAAGAATTGAGTGTAGAAACACGATCGTTTATAATCGCATACCATAAAACTGGCAAAAACAACCGCGACATTGCCACAAAACCTAAATTAAATCAGTCCACTGTGGGTTGTATCATCAAAGAACACTGCGAATGTGGAAGTGTGTTGAGCAGAACTCGAAAACGTAGACCAGGGCAACAACCTCAGCAGAAGATCTTGTAATGGTGGTAACAAGGAAGAGAAATAGACGAAAAACAGCCCCAGAAATCACAGCAGAAATGAATGCTGTTCCTCGAAAACCCATAAGTGTTTCCACAGTTAAACGGCGATTAAAAGAAGCCGGTCTTCATGGACGAATTGCAATGCGAAAGCCGCTTCTACGCAAGCAAAACAAGCAAAAATGTTTAAAATGGGCACGCGATCATTAAAATTGGACCATAGAAGACTGGAATAAAGTATTCTGGACTGATGAATCCAAATTCGAGATTTTCGGTTCACGAAGACGTGTTTTCGTGAGGTCTGTGGGTGAGCGTGCCCGGGAAGAATGCATAGTCCTTACTGTTAAGCACGGTGGAGGTTCAGTCAGGATATAGATTGCTTTTCTGGACCAAATGTGGGCGATCTCGTAAAAATCGAAGGTGTACTAAAAAAAAGAACAGTATAAGCGCATATTAAAGGAAAATGTAATTCCCTCTGGAATTAAAATTTCGGGTCAGAATTTTATCTTCCAACAAGATAATGACCCGAAACACACTTCCAAACTATGCCGGGAATATTTGCAGAAATTGGAGAACGAGGGAACCATAAAAGTTATGGCGTGACCTCCCCAGAGTACCGATTTAAATCTCATCGAGATGCTGTGGGAAGAACTTGACCTAAAGGTGAGAAAATCGGCTCCTACATCTGCTGTTAATATGTGGAAGAACCTGCAAAAGGCATGGGGTAAAATAAATCCTGAGACATTACGAAAATTAATCGAAAGAATGCCTCGATTGTGTGCTTCAATGATTAAAAATGAAGTAGGGCATATAGACGACTCTAAAATTTAGATAAATATATTATACAACAATTTATTTTAGATGTAAAAATATATATTTTTCATATATGTAAATAATAAAAAGATATTAGTATTTCAGCTGTGATTTTTGTTACAATTGGCGGGTCAAATGCAGTGACCAAATACTTATGAGCGATATTGTATGTATATCAATTTTGTATTGATTTTATAAACACTATTATAATTTTATGTCTAATTTTTAATTGTGTAATTTCGTATCTGAAATAATTTGTAGTGCAGATATCGCTCAAGATAAATAGTATTTATTCAAATATTAAAATAAGACTTGTTTATTCTATACAGTTTATTTAGTGATACATACATACACAACGTCTTCTACATGTGATCATGCATCATCGTAGGTTAGGCGTTAAAAATGATCAAAATACGTACAGGAAAATGTTATTTTTATATATGGAATGTATTCTTAAGTAAGTGCCTAGAGTAAATTCATGCAATTGTTTTTAATTTTGCAATAACATGTGGACTTTGCGTTCCACTTCTTAAATCCTGAATCATCCTTTCTTAGGTCAACTTCTATCTTTTTTTACTGATCAAATGTTCATTTTCAAATTAAATTTAGTACCTATAATAATGTTCTTTGTAATCAATGACTCGTCATTAAATTATTTTTCATATTCATAACTTTATTTATACGTTTATATGCAAACGTCGCAGTTTTAATCGGTTGACTAATTTTAAGTTAGAACTGCACATTTACATATTAATGAGTACATCAATTCTGGTCGGTTGACACTAGTTATTCATTCTAATGTACTATTATAATTTAAGGCAAACAAATACGTCACTAATTCGTCTTAACTGCAATATTATTATTTTAATTTTGTAAATATAAAATGGATCTATCTAATATAAATTCCAAATTTCAGAAACACTCAAGGAGGTCAATATAGAATGATGCTGATAAATATCGAAGAACTTTTAGCAATTATTCGAGGTGAAACTCCAAAACCATTTGGAGTTGTTTAAAATTTCATTTTGAAGCAAGGACATATAAAACGATAAGACTTGTTTCCTTTCAATTTCATTAGTTTTCTGCTTATTTGGCTTCTGAATCATCAGTTTTTAAGGCTGAAGTTCTCCACTTTCTAAAGCAATGTTTTTTTAATTACACTAACTTCATTAAAATGATACTGGGCCGAATAGCAATTTCACGAGGAAATGATGTATAGCTTTCCATTATAGACAGCCACTATAAGTGATAGTGCTTAAACTGCAATTTCATAACTCGTAATATTTAAACATACCCCATAACTATTCAAATAAAACCGGTGAAATGTAATTGCTGCTTGTATATTTATAATGTATCAAACAGCACACGGACAATAAAGAGTTCGTGCAATCTTTGAAGTTATCTAAATCGAAAACAAATTCAAACGTTATTGAATAAAAATAGTCACTTTGCGACCTAGCTCAAATTTATATAAAAATTGTTCCCAAATAAGTTTATTTTATGTTGTACGACCTTTGCCTAGCAACAATAATGCAATTGTAAATTAATTTTAATAGCTCGTTAAGAAATAAATCCTGGTTACATTTTACAACTGTAAACAGTAATAAAAATAATGCATAGAATTAAAAAAAAATTTAATTGCAATAACCATTTTATTTTACAATGTATGTTTAAATTATTATTGGACAATTCATTTTTAAAATTATTAAGTCATACTTATTTAATATGAAATTAATTATTCGATAATAATATGAATAATTTAGCAACATTTTAAAATCATTATAAAAATTGTAAAATATCTAGATTTATAATTTTAATTAATTTAATATAAATTGAACTTATTTAATCTAACAGACAATGAAGAAACACTGTTGGAGGTTAGTAAGTGGTATTATTTCATTGCAGGTTACTGACCTAAGTATCTGCTTTAGTTTTAAACATTAGTATTATTAAATAACGCCTTATAAAACTTTAATAGAACACCCGCATCCTAGTTATATTATAGAAATAACATGAAATGTTAATGTAAACATAAATTAAAAATATTTTATTCCCTGTGAATTAAATTATAAAATTATAATGGCAACAATATTCGGTTTTTCCTACTAGCTAGAGACAAGCAAATTTTGTCATTCTTAAGAAGACCCAATAAATTGAAATGTGTAAATATGTATATATTATGGTGATTGTCGGGAAGAATGAAATATGAGTAGTCATTATTCGGTTTATTATATATTTATAAGCAAAATGTGCTTTTACGTATCATTTAAAGTTTATTTAAAAAATTGAAATCACAAAGCACAACCAAATAAATACAGTTTTTACATTTGTATTGGATCTAAAGTGCATAAAGTACAGATTTTATGCAGAAGAAAGCATTTTAAAATAAACTTTTTTACGAAGAGCGACATTAATTTTGTCACTCACTGTATAAGAAAAAAAAACAAATCAATTACTAATTTTTTATTGATTATCAATTGTTTGAATATTATGTGCCGTGAAAACTTGCTACGAAATAATTTATAGAACGTTCTAAACGCAATACGTTGTAGCTATATCCTTTCATTGACCGATCCTAAATTCTCCGTTCGATATTTCCAAATGCACTGTGGTAGAGAAGGTTGCCTATATCTTTCATTGAAATATTCATATTGATTACTTAATGATACGTAATTAATTTCATATTTCTTAATAGAACCATTACTAGAATTAACTAGTTAAAAATAAGCACGGCTGAATAAAATAGAATAAACTTCCAAATGTCTAAATAAGAAAGTATACAATATTATATGTATGTACATATGTACTTTATTTTTTATACATACTTAAATGTTTATAAACACAAATAGCGTATCAATATAGTATATTGAATTCTACAATTAAAATTTCGACGAATATCAACATCTGTAAACAAACGACTACAGATTCTTGCAGATATTGATATTTAGTGTCTTTTAAAATATTGGTATTTACAGAACAAAACTTAATATGAGAAAGTGGCAACGATGACCAGGATTCATTTCATGTGATTATCGAAAAAAATATATAATTTAACACCTGTACAAATGTTTTAGTAAAATCAAATAAAATTGATGGTAACTTCCCGATTATAATTACATACATAATACCTTTCTATTGATATATGCAGATAGATCGCTATGGTATATAGTTATTTTGTGAAATATCTTCTTCAAGGTTTTTACAATCACAGAGTTTACACTTTTTAATTGAATTGTATAAAACGCATTTTACCTATATATATATATAGGGCTTCCAGTACAGGGCTGCCAGACGTGAACTGAGCCCTAATCGCGCCCCATTCGATTTTTAAGGGAAAACGAAGTTTATATATATAAAAAATATAAAAACATTAATCGAAAATAAGAACTCAATCTTAAGGAACTTAATGTAATTGGAACGAATTTGGAACGAATTTCCCTGTAACAGATGTTTTTCTGGATATGCAAAGGGGATTATAAAAGTTTTGTAATTTGCTGTAATAGATTGTTGCTCGCTATTATAAGTTCACTGTAGGTTGGAACGTCTGCTCGAGCTTACACCGCAGCAGGCGACATGATCTCTTTCTGTTGGTTGCTCGTGAACTGTGGTAGTGTAATTAGCTTAGTTTGTCATTTTGATTACTTTGCGTGTGGTTTGAATATTTACCAGTGTTTGGAGGAAATAGTTCCTGATCTAAAAACTAGTTCCACACATTATACGACTGCATTCTGGTGGTATAAGGAGTACTAGAAAATTCGGATTGGAAGATGTTGTGAGGTTCGTTTCTGTGCAGAATGTTGATGTTGCCAGGAGTGTGCTCGAGTTCAATAGTTGTGTAAGTTATTGCCAAGTAGAAGATGATGTGACGTGTTTATGGTGCCGTGAGATACTCGAGAAATTTTGAACTAAAGCATTTCCTTATACTAACGGCATGTCGATAGTTAATTCTTTAAAGATAAAGGCATCTGTACGGAAATCTCAAATGGCGGTTATTTTTTTACCATGGAAGAAGTTGTGCAATGCCTGGTGCTGGAAACGTCAATTATAACTATTGCAAAGTCGTATGTGTATCGGTAATTGCCTGCCCATGGTAGTTGAAGAATCGAAAATACTCGTTTTCGCTTGAGATCAAGAACTTGGTTTAACCACCACGACAACAGTCTGTCGCGTCAAACGTCTGTACAGAGTATTTAGTAAAAACTGGCCTAAAGGTCTTGGCACATTTGCTTTACAGTCTAAACCTCGTCCCAAGCGGCTTCAGGCTGTTTACCTATGTGAAGTACAAGTGCGTCCAGGTCTCTGTGTTGGTTTGATGATTTGTTCCAAAAATTAGATAAATTTATAGAAGGTGGTGGATATTACTGTGAAAGATTGCAAAATTTCTGTAGGTTCCTTTGTATAGTGGCGAAAAAGTGCAATCGAATTTTAATTTTATTTCGGGATAATTGTATTAAGAAGAAGGAATATAATAGCTATTTAAAGTGTTTGTAATTTTATTTAATTTTGTTTCGGATACGTTTGTAATGAATGTTGAAGGAATATTACAATCTTCGTGAACTATGTCGCAGTCAATTTGCGATTAGAATAAATTTTGTTTTACTTTTCTCTATACTTCTGTTTACGAACGTAGTAAATACTTTTTCATTTAGACATGGCAACATGAAGGAGAGGGTTGGGTGGGGGAGATTATGTTAATCAATAATTAATAAACTACATTGGAAAAATATAGAAGTATATATTGAAATAAATATATTTGAGAAACTTATTCGTTACATTTTTGATATTAGGCTATTAATGTGACTAAGCAGTTCAGACAAAAATTTCCTTAGTTGCTGTTAATTATTAAGAAACTGTTTATGGTTGTCTAATACTCCATCTACATAGTTGAAGTACACATAACTGAAGTACATTGATTTCATTATTATATGTCTGATGATTCAAAAGTTATTATCTTCTATCTACATAAGTATTTACTAAAATTTGAAAAATATAATTCGTTTTTATATAAACTTCTTTTATGTATTGAACCACCACACAAGTTCAACAGAAACAGCATAATAAAATCTTAATGAAACATACATACATATGTACGTATAAACGAACATAATTGCTTAGTTTACTACCTAATGTCGGTAGAGTTTGGTTGATTGAATTGATACATTATACGTTATATACATATGAAAAGAATATTTTCTTCCTTGAGATTGGTATAGACCAGACTAATATGTAGATTGTCAAAACAAGTACATATATTGAAACAGCTAACCCGAACACGCATTTAGCGGTCATGTTCAGATGAAAGTTTTAATGATATATTAAATTTAATTAGACTAGTTTATTTAATACTATGCTTATTAAAAAATATAAATACCTTTCTACGCTAAACGCATGAATAATATTACGCAATATGTATTCTAAAGAAAATGCTTGGACTCATTTTTACATTAAAAATTTAAACTCAATTACAAGCAAATTAAATTTACGTTAATAAGGTCTTCTAAATACTCCCATGTACACCGTTGATTCTGTTATTTTGTCGTAGATGATGTATATGAAAGGGTGATTACATTTGAATACTGCTGGTTCGGCGGGTCTGCTGGATCTAAAACTGAATAACACAGTAGAGGCAGCAGCTTCTGTACCATTCTCGTTAACTTCGAGTTTTACTTTGTGTAAAGCATTAGTCAGTTTTAGATCATCATCGGTAGCTGTAGAGAAGTTTGCTGCTTCCGAGAATAAATCTCCTACTCCCAGTTGTTCCAATATCTGCAATACCATATATTTTATTAATGGGTAATATAATTGACAACGAATTAAACAGTTATGAAGACATTTGACAAATCATGTTTTTTGTGTAGGTTGTGCTAACTAATATTCAAAGAAAACAGAAAAACAACTATTTATACAGTGTCTGACCAAAAAATTAGAACCACCATAGAAAATTTACAAATTTACAAATGGAAGGATACTAGAAATATAGCTGAAATGTGAGGGATATTTTTATATTTCTATTTAATTATTTTAGGAGGTAACAATAATAAGCACCTGGTGTAAATCACATGCATAATTTCTGATACAAACACTTTACATCGTTGCATCCTAAAGTAACAGTACTGTTGTGTGGTAAAACTAAATTAGTATTTCGCAGTTGGTAATAAGGTTTTGTTGTTGCATACTTTATGTAGTATATAGTAAGCTAGTTCTTTTTAGACACACGACTCCTTTTTCTTACGGCTAAAATACATCAAAATAACAGGTTTTGGGCCCAGGTTACACTGTGTCGTCATAAGTGTTGTTTCGTAAAGTAAGAAAACACCGAAATTATCGAAAATACATTCAGTGACCATATATTCGTAAGCAGTGGCCAAGATGAATTATTTACAGAATTACATTAAAAAAGTGTAGGGTATTGAAAATTATGCATCGTGCATATCTTGAACATGAAGGCTTGTGGAATTGTATTACTAGTACAGAAAAGGATGAAATGAAACTAACTCAAGCTAAAACCAAGCCAGTTGTAGAGAAAGTAAATCATCATCGTATTTTACAATCGCACATGCTGAAGATATTTGCGATATACAGAAGAATGCCTATGATCATAGCGGCCTGACACGTGGAATAGAACTCCTGCGTAACTTGTTAAGTACTAAGTTAGTTGAGAGCACCTCAGTGGATGACTATGTTAACAAAACAACATTAACAGTACACAAATTGGTGCTATTTTATTAGCGGATTTGCTCGAAAATTATGGTCCGACTATAATGGCATTAGAGAGTTTTGGAATAAAAACTAAAAGTGAGACAGGACCATAAAGAAATGGGTCCAACTGTGGTTTATATGGTCATATAGCAAAATACTGTAAGAAAGAAAAAGAAGGATAGATAAATTTTAAATAAAAAAAGAAACTACATTTTATACTTCATTTAGTATAAGTACAGAATTAGACACAGATTATTAGTAGATTGATTCAGGTGCTTCCATACGACATATGATTATGTCAAAACACTTGTTACATAATGTTGCAGAGGTAGAAAATCACGTGCTAGTAGCTAACAATACTAAATTCAGGCTGTTACAGAGTTATCGTTAAAAGTAAAATATAAGCCAGTAAGATTACGGAAAAGGGAAATACAGATGAATTTATTGGAAATTATTGCAGAATTTGTCGAGGTAAAAACAAGTAACTACAGTCTGCAAAACCGGAAATACGTTCAGACTAAATTGTACAAATGAAAAATCGGTTTCATAGCAAGATCACAGACAGATATTAAAATATGATATCGTTGCTTAGGCTATTTAAGTCTGAACAGATTGCTTAAGCTGTAAGATAACTTTGCACATAGTACTGTTGTGTAGTAAAACTAAATTTATATTTCGTAGTTGGTAAAAAGTTTTTCTTGTTTCATCTTTTATATAGAGTATAGTAACTTCTTTTTCTTACGGTTAAAATACAACAAAAAAAAACAAGAACAACTAAATCAAACTACAATAAAGCCACTGGAAGTGTAGATTTTTTAACACAAGGTAAATCATTTAACAAAACCCAAGAATCAGTATACAAGCAATTCAGTAAACTACAGACCGACTTCATATTTACCTGTACTATGTAAAATGCTAACTGCCATTATAATACAAAAGATAGATAAGCACAGAGGAACAAAAAGGATGCAGAAAGTACAGTGAACGATATAAAGAACAAATTATATCGACTATAAAAAAGAATTTGTTTCCATATCACACACTTGGCTAATGAAAACACTAGAAATTTATAAAATACATATACGACACCTTTTATACACACCTATGCAGTCCTGGAAAACCATAATTTATCTAACAACAAAATAAAGACACATATAAATGAAATCAAAAATTAATAGAGGCATATTTCAGAGAGATTCCTTGGTGCCATATATCTTATTCCATTGTCAAATATGTTACATAACACAATACACGGATTCAAAATTAAACATCGAAACACCTCATTACACACAATAAACCATCATCTCTACATAGATGATATAAATTTATTTGCTTCAAATAAAACACACATGCAATGACTTAGAATAGAAGAGTTTACCAAAGACACTGGTATAGAATTTTGAATAGAAAAATGCAAAATGCTATATATCGAAAGAGAAAAATTTACTGCTGAAAGTACGTGTATATAAACAACGAAACTTTCACATATATGCAGCCAGAAGAAACTTGGAAGTGCCTAGGATTTGAACATCAAATTAGTAGAAAATATGAACAAAGACACTATTTATATAGAAGTCAAAGCTTACTCCAAAAACATATTTAAAGCAATTAATACATACACAATACCAGTTCCCACGTACTCTTTCGGTATAATTTAGTAGTCGTCTCAATAGAACAAAGTCAACGAAGTATCGTAAGCTACATTCAAATTGCTGCATAGAACGTATTACTAAAGCCAGGAAAAAAGATAGATATATAAATATTACACAATACACAAATACTAAATACTAAATCTAAGAAAATACTTTCAAAAGAGAACACTCTCATACACAAAATATTCGTGTTAACAGACCACAAATATACACCATTAAATCAAGAACAAATGCAGAAAAAAATTCACGTAATGACCAGCAGAAAAATATAGATAAAAATATGACTGAACGTGAGATAATTATCTTCTTCTGGGCTTCCGGGCTGAAACCGCGTCACAGGTATAACTGCCGACGTTTAATACCCACTCGTATGGGGCATCTTCAGGGCTTAACTACTGCTACTGTCTGTCGCACTGAAACTGGTTTTCAGCTACTGCTACTGTCTGTCGCACTGAAACCAGTTTCAGTGCGACAGACAGTAGCAGTAGTTGAGCCCTGAAGATGTCCCATACGAGTGGGTACGAAACGTCGGCAGTTACACTTGCGACGTGGTTCCAGCCCGGAAGCCCAGAAGAGGATAGTATGGACCACGACCGCGGAAGTCTACGTACCAGAGGAGACAATTGTTTCTAGGAACAGAAGGATTTGTTTTAGCAATATAAAACGTTGTAACCGCCAGAAAGAACTACAAAAAGCATATAATTAAAGAATTTCTAGACAATGTCATCAATTAAAAAAAGCTAGAGAAAATATAATAGAAGAGTGTAAACTACTTGGGAAGGATTATTCAGAGAGACACACTTTTACAATAAAAATTAGACACACAAGAACTTGCATTCAAACATCGTCTCGTAAAAACTAACACGGCATATTACGAATACACTCTTGAAGGATAATACACATATGGTAGACAGACGAATTACTAATAACAGGCCAGATATTATACTTATCGATAAAAAACAAAACAAAGTTACACAATAGACATTATGATATGATACCAAATGATACAAACATTACAAAAAAAGAACAAAAAAAAATGATAAAATATACACCACTTGCGATCAAACTAAAAGAGCTTTGGAATCAAAAAGGAGTAACAATAATACCACATATACAATTATAAAAACAATAGATCTCGAAACTTGGTTAATATCTGTCACTTGATTGCCACAATTGCAGCTATGATAACCACCTCCAATGAACATACAAAGCATCATAAAATTTGTATAAATGCTTGTGATGGATAATAAATGTTCAGTGAAAATTTTTCGGTGTTTGACTGTGGAAGAAATCTACGCCACAATAATAATAATAGTAACTAGCAATGGGCAAAAGGGTTCATTCAAGGTATTTGGGTCATCGGCTCCGGATCTTTTTAAGATGCGTTTCAGTAAGACTGCAATGTAAATAGTTATGATATTGTTTACTAAATGCTGTACTATATTTTCTAGAAAATAATTCGTTTATTTAATTCTGTATTTGTACTGAAGGAAATTTTTATACAAAGATCCCTATATTTTCCAATTTGTACATATTTTTAAAATTAAAATCAAGTTATTACGTATTTATTGATATCGTATTTCATAGAACAAATGTGAGCCAAGCGCAGACAATGTGAAGCAATAGTAAACCAGCTCAAACTGCTTTTTATAAAGAGCTACTAATACTTAATGTGTTCTTTGCTTTCATAATTCCATCAGTTCGCCTTGGTAAACTGCGCAAATTTCAATGCATTTTTTTATTTCAAGACAACCTTACCACACTTCCCTAATATTTTCAATTAATATTTGACGTGATTTATATATTTATTTATTGTTTTATGTTTAATCATGTGAGGGTGAAAATATGTTATATTTTAAGTATAATTGGAAGAAGGTATTTTTATTAAATACGAAATTCTTATTGTCAGAGTGGTTATGCAGCAAATTTATTAAATGTCATTCTTAACCTTAAACTGAGTTTGCAACCGCTCACATACTAGAAATATATTTTTCTGGGCTGTGATAATGAGTTAATTACACAGATTATATGATTTGCGTATGTGGAATAAATTTCAAACTACTACGTATTGTAGGATCGTTTGATGAATGACTTGATTTAATGTTATATTTCACAACATGACCTTTATGTTTTTCAAACCAAACTGCCAAAACTGTAGGATTAACTACTTCAAGAAGGCCAAAATATTCCTCAACCTCTACCGTCTCTTTAACCTAAATTAACTTAGATGTAGGCTAAAGTTTTGAGCTTAGGATGTAAATGAAGTTCTAAGGAAGCAAAATCAAACAACTGCAATGAATTTGGTAGAATGTTATGATTTATTCAGATTTTTCCTTGGATTTTTCTAGAATATATTGTCTTGATCGCTTTTGATTTCCCTAAACATATTGTGTAGCATTCGCCAGATTTTTATTCTTCATTTTAGTCACAGATTCTTCTTCATATATTAGGCAACTGACGCACCAAAATTCCAAGCAGATAGATCAATTTTGAATTGTGTGAAGTTGGTTTTTTCGCATTTGATCTATGATTTGGATTCTGGTAACTAATAATGATTCCAAGTATGGAAAACAGTTCCAAAGTTATGAAATTGAAACGCAAAAATTTTCGAATCTCGGAGTATATTAACATATTTTTTAGTGAATTATCTTTAAATGTACCTGTAAAATTACAAGGTCTCTTTTAAGTGAAGTTAATACGACTATTACTTCATTTTCCCTAACTGCCTGTATTAGTAATGGATTATTTGTTCCACATGCAGGATTATTTGAGGGTAAAAAACAGTTTTAAGGTTTCCAAATACATTTTATTTGGAAGAAATTGTACAAAAGACGGTATTTCGTTATGTAATGTTTTACAGATATTTTTTAATTTAATAAAATTAAGAAATATGTATGTATTTCTAGATATACATAAAACATATATTACTGAAAACGAATATACTTGTTTGGAACGATGTGCACTAGAAAAAATATTCACAAAATAAAATAATAGTATGTTAAAATTATTAAACCTTCGTGTTTTTCACATTACTTGCAAACTATTATATTGAAAAGGGCATATTATACAGCTATTAGTTTCATTCGCAATAATGTATTGGATTGTCGAGAAAATCACGATGAATTTCTGCAATAGTTGGTGTTAGATCATTTTTACAAGTCATTCGCATTTACTCTTATGCTGTCACACTTCATTTTGGAAAAAATTGAGCAATTTGATTAAGTATTTGAAATTTTATAAAAGGTTAATGACATTGATAGAGTTGAACTCACAGCACCCGACACAAAGGGCGGTGTTAGAATCGATAGAAAAGTATTTTGATTTGCTACGAGAGGAAAATTGCATTTATGGAAAATAAGCATATAACTTTTAACATCATCGCATCCTTATAAAGATTTTCCATATCATATCTATCTTTCATTAATTCAATTAAAGTTTTAGATCGATTTTAGATATCCCTCTTAATCAAATATAAATTAATAAATAATTGTTTAAAAATTAATTATTTAATACGCCTTCATATCTCCCAACAGCTTAACGACAATTACAAAGCATGAGTTATTATTAAATCCGCGCATGTCGAGATCTTAGGATTTTTGGCTGTCTGTAGAGAAGAAAAATCCTGAATAATTTTCTCCGATAGTGAGTTTAAATTCGAACTCGAAACCCCGGCGTGAAAAATCGGTCAGTAATTTATTGGTGAGCAGGCTCTAATTATTCATTAACGCGTATAAAATTGCCTTTAATAGTAATAATCCACGACTTAACATTCCCCATAAGCTTAGCGCCATTATATTCACTTAAAAGAGAAGTGCTGTTGGATTTAGTTCTGAAACCTCGGCGTGATAAGCTAGTAATTTACCACTGAGCTATTAGTCAGAAGAAAATTAAATGTATACAAAATAAATTAAGAAATAAGTATAAAATAAGTTAATCGCATTCGATTAAATATATCATATATTTATAAAAATTGACTTAGAAGTGCATGCAGTAACCAAATCCCACTCATTATGGCAAGCAGATTAACTTATGTAATAGTAGTAATCATTACAGATTTGTGCATATTATTGTGTTGTTTAAATTAACTATATAGATATATACTTACATTATTTTCCTTACACCAAGTTTGTAAATTAAGTTCGTGCTATTGAAACAAGTGACCAGTTAGTTTTTATATTTTTATTACTTAAATATTATGTACAAAATTATAGTAAATAATAACTAATTTAATAAGTATAATTTAGCATCACAAAGATCTATCGATACAGAATTATTTATATATGTTTTAAATAATAATATATATATTGAAAGTCGTTTCTGTTTTGTTAAATCTCTGTAAATGCGTATTAAAGAAAAATAAAGAGAATATGGCAAGATCACATTCATGGTATATTGAATTAAAACCAAGGAAAGTACTAAGTAAGGAATATATAGTTAGTCAAGTGCAATACTGTAGAACTAGCATTCATACATTTAGATGTTATTTCTAAAGAGTATCAGCCTAGAAATTTCGTTACAAGGTTTACATAATTTGAAAGAATAACATAAAAAATAAACATTTCCATATTTTTCTCTTAAATCTACTAAATATGGTAACTAAATGTAACAAATAAAGGGAAGGAAATGATTTAAAAGTTAAAGTAATTCTAATCTACTTAAATATATATAGTTTGTATGTGCTAAATATTTATTACACTACGATATAAATGCTTATTATTAGAATTACATAAACCTTGATTATGTTAGTTTTGTATAGAACCATTATCGCGTGACGGAAAGTGTATATATTCCTTAGTTGTTATTCTTTTGTTGAAATATAATTTATTTACAAAAAAAAGGGAAGCGAATTTTATTTTTAATGATTTACAAGAAAATCTTTCCTATGGCAATCTTAAAACGTTGAGCACCGCTTTAATTTTCGTTTTGAAATTTTAAAATATATGTGAAAACTTCAAATAAAGTAAATTTGTTAAAAACTATTCGTTCACGATTATTAGAGTAAATTTTTAAGTGTATATAAATATTAATCATTGCAAGTTTAGGTGGAACATTCCCTGAAGAAAGATGAACTGTGGTGAAAATTAAATAATTAGGAAATTTCATTGAAACAAGAAATTACCCAAATTCACTTTTTAGTGAAATAAAAACATTTCACAAGGTACATATTTTTTAAATTATTGTTTGGTTATTTTCGTTAACAGTCATTACATTTAACGAAATTGCTATTGCCAACACCGGATAGCTGTCGTGGATCACTTAGTCAATATTTAGGAATATAAATTAAGCTTTAAAACTGTATTTATATTTGAATTACTCGTTTTCTAATTTTTTAAAATTTTTTATTTCCTTGAAAGTGGATACGTTCGTTTTAATTTAAAACGAAGACCAGGTAACTAAGATATAAAAGAAATTGATTATTTTTAGCGACAGGAACCGATGGGGGATGAACAAATATAGGTATTGCCGGTAGCTTGCCTTCTGTCACATCCAAAGACAAGAAGAGCAAAAGTGAATTACTATCTGGTGCGGGTGTATATAAATTTCGTCGTTTTCCTACGTTATATTATCACACCTATACAACCTTCCCTGCGAAGCTGTACGCTACTGAAAACTCGGGGGTTTATTCGACATTACATATTATGCATTTTCCTATGATATTAAATTAGGACAACACTGACAATTATGTAAGTAATGTAATGGTAGGGAATTGCGTATTTAATTTGTATAGGATAAGCTAGAAATAAGGTGTAATATCGTTAAGTTTGATATATTAGCTTTTTTGCAATCAACATATCTCTCTAAAAAACGGAGCATAGTTTTCGTTATTTAAGAGTACAATCCCCAATGAGGCATACGACATATTAAAATTTAATTTCTTTGAAATATTGTTGTAAGCATTGACTTATAGAACTTGTATTAATCGAGAATAACTGTTAAATACATATTTATTTCAACAGGGAACTATGATGAATTTAATTTAACAATGTCATTAAGGCAGATATAGTTATATAAATTCGTAGTTTTACGTAAAAGGTTTTGTGTCAATTTATGTTTAGCATAAGTTTGATTCAGTAAAATTATTAAAATAACTTCTATTTATTTAATTTTCATAAAGCTGTAAGTATTTTAGGGAGATATAGACAAACATATTGTTAGCTATTTTTTGAAAGACACCTGGGTTTCTTTTTTATTTAATTGTAAATTGCTTTTTGTTTTCATTTATGTGAGTTGCTTTAGCTGCTAACATATCACTGGAACATGTCCAGATAGAATAGAACAAGAACTAAGAACAGTAAGGATGAAAATATTGATTACAATTATAAACGTTAATATAAATAAATTGGTATATGAACATGAATAACAAATAAGAAAATAAATATGAGAACTCTATCCACAATTTATTTTCTGTATCAGCAGAACACATACTAGATTCGAAAAGAGCTTAGAAAGAACGGGATTTGAAATTTAAGGAAAAATATATTGCTAAAGTGGACAACCTTAGGTAAGTTTATAATAATGAATTGACGTACGAGGTGCCATGTGACATTATCGCTACATTGCAAATGGCTTCGAGAGTTGTTAAAAATTTTCCACTGCTGAATAAAGGACAGCGGTGCTCGAAGTAATAATGATGACAGATATCATACTTTTCAAGTTGCATTAATGCTAACCTATCATTAGAACGTGCGCGAAGAGGATAAAATAGAAACAAAAAACAGTAAGGATGAACATATTGACTTTAATTGTAAACATTACATTAAAATAGTGCCAAATTAATTCATTGTTAGTTGGAGAAGTAGATTCAATAAATTGACATATGAACGTGAATAACAAATAAGAAAATAAATATGGGACCTCAAAAATGTCTTAATTTGTTTTTCGTATCAGCGGAACATACACTGAAACTATTCGAAAAGGGTTTAGAGAGAACATGATTTGAAATTTAAGGAAAAGTATATTGCTAACGTGAACAATCTTAGGTAAGTTTAGAATAATGAATGGACGTACATCTTGATCTCGTTCTGTCAGTTTTATTCTCTTTCGTTCTGTTTCAAACAACCTTCGGGAATCTCTTTTAATAACAATGTCGCACTTTAAAATTAGCTTGACGGTTTCTTCACTTCCAAACCTCCGGATTTCTGCAGGTGTGGGATCCAATTGCCAGATAGTTGGGAAGCAAACGTGAATAATGGAGGACAATATATTCTTGACTAGTTCATATATTTTGTTTGTTAAACAATTAATCAATTTTGAATTCAATAAAAATGTTATGAGCTTATGAATCAACCTGACATTTAAAGAATAAATAAAAATTTTAAGCATACGACTATTCTATTTTGTATTTACTGTGGATTCTATATATATTACATTTGTAGTTATGAACACTTTAGTTAAGTTTTTGCTTTTGTATATAAAATGATAAGATAAGAACATTAATTGTTTACAAAATCATTAGAGTTGGTGTCTATGAAAAAGGATTCCTGGTGTGCAATACAGACAAATTCAGACTGAAATACAGTAAAAATATATGTAGAGCATGTCGAGAAAATTGGCGAATTCGTCAGATGGTTTGTGCGTAGTTCTGGAAGTCACGTTCTTGTTTTTATTAGTATACAAATATACATATTTCGATTTAAAATGACGAGTTTTATTTGTATGATATGTACAATCGAGGTTTTCTGTAATGTTCTCTAATGAAATTATTTATTAAAATAATAATAAATGTGCGTATCTAGAAAGAGATACAATACTTAACTGAACTTTTTAGAAATGATAAATTCAAGTCGTTTAGAATTTTAACTTTCTTAAAATAGAATGATTTAATTTCAGACTAGTTGGCATTTGAAACGAGTTTGTAAATAAGAAGATAAATGTATCAGAAATAGTTTATTTAATTCTACTCTAAAGCTAACTGTTATAATTTGGTGAGTTACATAAAGTTTCGTCACTCTGCCTTTACAGATTTTTAAATTAGTTTTACAATTAGCCACACTTCTATTGTAAATTTTCTATATGTACTCATACTTCATCAAATTGATTTAAATAATGTTTACTTCTAGAATATAACGAAATTAAAAAATTACCATACGGTATATGTACATGTACATAGGTATGTATTAATAGAACTTGTTCAACGTATCAAGTCACTAACTCATTGCTTTACTTTTAAGGATTTCTATAAACTCCTACAAATATAATAACTTTTGCTGTTTTTTGGTATAATAAAAATATGAACGGATGGTTGCACTTGAACGTAACAACTTCCGGTTCATCGTTCATCATACGGAAACTGAATAACGCGGTGGCGGCGGCGGCTTCAGAGCCCTTTTCATTTACATCAATTCTCGCTTTATGAATTCCAGCACCTAGAGACACTTTGTCTCTCTCACTCAACAGTGAAAAGTCTGCATCAGATCTGAATAAGTTTCCAACACCAAGAGATTCAAGAATCTACAGTCAGAAAGAACAAAATACAGTATATTTACGATTAGTAAGGTTAGTTAATTTGATAGGTAAAATATATGGTGTACAGTTAATATTTAACATTGTGAAGATACAAGAAGCATGCAACAAAAGCAAGTGAATACTAGATAAGCAAAAATAAACAGAATGGAGTCAAAGTTAAATAATAGAATTTAAAAAAGCAAAAGAAACTACCATACACATATCCACATGCACTAAGAAAATATGTGTGTGTGTGTGTGTATATATATATATATATATATATATATATATATATGTATGTATGTATGTGTATATATATATATATATATATAGTATATATAAATGAAGGTATATCCTAAGAAGGACCGTTCTATATATCGTGATATTACACATTATTTTTCATAAAATTAACAAATCTATTTATATGTAAATGTGGCTTAGTTGTAAGTAACTACTACCGTCTACTAATTAAAAGTATTCCCTGTATGAAGTCCCTAATTGATTGCCATTATAAAGCAAACTAAGGCCTTTACATGAAGGTGTACAGTATGTAGTTTTAATTAACACATAGAAAAAATTTTATTAAGCAAACAAAATTTTGAAACGTTTAGCACATGCTGGATGATTGTTATCTAGAAGACAAGACTTTCACTTAAAAGATAAACTAGAATATCAAGCAGAATACATGTACCTTAATTCGAAATTATTAACATTCATCGTTATATGAGGTTTAGTGTCCTTTTTGATTAGTCGTTCCATTATTTTTGTGGAATTTGTTTTGGTATTAGATTTTGGATGTCCATATTTTGCACATTTTTTGTAATTGTTCTATAAAATTTGATTTTTTGAACTTGTCTGCAGATCACAATACACAGTTCATGTATTAATAGTGTTTGTATTATACTTGTATTTCTTATTAATTTCTTCCTTTGAGTTAAATACTATTCTCAAGTACTTATATTCCTTTCATAGTAATTTCTTTTGTTGCTTTTATATTGGCAGTGAATTTCTATGGTATTGGTTGCTTATTTTATTATCTGTATTACACAATTAGCACAACACAGCTTTCATAACTCATTTGGTACACAAATTCATTAGTATTAGTGTCCAGATACTCTTTATAAATGTTGCGACTATTTTTTTTGACTTGAGTTATCTTTTTTAAAATATATGTGTTTCTGTACAAAATCTGCCAATTACAAAACTTTGTTATTTCCCTTTAACAATTAAATTCCAAAAAAATTCTTCTAAACAATTTCTTGATTCTATTTATTGTAGAAAATTTAAGATACTATCGTAATTTCTTGAATTAATTTAGTATAAAGTGTTTACTTAAATAACCATTTCTTTCTTTGTAACTGATATAGCTTTTCAGTTTCAAGCATTTAATAGACACAACTTCTAACATTAATAGGGTATTTTATCACCCTCATATTGGAATTTATGTGTAGTATTAGTCGTTATCATTTTACTCACTGTAGTCTCTTTTATATCTACATAAGTCAGTTTGTATTTTTATTAATTTTTATCCAAACTTATAAAATTTTACAAGAAAAGAAACAATATTTATGTATATTGCAGTATTTTCTCATATTGCAGTCAAAAACATGTCCAGTGAATCACTATTAAACTTTATTTGATAAATTCAATAATTACATTTTGGCTATAATACTGTTAAATCTATCCTACACAGAACTGAAATTACTAAATTTTTCCGTATTTATATTTTCCTGATCTAATTCATTGCACTATCAAGATTAGAAATGTTAAAATATGGCAGGTAATTTAACAGCAACATAATTGAGAAACTCGGGTAATGTTAGAAAAAATTATTGTTATTCGTAATTCAAAAGGACTCAATCTTTTGCATCAGTACTTTTGGTTTTAAGGTAAGAAAACCTTTTGACTATTTTTGAGTGGTGAAGTCAAATTTCTCTTACTACCAATGTTTTTTTTCTGTGGATTGTTTGTTATCTTTATTTCAATTATATTTAAGCAACAAATTTCAACATAAAATTTAAGCTCTAATTGCCCAATCATTTCGTTTCAAAATTCTAGTTAGAATCAATTATTTTGTATTTTATCTATCGGATGGAGAAAGAAAATTCAATAGTGTTTAGGGTTCCGGGTATAAAGTTAACAGGGCGAGAACAAGATTAAATTAGATTTTAAATTTTTATTTTGCTTTGCTTCCTTTAGGTCAATATATAATATGCATATCTCAATATTGGAAGACTACAAGACGTTAAAAATTCTATAACACTGAGGCTTATCAATATCGTAGCAATTATTTGATTTTATTTAATTTTATTTCATGGACCCATGAACTCTCTGACGAATTTCAATTTCAGTTTCAATCTAAAAGTATTTACAGAAGATTCGCAAAATATAGATGTATAATAGAATATTCTTTTAATTCAGAGTTCACCATTCTACATTTTGAAAATAAAGGGCCACAGTTATCTTTACTTGAAACTATAGAAATAAACAAACGTAAAAAATGTAATAATTTATTAACTGACCAATTAGATTTAAATAATTCTCCACTAACTTATTTCTTTGTAATTGTATATCATTCTCACCCTGAATATAATTAATTGACTAGAATATTTTTCGTTGGTGTCAGATTTACCTTGTAGTCTGAAGAAACAGTGCTGACGAAGCAATTGTTACTATTTTTTAATAAAGATATTTTGTGAAAATCACACAACTGTGTGTTTTGTGTTTAATTTTGTTATGGATTTTCATCAAGTAAAGATCACATCAATTAACTATCCCTATTTACAAAGCTATGGAACAGAAAAGAAACCTGCGGGATCCCGTATTCCAAACCAAAACAACTTTTTAGAATATACTGGTACGAAATTTGCAGAACATTTTATATTTGGTAAGGTTACTTGTGGGGATAAATCTGTAGTCAAATTCAAAAGAAAAGTTGCGTTCATAACGAATAATTCAAAAAACCTACTATGTGGAGTATAAGAGCCTAAGTATTGGTTGATGGAGAAACTAGATATGTTTACTAAATTTTGCCCGATTCTGGTAGTTTGGCAACTGAAATTTAGAAATACCAGAATTTCTGGTTAATTCTCAAATTTCATTAACATTAGTAAACATACTTCTGGACAACATTCCAAATGCTGTATATCGACAGATTCATACAAGTATTTCTCTTGCTGACAAACTTTTGATATAGAGATCCACAAAACTGTTCCTACTGTGCCAAAGAGAAAATATTTGCCAGTGGGAATTAAAATACTTAAATTTGAGGAAAACTCTACTATGGCATATAAAAATTTATATTTGCTTCTATTAGTTGGTAGTCCAACCAGAGAAATGTGACGATCGCAAACGGTTAAAATGCCAATATAGAGAAACAAATTAAGCTAATTAGCATTTTAAAAATTAAAAAATCATTTCATAATGCCTCAGGAATCATATTTATTTTTTTAATTCTTAACGTTAATTGAAATGTTTTAATTGTTTATAACATTTTTTAAATATAATTTAATAGGACAATTATAGGGCAAATTCACCTTTCATTTTTAAATAACGGAGACGGTGAGGACAAACTGGTGTAGTAGTATAAAATATAGCACCAATGAAGAGTTTTCTTTGATATGACTCATTCGATTGTTAGAATTCTTTCTTTTCTTTAATATTTTCAAAAATATTAAATGAAATATTGATATTTTTTAAATTTGTTTTTGTGCATTTTCGAGCTCAACGTATTAAGTGACAGAGTAAATAGTATATGGTAACTGATTTACTACGGTTTTCTATAAACTCCCATGAACATTATCGTATTAGTCTCTTTATTATATAGCAAAAATATGAATGGATGGTCGCATTTGAATAATACATCGCCCTCCATCATTCGTATGTCAATCAACGCAGTCGCGGCTGCTGCTACAGTGCCCTTTTCATTGACTTCAATTATTGCTTTGTGTACTCCGGCAGCGAGTGATAGCTTATGTTCCTTGCTCATTGACAGATTTGAAAGGTCTGCATCAGTTGTGAACAGATTTCCAACACCTAGAGACTCAAGAATCTATAGCGAGAAACAAACACGTTAGATTTGTCACCCAAATAGACACAAGGTAATCATTGTGTTGTGTTTGCGTTAATTAATTCTAAAAGCGTGCAGGTACAATAAATTCTATCAACAAAGGATACTTACCGGAGTCATTTCGATTGTATGCTCTAATGTG
Organism: Dermolepida albohirtum; assembly: GCA_031893035.1. Taxonomy (NCBI): domain Eukaryota; kingdom Metazoa; phylum Arthropoda; class Insecta; order Coleoptera; family Scarabaeidae; genus Dermolepida; species Dermolepida albohirtum. Next base: position 181,211 of record JAVIWB010003017.1, on the reverse strand, counting down.
AATTTAGGAAGGTAAACTTGAACGGTTTTTCCGAACACTTCGGACAGATTTTTACTTAACGTTTGGAAATTATCTGGCGTTAATTTTTTCAATGTGTTTGCGATACCGTCTTCCTTCAAGAAAGGTGGTAATAAAATGTACATGCTCACATTGTCACCTTTGTAGGGCAATTCTAAGACATGAGCGTCCAAAACATCTGACACATCTACAAACGAAATACGTTTCATATTATTAACAGTTTATTCATGCATTTTCTAAATATTAGGTAATCAATAAAGTACATAATTCTTGTTTATGATTTTGTACATTCATTCATTGAGAATATCGATTGAAGGTAATTTTTTAAATTTTCAGAATATGTGTATTTACGAAAATAAATTCAAAATTGCTGACACAGTAACGCAACATTACTGAACGATGGTCAAAGATTTCTTCAGAAAATAAATGTTAACAATCTTCAACAATTATATTTTGAGAACTTAGTCCAAGAAGACATGTTCAGGTACTAGTGAATTAATTAATTAATCGATGAGCTCATACAAGTTAAAATTTGACTTGTTAAATGTTAGCCGAAGCGTTTCAAGTAAATAAAGAATTGATCACAATTTATTTATGTAAGACAGGAAAAACGTGAAAATCATACACCCTTATTGTGAATAATTACAAACACAAATAAAAATATTCATTGTTAGTAAATCCCGATAATTTTTTAAAATTAATTTTTACACAGACGAAATTAAAGTTTTATGACCGAAGATCTAACTATCAATATCGAATCAATTTTTTAAACAATATTAACAAACTTTATTAAACTTTGTTTACATTACTTTATAACAAAAATGAAAGCAAATATTTACCATGTTGAGATTAATAAATGATTAAATTTTCTTTGACAAATTTGTATCCTTTATAGAAAAAATTTAATAAGAATTGCCATTCCACATATACGAATAGATTCTGTCATTAGTCATGCATCTAGTAAGATGTTCTATGTGTGGAAGTTTATTCCAAGCGACTTGTAGGTCAACATATATTTGTTGTAACTTCATTGTAAGGTTAAGACGTGTGCCAACTCTTCTTCTTATCATATCCTAGACATGATCTATGACCGATAGGTCTAGTTACCGCGTAAGCTCAATGACAATATTGACGTTGGCTTCTTGCAGGAATCGTAATGAAACAGCTGCAGAGAACGAACACTGTCTAGCTTAAATGTTGCATTCTTTAGCCCTTGGATATATAAAGAAAATTATGTCAGAATTTCGTAAATGTACATTTAAATCGTCTCGAAGGAGTGCTAAAGGAGTTCTACATCCTATGGCAATTCTTAGCCAAATTATCAATCCTCTAGTGCATGTAGTCTCACTTTCTATGGAAAAATTCTGCCTTTCACTTTTTATACGCCAGACGCGTCTACATCATCATGGATCCACAACCGAGGTTAGATTTGAAAAACGATATTGTTCCACACTACATCCTAGTCTGTCTGTATATTACATAATTGTAGTCTAAAGGTATGATGTCGATTAGTGAGAGGCAGTATTAGTTTTAGATGATACGAAATTAAGCCAAATGAACAAATATGATAATATATAGGATGCATTATTGTTCTATAGTCTATCTTCATGCCGAAAAAAACCTTACTCACAAACTTTGAGATACTATATCGATTCAATTGGTAAGCAATCTTAGTCTTTTATCTTACCATTCGTTGGTTTCTTTAGATTCTCCACAGCTTTTCCTACCATGCTGACTACCTTCATTAGAATAATCTCTTCAACGAGCAACTGTGGCAATATTTCTTTCTATTAGCTTAGTGATTTCACAACATGCAATATTCGCCTCATGTAATCTAACGATACAACTTATTTCTAAGTCAAAATATACTAATTCACAACTATGGATTGTTACAATCGACTAACCAAACTAAACTCATACAAAATGAAGAAAAGAAAATCAAATTTTTCGCTTCAGTTCAGCAAAAACTCTTCTTCGTTCAGTAGTACTTAGTGTGCACTTTGTTTTTAGTTAGTGTACATGGTCACTGTTCAAGTTCCATAAAAATTATACGGCCAGTGGAATATTGTCAGCCATATTAGTGCTGAACAACAAAGCTGAGGTCCACTCTATTCGCACTAAGTCAGAATTTTGTGAATACCGTAAATACAATGGAAAGTAAAATAACCGAAAAAATGCGCTTTAAAAATACCAGTGGAACATAAAAACATCACTACGTACATATGAATGCAACCAGCAGGAACACCATCTGTAAATGTTATAATAGAAAATCGCGACAAATGTGGAGCATATGCTATTCAAATACTTGTGAACAATAAAATTGGAAACAGTTCAAACTTATCGCTAACTTCGTAATTTTTATGGACAAAACGTAATAAGTGAAAGTGGTTCGGGAGTACTGCTGACCTAATGACATGTATGTGTTTGCAGATAAAATTCTAAAATATATACCAAGTGTACGAGAAAGTCATTACCGATTTTTCTAACAGATGTCATTAGGCTTAAGTATGCAATGTTATGATTTAATATTGGGTTGGCAACTAAGTACTTTCGATTTTGTAGTATAAAATAAAACACTTTTTTTTTAAACAAAGAATAGTTTTTAATCAATTATATATTTTCCATTTTGCTCAATGACCTTTTACCATCTTTCTTTCAGCTGCATGATTCCGCGCTCATAAAATTTCTGCTCCTTATCGGCAAAAAGTGAACCAGGTGCGAGTGAAGGTCATCGTCATTTGTGAAAGTTTTACCATTCAAAGAATTCTGCAAACTTCGAAATAAATAGTAATCAGATGGTGCTAGATCAGGGCTGTATGGGAGATGTGACATCACTTCCCAGCCAAGCTCCAATAGTTGCCAAAGATGTGTGAGGCCTTGCATTATCTTGGTGGAAAACTACACCTTTCCGATTTGACAATTCTGGCCGGTTTTCTTTGATTGCTTCATCCAGTTTTATTAATTGTTGACAGTAAGCATCAGAATTGATCGTTTGGTTCCTTGGAAGCAGCTCAAAAAACACAACACCTTTGTAATCCCACCAAACTGATAGCATGATCTTTTTTGGATGCAATTCAGCTTTCGATGTGGTTTGAGCTGGTTTATCGTGTTTGCTCCATGATCGTTTTCGAACTATGTTACTGTACAGGACCCATTTTTCATCACCAGTGATAATTCTTTTTAAGAAAGGGTCGATTTCATTTCGTCTAAGGTGCATATCGCACAAGTTGATTCTTTGTGTTAAATGAATTTCTTTCAATTCGTGAGGTACCCAAATACCAAGCTTCTTAACTAGCCCAAGACATTTTAAATGTTTTTCAATTGTTGTGTGCGATACATGTAGCCTCTCCGCAACCTCTCGAACAGTTATATGACGATCCTCTTCAATTATGACTTTGATTTGGTCATCATCAACTTCAGTAGGCCGACCAGAACGTTGCTCATCTTTGAGGAAAAAATCTCCAAAACGGAATTTTTTATACCAATTCTGACACGTGCGCTCTGTTAAGCAATTAGCACCATAAACTTCACATATCTTTTTGTGAGCCGCAGCAGCTTGCTTTCCTTTACGGAAATAAAATAGTAAAATATGTCGAAAATGTTCGTTTCTGCACTCCATTTAAAATTAACCCACAACTAATAGCTTTAATAAAAATCACGCACTACTTGCTTCTGAAATTACGTCAATGTGATTAGTATCACGCGACAAACGGTAAAGTACAGCACTAATATACGTTATACAAAAAACAAAGCAACGCTCTCTATCAGTAAAAACCGAAAGTACTTAGTTACCAACCCAATACATATGTTATTTTATTCTAGTGACACCAAGTTTCAAAACCATACCTGTTATATTGCGAAAGTTACACTGTAATAGATTTATGCTTCTTTGAAAATGTCGAGTTTTGTGCCTAAAAAAGTGCATTTGCGGCACGCATTAGTTTTGTTATTTAATCAAAAGAAAAAAGCTGCTGAAAGTCATCGTCTGCTAGTAGAAACATACGGTGAGCATGCTCAAACTATAAAAACATGTGAGGCGTGGTTTCGATAATTTAAAGGTGGTGATTTCGATGTGCAAGACAAAGAACGTTCTGGTAGACCGAAAAACTTTGAAGATGCGAAACTGCAGGAGTTATTGGATGAAGACCGAACCCAAACTCAAAAACAATTGCCAGAAGCATTAAATGTCGCCCACGAAACGATTAGCGATCGATTACGAGCAACTGCAAAAATCCAAAAGATGGGAAAATTAGTGCCACATCAATTGAATGACAAAAATGGCCAATAGAAAATCGAAAAATCGTCTGTGAGATGCTGCTTCAAAGGTATGATCGAAAGTCATTTTTGTATCGTGTCTGGGGTATTATAAACTGTTGAAACCTAATGAAAAAGTTAATACTGATCGCTACCTACAACAAATTATCAATTTGAACTATTGTATTGATAGAAAAACGTCTAGAATGGACTGGAAGACACGGTAAAGATATTTTAGAGCACGATAACGCGCCGTATCACACAGCAAAACCGGTCAAGGAAGCATTGAAAGCACTTAGGTGGGACATAATGTCTCACCCACTGTACTCTTCAGACCTTGCCCCGTTCAACTATCACCTTTCCGCATCAATGGACGCGCGCTTGTAGAGCAGCACTTCACCAATTTCGATGATGTTACAGAATGGTTTTGTTCAAAGGATAAACTTTTCTTTTGGGATGGCACCCATAAATTGTCTGAAAGACGTAGGATCAAATAGCCAATATTTCGAATAAATAAATTTTTCCATTTTATTGAAAATTATGTAGTTTTTTTTTACGAAAAAACGGTAATGACTTCGCGGTATAGTAGGGGCTAATAATAAATTTGTCCAAAAAATTACTGGAAACTTAGTTAAAGGCGTCAACTCTCGATACCAAAGCTTTCTGAACTATTTCCTCAAATTTAACCCCATGTTTCGTACGAGATCATTATGGAAAAATCTGACTATAGAAAATATTGTGTTCGTTTCATTCCAAAATAGTTTTTAGTGTCATAAATTATACCGGATGATATCTGCTTCAGTTTACCTTTTGCATTGCAATGCTGAGGCAAAAGATTTTTATAACAGGGTTGTTACAAAAGACTTGTGCATCATAGATGAAAAATCATGGTGTGGGATTATGAGTAATTGAAATCAAAATAGTTTCCCTAGATTCATGATCTAGTAAGATAACGTTATAGCAACTTTTAAACTAAAATATATATTATTTCAAGAAAAGAATATTATTAAAGGCATTGTTTGACAAAATGCATTAAAAAGTAATTTTAATGATAATTACCATGGTTGAGCACTCCTTCCAGGTGCATCATATTGACCATGGTGTGTTTATTTGGTGTGATGTAGAAAAGATCTTCTTTGGTTTCGCTCTCGCTGAATTTATATTTCCAGCTACCTTTAAAGTAGGCGGCATTGACCAGAGCCAAGTTCGTTGTTTGATCAATAGACCCTGGTGGCAGCAAATCTTTAATCATATTGTGTGTTTGATTTTCTACCCATTTATTGATGGATACACGGGATTCTTCTGGTTTTGAATAGAAATTGATTTTTTCAAATTCATCGCTGAATAATTCTCGTATGCAAAGACGTTCCTTAATTTTTTCATCGACGTAAATCTTATTGGCGCTGGTAAATTCGTAGTCTTGTTTCTCAGCGTTGAATTTCATTTGCATTTTATCAAACTTGTAAGCGTTCATTAAGTCAGCTTTGTCCTGTTGAAGAAAAAAGTATTATTAATGAATATAATCTAAGTAAAAGAATAATTATTGATTGTTAATATATTAATTTGTCAATGAATAACTAATCTTTATTAATAACATTGGACGTCTTCTTTATTTCAAAAGGATTTGAAACGTATTTTAATATAATTTTGCTTAAATATTAAAATCACTCAATTATGTCTTTAATTAAATAATGCTTATTAATAGTCTAAAGAACATGCGCTTAGTTTTTAAAATCTAGTATTCGTAGCTAGTGCTATAATAAAAGTTAAAATTTGTTTGTTTGCAGTTTTTTTGGTATTTTGTGCTCAAAACCCATAATCCCTTTCAGAAAATAAAAATTTCAAGTTGCTGTAGTTAGTGGGACATGTGGTAGCCAGCAGGAAATAACAATGGACATCGCTTTTACGTTTCAGGGTCTATTGAAACGACTTAAAAGACGTAACATGAAATCGGCCGCCGAATAAACCGTTTCTTTCAAAGGTAAAAAATTAAGGGGGGGGGGCTATATTGTTACCCATATCTTCACATTTACAAACTTTGCATGCATAAAAAAGTTTAATAATACTTTATACACGAAATGTTGAACGATTTTGGGAATTTCGAGTAATTTAGTATGTTGTAGCACATTCTATTTCATTTAGCAACTCTTGACGACAATTTTGGTTTTCATATATTCATATTTCAAAATTAAATGATTACTGTCCGAATATTTATATCCACAGCTACATAAATGAGACTAAATTATACCAAGTCAGCGCAGATTATACGCGGTTTAGCCATGTTCAAATTTCAATCTGGCTATTATTGAGTAGAAACGTCATGACGCCAATGACGTCATGGCATAATCTTTCATTAGTAACTGAATGAATAAGTGCATATTGTGTATTGTTTTTACTTATTACCAGCTAACCCTTTAACCCCTTAACAACATCTCCGATCTAATAATACTGACATAGTCCCTTCAAAAAATACTAGCATCAGAGTCAACTCTTTCTACCATAGCCTATTATGTTATTTGTTCACAATTTCATTTGAATTAATCAAGATATGTCCATTCACCCAATAAGTTATTACACTTACATTTGCATTTTACAATTTAATATATTGTTTAATGATTTTAATTACTGAGGGATGAGAATTGTGGATGTGATCTTTTGACAATAATGCTGAAAGAATGTTTTCAGAATTTGACATTACACAAATTTGATCCTCTTTAATGAAGCAATATATTCCATAGCCCTGAATATTGCATAGGCTTCCGCTGAAAAGATGGACATCTCTGTCCTTAATTTAAAAATTTGGCCTTCTGTGTTAGATGAATTAAAATAGGTACAAGCATAGCCTTTTTTTTTGTTTTACACCTGACTGTGTAAATAACAATGCAGTTTTCGATGTTCAGTATATTTTTTTAGGTATTTGATTATTATTGATAATTTCACCCTTGTTGGGCGGAAAAGTTGCGGTAATAGATTTTTAGATAATCAAAATAACTAATACTTTCTTTCTTTGAGATATTATCTAATTTTTAGGTGTATCTATGTACTTCTGCTCGTGAAATGGAGATTTTCTTTTAACAGTATGTGTCAGATTGAATATATTTAAATTATGTATTTTTGAAACTAGATGATCTATACTGTTTGCTCTTATTTTAAAATTAGTTTGCAATTAAAAAAGTTCTGCGTAATTCTAGTGTCAAATTCCCTGCTTTTATGTATGATGCTCCGGCACAGATAGGTGAAGCCTTGTTCTGAATTATAATTATTCTTCCCGCTTTTTTAGCTGACCCATATAAAGCGCATTCATATCAATTGAAGTTCATGTCGTACGAGGATAGCCGTTTATATTTCGGGAATAGCAAACAATAAAAAAATTTTATTATCGAAAATAGTTTTATTGCTTTTCAAAACATTCTTCTTAAAAATCAATGAACTATTGCATTCGTTTAAACCAATCCGAAAAGTATTACTACCACTGTGAAGGCGAGATACTGCCTTCACAGTGGTAGCAGAATATGAGTTCCGAATGCGTCAACTGCCTCTCCCGGAGCAGAAAACCGTGGACCACGAAGCTTATCCTTCACGTGTGGGAACAAAAAGAAATCACAGGATGTTAGATCAGGGCTGTACGGCGGATGGCTCATCAATTCAATGCTTTGCCCTGTCAAATATTTAATTGTTTGAATCGACCTGCGACAGCTCGCATTGTCACGGTGTCGTTTTCGGTTTGTTTTCCTTATTCCTTCAAAAACTTCTGACAAAGAAATAGTTGTGTACCATTCAGAATTGACCGTTCTGCAACTCTCTAAAAGCACGTTGCAACGTGACCGGTTTTTCAGAAAAAATAGGCGACCATTTGTTTTGATGTGCTTCGAGCGCGAATAACTTTTGTTGGTTTTGGCTCATCTTGGAATATCCATACAGTCGACTGCCGTTTACTATCGGGCTCATACGTATAGATCCAAAATTCACCACCTGTGACGACTTTATAAATGTTCTTTGAAGCACCGCCATTGTATTTTTCGTGCATTTCTTGGCACCAATCGACGCGAGTCGTTTCTTGAGCGGTTGTCAAATTATGTAGTCCCCAACGTGAACATAGCTTCTTAGCGGCTAAATATTAATCCATGATCTTATGCACGCTGCTGTTACTAATACCTAGAGATGCCTCGCTCTTACGGTATGTCACATGACGGTCTTGCATTATCAATGAAGACACTGCATTAATGTTTTCCGACACAACATTTGTGGAACGACATTCACGAAATTCATCGTCCAAAGAACGCCATCCAAGTTTATACTGTAGTTTTCGATGGTGCTTCATCACCATATAAAGAATTCAGCTCGTCGATGCATTCTTGTTGAGATAATCCACGCCGAAAGTTATGAAAAATAATTGCACGAAAATGTTCGCGAATTAATTCCCTTTTTTCGCTGACATAAAATTTTAAAATTTCTGTCAACAGTAGAAAACAGTAGAAATAGCGACCGGATAGTAAAACTGTCAAGGTAAATAAATATATTGTCAAAAATAACAAACTTCACGATGCAATCATCAGTTCGGAGTTAACAGACTAACAGTTTTATCAGTTCCCGAAATAGAAACGGCTACCCTCGTATATGACAAGTATCTTAAATGCATAACAAATTCTTAAATTTTTTTTAGTATATATTGAAAACTGAAAGCCTTAACAACAACATTTAAAAACGAAACGGAAGGTACGATATTTGCGTAGAATTTTAAATTTTGTGAAATATATTAATTGCTATCGTTCAGTAAACCCTTTATATATATATATATATATATATATATATATATATATATATATATATATATATATAGAGTAGATAGTAAAATAGGAAACTCTGTATAGTCCCGCAACTACGACATGATATTCGGTAATATGCTAATAGAATAAAAGAAAGTGATTGCTGAAAAATGACTACGACGGTCGTTTCGCTTTTAGTATTACCATTTCTCATTACTACTTTTTATTATACCCCTTATAGGGTCGATGGGTGACGAAAATCTGCTGGGCGTGAGTCAAAACTGCCTAAATCGCCTTAAACGGGCAAAACGATTGTCGTAGACATTGTTTTTGGAAGACTAAAGTGTGCATTTTATCACGTTTTACTCTATTAGTTCCATAAAGTGAAGAAGTGAAGTGTGTCAAGTTTATGAAGAGTTGCATAAAGGTTACGGTGACAGTGCTTTATATGAACATCAATACCAATAATTACTCTCGAATTTTCATGTTTGTGATTTTAATTTCGACGACGCTCTTAGGTCAAGAAAACCCAGCGAGATTGATAAGGAAATAGAGGAATTGATCGCGACATATCCACGGCGTACGACATGAGAAATTACAGAGACTTTAAAAATTATTATTCAAGTGTTCACGATTACAACACGGAAAAGTTAAGAAACATCAGCAAGCTCGATATTTGAACTTCCCATGAACTGAATATCAGCGATATGCTTCTTAAACGGAAAGGAAATGATCCTCTATTGAAGAGATTAATATCTTGTTATAAGATCACAACTAACTTGTTCTCTATTTTGGTCTCTACCTGAAGTTTTGCCTCGAATGTTATCACAGGCAGACATTTATTAGGGGAAGATTATGCTGTCAGTGCGGTGGTATTTCAAGGAGTTTGTTTTTCGAACTCTTGCAAAGGAACAAAACAATTAATTAACATGTGTACTGTAGGAAATTAAGTAGATTGAACAAAATGTTCAGAGTTTCTTAATACTAGAGAAGTGACATTTCATCCCGACAACGCGAAACTACAGACTAGTTTAATCACCGTTCAAAATTTATTTGATCTGTGTTGATCTAGTGTGGTGTCATATTGACTTAGATGAAGATGTGAATCAGAATCTTTTAAAGTTTTCTACCAATCAAAATATTTTTATATTCTGTGAACGGGGACAAACTTGCTGAAAGATTGCAAAACGCTATCGAAGAAAATGGACAATATATACTTAACTGATCTTTTTATTTTAATAAATGATCTATGCAAACCATAGAAAAAAAAGTACGTCTTGGTTTTCCTAGCAATTAAGACTTTTTTAGTAGTTTCACAGTGAATAAAATGTTTTCAAGTATTTCCCTATGCCAAACAATCTTAAGATTAATTTTAGACATCTTCCTATAACTTAACATAATGTGAAGTTTAAAACTTTATTTGGTATTTTAAATATTACAATATTTTGTACCAAAAGAATTTCTTTTTCCAAGGAAAATTCAATAACCGTTCTAATTATGAATACAAATAGTTTACTGTTATAGATTCTCATTTTTATCAGATGTTTATTCGTTACAATTAGACCATTTACTATGGTTACTACTAACATCGATTATGTAATTGAAGAATTTACACTGAAGTAAGAATTGATATACTCAAGTAGTATGTATTTACTAAATTTACGTCTATGCCCTTATAACAATTAAATAGTATTTGATCTAGGTTCGGCGATTCCTTATTAATAAGGCATGGGAAAGGATGAAATATTCTGCACCAATATTGCCAAAAAGCAAATCTGGACCAAAGCGCAAATACTTCTTATTTACAATGTATTGTATTTAAAATTTAGGTATCTATCTAGGTAGGTAGGTATATATAGGTATATTATAACATGATGGAATTAATGTGCTTTCTTGTATTACGTGTTTGTGTTTGCAGTAGAAATCGTAACATCTCTATTTTATTATGCCAACGTGACTGATATAATGCTCTTCTGCTTAAGTTATAATTGTCCTTTTGAAGAAAATCATAAAAATACTAATTTTTGTTATCGAATGTCGCTTTTAAACTTGCATTGGCACAAAAAAAGTGTTATATTTTATGGTTGTTTTCTTACTGTTAGTTTTATGTTATCGTCAAATGCACCTGTTTGTATGGTTTTAATTAGTGAAACAGTCTAACATTTGTAAAGAAAGTATTGATTTCTTTTATTAGGGCAGCTGTTACAACGGGACTGAGACAACATATCATTCTGTCACCCATTTAATCAAATTTTCAGAAAGAATCAATACCATGCTTAATAACAGTAATAAGAGAGATTTATTTGATAGATTCCTGAGCAAACAACAACATAAAAAAGCCACAATCTAAATATATAAGAAAGTTAGTAACATGATGTAAATATTGTTTGTCAAACTAACAATATGTTAGGAAAACTAATTAAAAATAACAAAGACAAAATAAATAAATCCAACAAATCGAGAGTCTAAAAGCTTTCTTGTGGTGATTGCTGTAAGATGTATATCAGACAAACTGAAAGACCTATGGAAACAAGGATATCAGAACAGAAAAGAACTTTTAATCACAACAAAAATGATTCCAACTACCCAGTACATTTAAATACTTGTAATCATTCTTTTAATTCAAAGTTCACCATTCCAGATTCGGATAATAAAGGGATAGAGTTATCATTACTTGAAACTATAGAAATAAACAAACATAAAAAATGTAATAATTTATTAAACGTATATCGTATCCATCCTGAAAATAGTTTATTTGACTAGAATATATTCCGTTTGTTTTACCTTTTAGTCTAAAAAAGTCACAGTGTTGGCGAAATAGTTGTAACTATTTTTTAATAAAGATATATATGAAAATCACACAACTGGATTATTGTGTTGGTAAAGGCCACATGTCATTTTTTTTTAATTTGGTGTAAGACCTTTCTTTTGTTTACTTGAAGTATATTATCAATGTACCTGAAATACGTATCCATTTTTGATTCCTCAGAAGAGTTTCATTATTATTTGGAAGTAGATGAACACAATACTTTGCAAGATACGTAAATATTTTCGCAACAAATTGTTTCAGAAATACTAAACGTCACCTTTCCTAGTAACTTTGGCTTGATTAAAGTGTATTTTAACTGTGTGGAGAAATACACGTGGTTTAAGGATTTTGGTAAGAACTAAAAATAGATAAGTCAAAAGAAAGAAAACTAGATTCTCCTTCTAATTATGAATGTTGGATGGCCAAGCCTTCTATTCTCTATAATATTTGCAAAAGTGATGTTCAATGAAGAATCTACAAGGACATCTTGTAACATCAATACTTTACTAATAAGGCGACACCAACAAAGGAAATTTTAGCAACATGAACAATTAGATAGATAATAAAATGCCCAAAAACACTTGAAATAAAGCACATGTTTGAATATCCAAAAATGTATTAAGAACATTAGTGAAAATACATGTTTCGTTCACATCGTGTCTTTGTCAGGTATATAATATTAACTAAACTTAGATGATATGTAAATTTACAACTTATTCGTATTACAGATGAAATTAATAAGAGTAGTCTTTGCCAATATTGGATAAATTTACAATTGTGGCGTTAGATATACCTAATTGGCTATTTAATAATAAGTCAGTGTTTGAATTTATTAACTTCTAAAGCTTCTAGATTATTTAACACGACACTTTTACTTTGTATAAGCAAGATTTCGATATTAGTATCAAAATCGTGTTTAAATTGTAACAAATCTTTAGCACAGTTTGAATTTTTTTTTTTGAAAGAACTTTATATATTCCTTGATCCTTGTGTTACATAGAATTTTTGGAAACTCCCACAGTTCGACTCATAGACTCCGCATTTATCATCTCATTCTGTTCTGCCTTTATTGTTTTTGATGATTATTATATATTTTTATTAGTTTTAGATTAAATATTTATGTTCAGTTTTTCTAATTGTGTATTGACTTTTTTGACTTTTGAGTTCGAAGAAAGTCAGTACAGAATTAAAAGAGTAAATATCAAAATTTCATTCAAAATTAATAATAACATAGATAAAATCATCAAAAATAATAAAAGCAGAACAGAAAATATTGGCAAACCCGAAGTCTATGAATCGAACTCTTGGAATTGCCAAAACTTCTATGTAAACAAGAAACAAGGAACATATAAGGCTCGTTCGTAATAACAAAACAGATTCACACTGTGTTCAATATTTGTTAGAATTTAAATAAGATTTCAAATTAAGTGTCCTGTTAAATAATCTAGAGGTTTTAAAAGTTAGTGAATTCAAAAACATTGACATATTAACAGATTCCCAGTTAGGTGTATCTAACTACTCACTTTCGAATTTATTCAAGGTTGGGCAACAACCACTAATTTTTTAACGCTATGTAAATTTATCTGTCATCGAAGCTCTTTTTTGGGTATTCAAACAGACGTTTTATTTCAATTTTGCTTGGGGGTCAAACCATTAATGAAAAATACTGAAAAGAAGTCCTAATCAAGCTGGGGGATAGAGTAAGGAAGAAAAGACCGGATTTGTGGAAGAACGACTGGTGGATTCTGCTCCAGGACAACGCACTAGCTCACAATTCAGTTTTCAGGGGACAAAAGCATTGCTGTGTATTCGCTCCGTATTCGCTCCGTATTCGCCAGATCTCGCATCATGTGACTTTTACTTGTTCTCAAAAGTGAAAAGTGCATTAAAGGGAATTATAGCATTGTTTTGAACAATGAAAGACACGTATACAGCGGTGTTTGGATAAGAACGGAGAATATGTTGAAAGGCATAAAACATAAATAAAAGTTTATATGTAATAAATAACATTTCTCACACCAATCTCATTATTTAATTGCCATGCCTCGTATAAACCATGTTGAGAGTTTATAAATGACTAAAGAATGTTATATTGGAAACTCCAAGGTGTGTTGATAAGTCTCTTGTCGTAAGCCGTGGATTTCCCTTTACTTTTCTCAAAGGCAGAACGACAGAACGCCTAGAGGCATGCACAGCTCATATTACTGCATTTCTTGTATTGCAGTTATCCGTAAATACATTATTTTATTATTATTACTAAAACGCTACGTAATCGATATTCTGAATAAAAACACATCCCCGATGTACTAGTATACTTGACTGTTTAAGACGGTTTAAGCAAAAAAGAATTTAACATATTTTATAGATATGTTAAGAGAATAAAGGCTAATTTCAACAAAGAGAAGTATAATCAAAAATAATGAACGAAAAATAAAATTGAAGAAGTGGGAAATACTAAATCAATTAAATAAAAATAATTAGTCCAAAACTATGTAATAATTTCACACATTTCAAATTTACGTGTGTAGTACTTGTGTTAAACGAAGAGGGCCGAGAAAAAGAAACAGAATCAGTGCAATATATTGCCATAGTTGGCTAGAGTCTGTTAATCACAAGGTTAATTAATGCAGTAACGTTGTCTACATCTTCGTATATGTATAAAGAATAATTTTTTGAAAATATTTGCTGTGTTTCATGAACGTAGCAAATTATATTGTTAAAGTTCTGTTTTTGCTAGTTTGGTTAGAAACAAATGCAAAACTTAACTATAAACATGTTTGGTATGATCTCGAATATTATTTCTTTTTAGTTCGTAGGATTTGGATAGGATTATACACAGGATTTTAATTTGTTATTTACTTTAACAAGTTCTTCGCTGCAGATGCGAAATATGTATTGGGTCTGGGAAAAAGTTCGTGGCGTTTTTTCAGTAAAATTCAACTGGTCCCCGCATGGCGCGTGGACGAATTCATTTAAACCGAATATGCTCCATTATTATCGACAATGTTTCGCCATTTTTTTGGTAGATCCATGATCCCATCGGTAAAACTTCTGTGGTTTCTGGTCGAAAAACTTCAAGTAGTTTTCACAGGCTTCTTTTGAAACCAACTTAATTCCATTGAGAGAGTTCTGCAGAGATCGAAACAGATGATAGTCAGAGGGTGCTATATCCGGACTTTGGGTGCATCAAAACTTCCCAACCAAACTCTCTCAATTTTTGACGGGTCATCAAAGAAGTGTGTGGTCGGGCGTTGTCATGATGGAAGACAACACCTTTCCTATTAATCAATTCGGGCCGTTTTCTTTCAATCGCCTGGCGTAATCTCTCTAGTTGTGCACAGTAGAGTTTCAATCGTCTGACCAGTTGGAAGTAGCTTAGTTTACACACAGCATCACTTTTTTTGGAGTCAATGTTGGCTTAGCGAACGCTTGTGACGGCTCACCATCCTTTATCCACGATCTTTTACGCTTCCGATTATCGTACGTAATCCATTTTTCATCTCCGGTTATTAAACGTTTCAGAAACGGCTCGATTTCATTCCGTTTCAGCAGCGCATCGCAGATGTTAATTCGGTCCATCATGTTTTTCACGCTCAACTCATGAGGAACCCATACGTTTTTTTTGTAACCAGCTTTGTGTAAATGGTTCAAAACAGTTTTGTGGTCAATGCCTAGCTACATGCCAATATCGACACTGCCGATATGCTTATCTTGTTGGACTTTTTCAAGAATTTCATCAGATTTTTCAGTGATTGGACGACCGGAGCGTGACTTCTTTCACATTGAAATTTCCAGAACGAAAGCGAGCGAACCATTTCCGCGCAACAGATTTCGATAAAGTTTCACCGTACACAGCACAAATTTTATCACAAGCCTGCGCAGCGTTCTTCCCCTTATCATAATAATATTGCAGAATATAGCGAAATTTCTCATTATTCTTCTCCATTTTCAAGTGCGAATAACTTTCCAACCACTGCACCGATTACAATGTTTCTACGCTAAACTAACGTTCGGAAGGTCATCTAAAAAACGAGCCGTCGGTGGTGTCGCTGTGACTTGTTGTTCTTTAGTTATCGGCAACCAATGCCATCTATCGGGAAAAACGCCACGAACTTTTTCCCAGACCCAATATTTATATTTTTGATATTTGATCGTAAACATCGAAAATACTTGGTAATTCGATATCAGATAAACCGTTTTATTTTAAGTAAATATTTACAAACTTTAATGAAATTGTCAGAGTATTATAGTTAGATATTTCAAAGATATTTTTAACGGTTGTTGTTCAAACTTTCAATGAAATGAGAGTTTGAGTTGTCCAAATAAGCTTAAATTATTAATTGAGAAACGCCTAGTTAATGCTATATAATTATAACCATTTTTTATTGTTTCGTTTGCGAAGAAGGATCTTTTCCTTTTATTTAACTATAAATTTATTCGATTCTATTCATTATTTCTAATTTTTTGTGTCGATATTTTATTTTATGTTCATGATTTTAATCGCCTTTGGCTATAATGCACTTCTTCATTCTTTGGAACTACTTTTCGAAACAAGCAGAAAATTCTTCTTCTGGCAAGTCATTAAAACATCACTGAAATTTGGCAATCACTGCGTTGGCGTCTTTTATCACGCATCATTGTTGGCGACAAGATTTAGAATGCATAGTAGATGAAGGCCACTGGGACTCTGAATTCATGTGAAAAATTATTATTTTTGTGTCTGTACGAGTTACATGGTGTAACAAAAGTCCACGTAAGCTTGGTCCATCACTACAAGATTAATTACTACAATTAGCCCACTGTTCCTAAAGAAAACACTTCCTTTTTTGTACTTTTACACTCAGCTGACTGTTACTTTGTCATATGCCCAAAAATATTATCCAGGATTGATCACTTGTGACAGTATTAATTATTATTTTTGAAGGTCTTTCATCAAACTTTCCGTGTAAAAATAAACACCGCTGTACCCGTGTTTGTTTCTATTCTTTGGTTAACAAATGTGGGTAGAACTACCGACTAGCCAGCTTTCTTAGGTGCAGATGTTTGTGTAAAATGATATCTACCGCAGATAATCCAATACCTAACTTTAACTTAATTTGCTTTTCGATGGCAATAACGTTCACAGCAGAGAGAATTACTGCAGACCGTCTAGGTCTAGCTAGGCTCATCTTCTAATGTACACTTTCCATATATAAACTGTGCTGCCACTAAATTCTATTGAGTTCGATTGTATGATGAATTTTGTTCGAAATCGTGAAAAAAATATAGGCCAAAAGCAACAATAAAAAGTGTTTATCTTTATATGCTTTCTCTTCAATTAATTTAAATTGTAACTGGAAACTATAAAACGAACTATCAACTGACGCAAACGTATTTGGTTTTATCCGAATCCATGGTCTACTATTAATAATTTTTAGAACGTTCTTCGTACAAATGGGATGTGGCGAATATTTCCAGCGAGAAACTTTTTGTTTAGTTAATATGTGCGTGGTTATAAACTGAGTCGTCTATTCTAAGATGTACTTACTGCCACTAAATATAGTACTTTCAAGTTAATTTGTTTTAAGGAATATTATTTCAATATTTCTTTTAGTTTAGTTGTTTTACATGACTTATGTTAATATGTTTTTTTATTTACCATTTAATCAATAAAATTTTGATGGCATCTAATGGCTAATCTCATAAGTAATTACGACTCTTCATTCATTTGAGAGAATGATATTTACTACCTGACACAGCTATAAACAAAACCGTGACTGCTTTATTAGTTGTTATTAATACAATACAATAGTGATACAAAGTAAGTTGTGCGTAGGTCACTTTAAAGTACTTTTCGCAACTAATCTTATACGACTTCTTTTTAATGTTCATCATAATCCTTTCGATTATATTGTGCTCAATAATTTTAAAATTTTGTTATCACATATCGCGTTGGCAACACCATATACATATATAAGTATATACTTATATATACTTACATTTTTTTTTCTAACTGTTATTTTTTCTTTTCTTGCAACTTATCTTTTTTAATGACTTTAAATTAATTATCTTGAAACTTGGATATATATTTCCTCCATGTACTGGAAGTTACAATTTTTTCTTTTTAATTTAATTAAATAATTTTTTCGGTAACCTTATAATGTTGCCAGGAAAGGAATAAAATTAATATTAATTATTTATTATTAAACTTTTTTACTAAAGAGGAATTTGCTATGTATTCTCTCGAGTCATATTCATATTAGACTATATAAATACATTTACAATCGATTCTATGCCTATCTACAGATTCTTATTTGATTAGTCATATTATAGCGCATATTATTATATATTAAAATTCATTCATAGAGAAAAAGGTTAAAGTAAATTTAACTAATCGAATGGATAATTTTATACTGACATTGTGCTACTTCTTTGTAATACCATTTTACACTATAATGCAGTCACGTGTATTTTTCGCAGAAGTGTCACTTAGATTCTGAGTAGTTTACGCATACAATACGCACATATTTTACTATATTTAGTTTCCGTGGAATTACCATATTTTCTTTAATTTCCGCGAATATTAGAACGCCAAATCAAACAATGCTGACTAGTACGTTTTTTTCTCGAAAACTTACTTAATAAATATATATATTACTAAGTACATAAAAATGTATCAAAAAAATGTAATACGTATTGAAAATATATTTGCTGTAATTTGATATAATGAATTTATTCAAAAATATAATTGAAATAGTCTCCTAATATAGGAGAGGACTTGCTTTTAATCTTATAAAAGTCATTCACAACTATTGTATTTAAAATATAAAAAGATAAGAAAATTTAATGTTCGTGAAACCATGTACAGATTGAACTAGAAAAACCATTAATTCATAAAATTCATAAAGTGGCAGATCCTTAAAAATTTTATGCCAATTTTTTGTTAAATTATATCACATTTTATGTTTTTCAAAAACTCGTAAATATCGCCTTTATTACATTTATCCTTTAGAAGAACATATATAAAGGGTACTAGGAAAGTTTTTCAATACAGTTTTGTTTATTCAATTTTTTCAAAGCAATTTCCTCTACACTCAATACATCTCTCCATCCTCCGAAACCAACCTTTAAACCAGTTCTGCCAAGTTTCACTAGGGAGTAAAGCACACTCGTTGTCCCAAGCCCGCAGAAGGTTTTCATCACTGGAAAACCGCCTCCACTTTAACTTCATTTTCACATGCGGAAACAGTGCAAAGTCGCAGGTAGCAAGATCTGGACTGTGGGGAGGGTGCTCTAGAAGTTTCAATCTTGTCATGGTCAAATATTCGGTGCAGGTTTTGGCGCGGTGAGCTGGAGCATTATCGTGAGGGAGGAACCAGTCTATTCTTGACTTTGGCAGCAGGTTCTTCATAGATCCAATGACTTTAGGCAGGCACTGTGTGTCCGAAACGACGCGTTCCACAATTCCACTCGATTTGAAAAATACAGCTATCATTTTCTTCTTTACAGATCGGGATTTTCTGACAACTACGGGTGTGTCCTCATCATCAAAGACTCAAACTTTGTTTTGAGCTTTGATCGGCACATTGTAATAGTACAACCAAGTCTCGTTATCTGCCACGATGTTGTTCACATAACGAAATTGTCCCTTATTAAACTTTTTTAGCGTCTCCCGGCACCAAGTCACACGTCGTGTCATCTGCTCTTCAGTC
Source organism: Dermolepida albohirtum (assembly GCA_031893035.1). Lineage (NCBI taxonomy): Eukaryota > Metazoa > Arthropoda > Insecta > Coleoptera > Scarabaeidae > Dermolepida > Dermolepida albohirtum. The sequence goes on along the minus strand of JAVIWB010003017.1, from coordinate 161,673 downwards.
AGTCGATGCGGCACCTAGAGAGAACAAAGTTTCTTCACTTGCAAATGATCATGCAGAATCGAAGAAATTGCTGGTGCATTTAAGCCTGAAGTACCCTCTATCTATTGGTAAGTCACTCTCCTGTCCTCACCAAGCATTTTCCTCACAGTAGTAATGTTTTCCTCCGTAACTGACGTTCATAGCCTTCCCACCTGAATATCGTTGTGCGATGTGGACAAACATCACCTAGTGCAAGAATCATTTCTTCGAAGCACTGGATTATGTTTAAGCCACGCACGAAATTATAACGCAAAGCTGCCCTTATTTGATTTCGTGACCACGATGCCATCGCAGGCACTTTACACTCTCACTGTTAATGAATAACTGAGCCCATCGACATGACGCGGCGACGACTATGTACGTATGAACCTGTCTCAACAGCAGCAACAAGCAGCTTCCTACGATTCGTTGTTGCGTCATATTGCAAAACTTTTCTAGTACCCCTTGTAGTTTATAAGCGAGCCATGTTCCAAAGTGAAATCATAAAATCTATAATTTTTTAGATGATAATGAAATTTTAAGTTTACTTTTATTCACTGATTAAGCCTGATATGTTAATAGGTAATCCTGTAGAGGTTAGATGATTATAGATAACTTTATTGAAACTGATAGATATTGTAGTTATTTTGCAAGGACTCATTATCCAGTTACACGATTATGAATTAACTCTAGGACATTTCCAACAAGACAGCGCAACACCATACGTTACTTGGAATTTTTTTGGAGTTGTTAGAGAAATTTATAGTGATTTGTGACTTTCTCGATTACCTGTTAAGCTCCTACACCCTAGTGTATTGCTAGCATTCGATCCTCTAGAAATTATTTGCTGTTACTGAATCACGTAAATACTTACAACATGCAATTGGGAAAATTTAGGGAAACCACAAATGCAATAATAGATAAAAAATCCAAGTGGTAAGGATAATAATTTAACTACATACTCAATCCAAATTCTTGGAAAATATCTGGCGAAGATGATAATTTTTGACACACATACACATAACTTTTCAAAAATTCCTGGCAAATAAATTTACTGTAGAAAAAGAATATTTTCCGAAAAGAAACTAATGATAATAGATTTATCACAGCGGATTCAAATCATGGTATGCCACAGAAGATAGCTTACCTTAGTTTTCTATTAACAAAAGTGAGATACGAAAGAGAATTAAATTTTATTAAGAACATCGCGAGATACAATGGTTTTGATTCGGAAATAATCAATAGATTAATTAGGAAAGATACAATCGAGACAAGCAATGTACATATGGTATATGCTTACCGTTTCACCCAAAGACAAAAATTTAAATAGGGTTTTTAAAGAGTGCGCTTGTCAAGTTACATTTTGGTCCAGTAACTCTATTAAATTTCTCTTAGGAAATGCGAAAGGCAAAGTCAAGTTAAATCAGATATCTGGTATTTACAAAATAAAATGCCTAATTTGTAATAAACAATACATTTGTCAGACAAGACATTCGATAGGAACCCGGTATATAGAACATATAGTGCACATTAAGTTTAATCTACCTGGGAAATACAGTTTAGCGAAGTACGTGCTAGAAAATAATCATGTAACCGCAAATTGTCTACATTTAATAAAAAGTATAAATAATCATCGTGAATTAGATAGCTATGGAAACATATGCATTTCAACAAGAAGAACCATGTGTTTAAGAGCCCAATAACATATTCCTGTCTCTTTAAATTCCTGGAAAGGGAAAATACCACTATTAGTAAAGATTTGCATGAATAAGCTACGTGAAACGAATCTACAGAGTGTAGTTTGGCTTTTGACGGTGAATGTCTGGTACCAGTTTGTTTCTCTGTGAGTTTCACGTGATTAATTATATGCTGATGATGACAACTTAGTTGTCGAAATACGTATACAGAATACAAATATTATTGTAGAAAGAGGTTATATTAACCTTAATTTGATTAATTTAATCAACCACGGTCTCCATTAAAACTTACCAACAAAATTATTAAGGATAAAAGAAATTAGTACCTTAATATTTCCGACATGAAATTAAGCGGTATCATAATCCTACTAATCAAGGTATGATTATATTACATGAATACTCGAGTATTCTTAAGATTACATTAATCAATAATTTACCATATTGCCCGAATACTCGGTTATTCTTAACCTTAAATTAATTAATGTTTGAATAAAGAGTGCTCGGTTATTTTTGATATCGGTTTACCCAGTAATGTCTTTCCGAGTGTCTGTATCACTGCTTAAGCACAGGTGTTTCTAAAGAAAATGGGTTACCTTAAAATAAACCCCAACTTGCGGCTATCTAGATCATCGTTACCGATCTTTCTTAAGCTAGACCCTCTGACGGCACGAAGAAAGGGAAACAAAATTGCGCCGATATGGTTCGTTAATTATAGCAATTACTTAAAATAACTTGGAAACCAATTACAATCACATACCAGGTGTGCCACAAAGCCATTACCTGTTCTTCTAACAGATGTCGCCAGGTTAAGTATACAATATTATGATTTGACACATATGTTATTTCATTCTACTGACATCAAGCTTCAAAGCCATACATGCTATATTTTGCGAAAGTAACACTATCATAAATTTATACCTCTTTGGAAATGTCAAGTTTCGTGCCTGAAAAAGTGCATTTGCGGCGCGCATTATTTTTCTTATTTAATCAAAAGAAAAAAGCCGCTGAAAGTCATCGTTTGCTGGCAGAAAATTACGGTGAGCATGCTCCAACCATAAAAAACATGTAAGGCGTGATTTCGATAATCTAAAGTTGTGATTTCTATGTGCAAGACTCTGCCCAAACTCAAACGCCATTGGCAGAACTGTTAAATGTGGCCCAAGAAACGATTAGCGACCAATTAAATGTGAAAAATCCAAAGGATGAGAAAATAGGTGCCACATCAATTGAATGACAGACAAATGGAAAATCGAAAAATCCTAAGCGCAGAAAATCATGGTTATTACCTGGCAAAGCCGGCCCATCGACTTCAAGACCAAATCGTTTTGGTCGCAAGACAATGCTCTGTGTTTAGTGGGACCAAGAGTGGCGTGGTGTATTACGAACTGTTGAAACCTGGTGATACAGTTTATACTGACCACTATCGACAACAGATTATCAATTTGAACCATTTATTGATAGAAAAACATTCAGAATGCGCCCGAAAACATGGTAAATTGATTTTATAGCACGATAACGCACTCTCTCATACAGCAAAACCGGTCAAGGAAGCACTGAAAGCACTTGGGCCATAATATCCCACCCGCCATACTCTCTAGACCTTGCCCCGTCTTTTCGTATTAATCGGACACGCGTTTGTAGAGAAGCAATTTGCCAATTTGCAAGAAGTTAGAAAATAGCTCAATGAATGGTTTTGCTCAAAGGATAATTTTTTTGGGATGGTATCCATAAATTGCCTGAAAGATGGGCAAGATGTGTAGAACCAAATGGCCAATACATTGAATAAATAAATTTTTCTATTTTCTTGAAAATTGTTTAGTTTTTTTACGAACAAACTGGTAATGACTTTCCAGTACACCTGGTAGATATAACGTTCATCAAAGCATTATACTGAGCGGAAACAAAGCAATTGGAGGGCGCCATTATGACCACAAGAAATAAAACAGTAACCCAATTAAATTTAAATGATTGTGGAGCAATAACGTAGAATACGAACGTTTATTAAGGTAGAGCCTTACTGAATTCAATTAAAATAGGATACAAATTCGAGAAATGGACAATTTAAACTGCAACACTATTATGGATATGAAAATTAGTCACTTATTGAATATGTAAGCATCCAACAATGAAATTTATAGTGGCGTTTGATAAGAACGAATTACCCAACTACATGAACCTTTAATCCTTAAAATGTAAAAATGAATCGAAAGGCAAAATGAACACGTAACACACCAAATCGACCATAGAAGAACTTTATAATGCTTTGGAGATAGGGAATGAAGAACTAATTTATGTTCGGAACAGAATAATACACATTTACAACATTATAAATTGTGACATATTTCTTAAAACGAAATATAATTTTTGAAAAATATCGCTACTGGAAGTCATTAAACTAAAACCCATTAAGTTAATTTCAAAACAAAAACGAAGAAAATGTCGTTATATTGAATTACAATAACAATTGATATATCAGAATAACAATGTAACTTTAAACATACATCGAGTTGAAATTACCTAGTAAACAAAGTGAAAGTAAAATGAAATAAACATCCTATTTCTTGCATTTATAATTAGCACAAAAAAAGTTTCAGAATAATCAATAGCTAAATATAGGATTTATTGACTACGAGCACAATATGGCAGTCAATAATTTGACGATTTACTGAATTTATTCAGGAAAATAGGTGGATAAAAATATGCGAATTGATTGCTTTGTTATTTGTCTCATTATTACCGTAGATAAATCTTAGATGCACTATTGAATTTCAGAAAGAACACAAACCATCATGGAAAATTCTCCGTCAAGCAGGCTAAGCAATGTGTCTTAGTATTTTAGGGTTCAAGAATTTTCGTAGATTTCCTAAATAACCAGAATACTGTTAATGCATATATTATTGCAGTGAAATTATTTATAGTTCTGGAACTATTCGATTTACCATAAATCCAAGGAGTAAATATTGCCACATTCCAACAAGAGACCAACATCAATATCCTTATTTCGCCTGCGCGATTGCCAGACCGTATTCATAGAACATATTTTGAATATAATACCTCAAAGAGTTGGTATGCTTTCTAAACCTCCAATGCACTTACAACAGCTATATGATGTCAAACATGTTAGTTAGAATGAGTGTCAGCAGGAGATTTCATAGATACTCTTATTAGAAGCATACCCGAATGAATAACAGAATATATTCGCTTACGTGGAACGACAATTCATTATTGAACTTTCTTTATAAAGGGTAAGAATTTTTCAATGAAGATTTGATCATCCATTACATTCAATAAAGTAAATATGTGCACAAAATTTGCTTTAAAATATATGCTTTTACTGGGTGATACGTTATATACATATATATATATATATATATATATATATATATATATATATATGTATATATAATATAAAAATAAATGAGAACTTGTTATTTGGAAGATGAAAAATAATCAGTGGCGGTTTATCTTAACCAGCAAACGAACATCACTTGCTGTTCATGTCGTACTCCCTATTAAGCTACTATAAGGAGTTTCGGAGGGGAAATTTAGTCGTGAAAGAAGAGGTCAGAATCCTACATCGTTCGTTATCTGGTGCTATCAAGCAAATGCTCGAGTCTGAAAGGCATGTAAATTATTGCAAGATAGAAGAATGTCTAAACATTCATGCTCCGGCAATTAGTACTATTCTGCACAATTATCTTCGAGTCAGAAGGAAAGCATAGAGTATTCTGTCGGATACTCTATGCTTTAATTAACGAGCAAGCGACACGATATGTTTCATGAGGCTGCGTGATACTCGAGAAGTTTAAAAATGGAATACCTCACTATGTTGACATCCCGACATGTGACATAACCTAGCCTTATTACTATAAGTAACCACTAAATATTAAGAATAAAAGAAGAATAAAGTTCGTCTCTTTGAAGATGAAAGCACGGCCGTTTCTGTACAGAAATTTTGATCAATTATGTTGCTGGTAAAATAAAAGACGTTCACCATAAAATCGAGAAGGAGTGCTGGCCTGGATTTGTTAACTTATAGATATGTATCCTTGCTAGAGATCGGCTCATAGTTTTGATATTTGCTTTTACCGAGTAATTAGCAAGATAGGCTTAAGATTTTGGAACATTTACACTACAGTCAGATCTTGTTCCATGCGACTTCGCTTTGTTTCCCCATGCGGAAGGCTGAAAGGAAGGAACATTTCCAACGATGAGGATCTTTTTAGAGGGTAGGATGACGAATGCCCAGAAAGAAACGCAGATGAGCTGGTTCGATAACTAGTTTCGAAGGATGGAGACGTGCATAGAATGTAGTGGTAATTGCATTGAATTGCTTGAACTACGATAGTAATTTATCAAAATTAAATTTAGTACCATTCAATGTAACTTTAAACATAGCATGTTAAAAATATATGCAGTGCAATCTTTATATAAGGAACTTTGATTTAACAAAATTTTTGATTTTACGAATTTTTTTTAAAGAATAAATTTTGATGCAATGATATTTTTTCAGATATTTAAAGGAAACATACAAATGTATCTGATTGATGCATAAGTTTGTAATATTTTTGTTGAACTCAAAATTTACTACTTTCTTAACAAACAAAATATATGGATTAATCAAGAATATACTCTTCTCCATTATTTACGATTGCTACCTAATCATCTGGTAATTTTTCGGTTCCACACCTAAAGAAACTCTCTGGTCATACTTAACGTTGAGAATCGTTTATCAAAACGACTGCTTAAATCGACAAAAATTATTTTCGTGCTGCACTTTTCATAATTACGTACAATTTTCTTCGTAAATGGCACAAATAATTCAAGCAGCTTCCGAAGCATTAACTTCTTCATTGAACTCGAAAGAAATGAATGATGATAGTGGAAATGCCTGCTTTTTCGAGTTAACATTCCATTTTCTTTTGTCAATAAATTAAAACATCTTTACGCAAATTCAAAAACTAGTCAATCTATAAAACGACAATAAAATAATTTTGATATATACGTAACAATTTTTTTTCAAGACATGCCCTTTGCTTCTTGTTGTAATGCTGCATAATAATTGAAACATTAAGTTGGATTGGATGTTTCTAATCATAATCAAATCCTGAATCAGGTTAAAAGGGGATTCCTAATATATAAAATGATTGGTGATCTCCCTTTAACCACGTACCAGTTGTTTTTATTAGGAGGAATTGTAAATAAGTAGGGGTTCATTCATACAATCAATCTGTTATTTAGAGTAAAGAGAAAAAAGTTCCCGAAAACGATATTTTGTGTTGAAAAATTGACAAAATAATTTGTTTCTTTATTGTTTTTTATTACATTTTATGAAATTAAATGTCAAATTACATTTTACTTTTAAGTTTTGCTTACCATATAGGTTTTGAAATAAGTGTGTTTTAATATAAGGAAATTCCGATTTAACAAATTTTTTCGGGACTAAGCTAGTTCTGATGAGTAATTTTAAATTAATTTTTACACTCAAAAAAGAAAATAAATTAAATATCTCTTTTTCTATTATAGTTTCAACGGAAACATAGTTTTCTGTATTTTGAAATATTTATGAAATGTTGTTTTCTAGCATGTTCAGATCATTTATAAACTAAAACAGCATATTATTTTGCAATAATAAAATTGCATTGATTACGAAAAAAATTACTTATTTTTTAATTAGTTAATAGTAATCTTACCATTTCTGCGCTTAGCCTTAAAGTATTTTTCAAATACTGCTCTGTTTGACCAGAAGAAATGAAGTAAGCCAGCAATAAAGCATGATATGTTGAATACGGTGAGAAGAATAAATTTCCTTCAGGGTCCAAGTTATTCACAGCCCTCAATAACTTTATAGAAAATTCTTGTTCACCAGTGTAGAGACTTTTCCAACTGTTATTTTGGGGTAGTTTTTTATCGTTCGTCGTCAGGCATTGTCCCTTAATTTGATAAACCGTCACCAATAACAAAGTTAACGTTATCGTTGTCTTCACCATTTTTATCTGTAAGTGAAATAATTTTTCTTACACTTTCTTCACACAGAAACAAATCGAAGAAATAATGTTCTCAGCGCGTATACTAAAACACTTAAGTAATTCATTTAAGTTGACTCATCAAAACTGCACAAGAGACTGGCGGTTAAAACCCCGTCATAAGAGAAAGTGACACAGATTAAATGGAAAATACTTTCTCGTGCAATAAAGACCGCGATAATCAAACAACGGTGCTCACTGTTTTGCGAATATAACCGGATTCAAAATTTGTTGGTAATTTATTATTGTAATAAGTTAATTCCCTTATTGCAAAATGAAAGAAAGTGATGATAAAAGGAAATTATTTTCAGATTAATTAAAAAATCATCACGTAAAGCTATTTTAGTATCAATAAAGAGGTATAAAAATAAGAGCTATTTAACTTGTTTTTGGAAAAGTTGTAGGTAGGCTAAATTTAGTCAAAAAAAAGAATATGTCAATCTGATACAAATAATAGCATATGCAGAACGATATATTGGTACTAGGAAATACAAGAAGACTTAAGTATTGATATAAAATTTGGAACAGAAATGAAAGAAGGAAAGGTCTTATTGTGAACCGCTCACCTTTTTTTTACCAAGCTCATGGTACTAGCAAGTTATAACCGAAGAGTAAAATATCAAGTAAAAGACCGAAATAAAAATATATAAATGTAATAGAAAAGAGAATAACGCAAATAATAACCTCAAAAACAATAGACGGTTAAAGGACAAGATCAACAGACAATAAAGAGATTGAATATGAAAAATAAAAGAAAATATAAGAAACATCAAGGGGTACAGATTATAATGGACAAGACACATAATAAGGAGAAAACTGACTAAAATGATCAGTAAGATAAAACAGTGGATTCAAGTATGACCCAAGAACAGAGAAAGGCTGAGAAACAGATGAAAAGATGCTTTAAAGACAAATGCAAGGCCGATTGGTGCGATGGATTGGAGGTCAAAATGCAAATATAGGCGTATAGGAGTATAAGAAAATAGCAGGCGGCTTGTACCCACAACAGACACAAAAAAGGCACTTGAGGATTAATTCATCTAATATTGGTTTCCATAACGCCGTGAGCCTATACTTGAGTTTTAATATCTGAGGTGTAATTGTGTTTTAGTAATACTTCAATTAAGCCCCTGATTATATTTTTAGTACATAAAGTATTATGTTTTTAACACTTGTATATGAAGGAAAGTATTATTTATTAATAGATTATATCTAATAATTTTAGTTTTCGATGCACAACTAATACCGTACAAAGTTTTTGTAAAAGCTACTAAAATGTTGAATTAAAAATGAAGTTTTGGAGAAGTTTTAATTTAACACTTTCAATTGTTGAGGTATTGAATTGACTGTTCACGTGTATTTTTGTTTTACACAGTGTCAAAATTTTTCGATTGGTCGTGAATATAGTCCAGTTGAAATATTGCATTTTGGAGAAATACAAGATGTTTCTGTGAAACTTTGTGGGTAGTTTAATTTGTAATTAATCAAAAACAAAGAGAGGCAGTTGGAAAGCAGGTGTTCAACATGTGCTCCTGCGTAAAGTGACAAACTTTAACAAGGAGGATTAGAGCAATCATTCGAAAAATATCAACGCAACAAGACCAAGACTTAATAAATTACTTACGAGGAAATTGTTTTGAAACTACAATGTCAGCAATCCAACAAAGCAATTTTACAGGTTTGAAATATACTGCTTACAGGCGAATCAAATGATCAAATTTGAGAAACCGAAATACTACACGAAAACCCTTTCTCACAGAGAAACACAACTAAGCTAGGGAAACTTTACGCTCGATTATGTTGATACAGGTGACGAGTTCTGCAATTCAGTAATCAAATTAAAAGGCTCTATTGTAATGGGTCAATACGTATCTGTTGATCAAGGAATTCCAGATGAGCGCTCTACCAAACCTTGTAAGAACAGTGCTCGATTTAGTGTCAACATTTGACCATAGATTCTTCTGTTTAGCAAGAACCTGACCGAAGCCGTATGTCGTTTACCACGGTCATCCTGAAGTGCCGATAAATACTTTGAAAAATATGTGGGCGCAATATTAATTAAAAGATGTATGAAAGAAATTTTCAATCTGCCAATGAAGAAAAATTATGAAGGAAAATAAATAGGTAGATACAAGATAGATTGGTCATATTCGAATTCTCGGACCTCAAGAACTTCAAAAAGGTGATTTGTTTCAAAATTCAAGATAACCTTATATTCGTCAGTTAGCCGCTATTGAAGTATGATTAAATTAAAATTCTCACATAATAGCTGGATGAAAACATGCTTTGATGTTAGTGCACGAAATTCGAATTTCTCGTATTTGTAATGTTTTTGCTCTAAAATTATGGTTATTTTTAGGTTTACAATTACAATTTGTATCGAAAAAGTGATCTTTTTTACGAAAATAAAGCAAAATTAGCGAAAAATACGGAAAAATTAATTGAGCCTATAAAATAACATATTTTGAAAACTAACCTTTATTTTCTTAAAAAAGATCTTTTTTTTCTGGACGTGTGGCAATTCTCTATGTTTCACATATGCCTGTTTTCCGCGATAAAATTTTGGTCATTTTCGAATTTTCCAATCTCAAGAATCTCAAAATCTGATTTCTTTCAAAATCCATATTTGTCAGTTTGGTCAAATAGAAAACGCTTGGGAAAATTTAGATCAAAATTGCATGAGAAATTCGACTGGATCCATACCTAGACATTTGCAAGTAATTTTAGAAAGTAATAGTGGTCAAATTAACTATTCATTAATATATGATTTTTTGTTTCTTATGGATATAACAATATGTTATAAGAAGAGTACGTATCGATAATTGAATAAAATAAATAGGACACTTGTATTAGATTACTCGTTCCATTCAATTGACGCTAATCTAGTGATTGGAACGTATCGAATTTGAAACAGCTAGGGTATAGGTTTAATTTTATGTTATGCAGAAAATCTTATTGTAGGAAAAACATTATTAAATAATATGTTAGTCTATAATAACGATGACTGGACTGCATTTTAGGTAATTGTGTTTTAGTACTTTATGTTGTATGTGTGCTTTTTAATGATACATAATTTTCTTTATTTTAGAACACGTTTTCTCTGAAAAATCACCAACGCACTCTTATGACACAATCTGTAACAATTCAGTATTAACTTATCAAATTATTTAAAAAATATTCTTATACGACAGTGTTGTACGCAAATGTAACAAAATTAGTTGGTTTTACATCTTTGAAAATAGCCTGAAGCTTATTTAGTTGTATTTCGTCGAAAACCGCAACCTTGTAATTAAGATTACATTATACTACTATATTTGCAATTAATTAAGAATATTGCGTGTATAAGATGAATGGAAATATGGAAATCCCTAAAATTAATTTACTTTATTATGATGGTTTTCTAAATGAATTAAGAATGTAGGTAAACTAATTGTATTCTTGTTTGGTTAATATTTTTATGATTGGAAATTATGTTTTTTTTTGGTCATTATTCATGTATATGCATTTACATATGTGCATACATTATGGAAATGATACGCTATACCGAATAAATAATAAGCACCATTTCCTACATGAAAATTACTTCTTTAAATATTGATTTATTATACAGTATCATTCAACTGAATTGGAGCCATCCCTAGATTATATATACATACATACATACATACATACATATATATATATATATATATATTATTAAGTGTAAAGGTGTGTCTATATATATATATATATATATACTGGCTATAAATGAGGGATCACTAGAGATAAAATGGCACTTTTTATTTTAAGAGACTTTCGTCAAAATATCCACTTTTACACTTAATAACTTTTTTACAAATTTTGGATAGTCTCAACACAAGTTTTTAATGAGTTTCAATTGGAATATTGCTCCAAGTATTTGTAAGGTATTCCCGTAGATGCTGCTGCGATTTTGGATAGTGTTATCTCACTTTTCTGTCTAGCTCGTCCTACAGCAACTCGATAGGATTCATATGGGGCGATTGTGCGGGCCAAATATACAGTATCATGCAACACAATTAAAGCCATCTCTAAATTATATATATATATATATATATATATATATATATATATATATATATATATTATAATTTACATTAATAGTTTAAATGACAATTCTAGTTCGGTTGCACGGTACTATACTGTATCAGTTTATTTGTACTATTTAGTTATATGGAATTTATGAAGAGAATATAATAGAAAATAACTGACAATAACTTATTAGCAGAAGAAATTTCGTTAATCTTTATGAATTTGTTATGAAGCACTTGTATACTGAATTCAATAAAGCTTTGATATGAAGAAAGAAAATTGTGAAAGACAAAAACATCCTTAATATACACAGAAAATTAGTTTCCCAAGTAGTCTACACGCTCAACTTTCTTCTCAGTGTGAGAAAAGTTTACTACTATTCAATGGTGGTTTAGTGTAATATTGTTTCCTTTAAATTGCAACCATAAAAGATCATATATTATTTTTGCAAGGTAGTGACACGTAGTGATCACTGAGAACGTGTAAGTTAGACTAGAATAGCTTATTGGAAATACAGAAAAAGAAGTAAGAGAAAATTGAGAAAAACATTAAATAGATATATAGTACAGTTACTTCTAGTTATATTTATATATTACCACTATAAAAAGCAACTTTATGTCATTATTGTCTTTAAAGTACCTACATATATATATACATATGCCCTGTGAGCTTTTACTTACCCTCGTGCTTACTGAGGAAGTATATGCAAATTTTTATAATAACATTTACATTACGAGATAAGTATTTTCATGCAGTATAATACGTATATTTAAATTGGAGAATGTGTGAAGTCTTTTGTAAACTATTTAAAAGCCAACCTGGGGTTCTTTGTTTAGCATTCGACTATGTACATTATTCAAATAAATTACACGTATAAATTATGATTTATTAACTTCAACATGATTAAATAAGTCCATTAATGAAAAGAAATTGATAATTTTTATTACATTTAAACGTTTAGGTTAAAAACATTTAGAGCAATTAGATTAGATATCGCATTTGTTGAACACTTGACTTGAATAAAACACTGTATAGAAAATATTTAAATTTTAGACTTGAATGAAACACGGGCAGAAGATATTTGAAAATCAGTTGCAAATTAAATATTTAAAACTTGATATTTATTCCGAATGTGCTGTCTTGCCTTCTTTTTTTTTATGATTTTTATATAGGATCATTTGGTAAAACCCATTCATCAACAGGAATTTTTCTTGATTCAAATCGTTTTATTTAAAATAACTGGTAAATGCTTAAGCATTTGTAGATAATATTTAAGTTGACCTTGACTTTAAATTACTTTGTTATTCATGTAAGAAGAGATATTTCCATTTGTATAAGCAGTATAGATACACACGTATGTATATACATGTACATAAAATATATAAGTTCATACTCAAACTATGTATATTATCAACTTTCCAATAAGTATTCGGCGTTAACTAGTACCAAAAAATAGGTTAACGTCGGCCTCGACGGTCTACATTCATATTGCTACGATATTCATACAGCGTGTGCAATTACCGAAATATCAAAATGAAACATAACCGAACGCTTTTTAATTAAAGAAACACTTTCTAGTATACCTATTGTGACAAATAAGTGCATTATTATTTTAAAATAAAAACACTTTTTTTGCTTTCTTTTGCAGATTGCGAAATGAAAGCCATTGAAGAAGTTATTGTACGACACTCTGGTCGCTTTAAGTGTTGATAATTAATTCATAACTTGACATGAATAATGATGGAACCGTAGTAATAGAAGCTGCTTGACCAAGTTAGGAAAACATTGAAGGTTTTGTAGTGAAAATAATAAGTGAAGAAATTGTATAATGTTATCTAATCAAAGAGTAAATTTGTTTGCCAAGTGAATTTTCAACTCGCATTATTAACATCGATTAGATGATCTAACAAAAAATTAAATATCGAAACGAGATTGTGTGCTTTGAATTACTTTTCCTTATAAATATTTGTATAACAATTATTGCCAATCTATGTAAATAAGCAGTAATAGTGATAAATGTCATAAATATTGGTGTTTTCTTAATCGTAGTTTTTAAGAACGTGAGATTGTTACAATAACTATAAATAGAAAAGCTGAAACTTTGTAGATAAATTATTTGCTTTGCCATGATTAACAATTTCTTAGGAAAGGACAGTCATTAAAATTTACATATTTCTTAAAATATCTACGAAATTTTTTTTGATATAGCAGGTAGTACATGACATACCAGCTCAATTTTTATATGTATGTTTAATAAAAATAATCACCCATTAACACATGTGAAACTTGAGATGGTGTTCATTCTTGTTAATAAAACATAATACATATTGGAAACGCATCAAAAACGCTAACATTCCAAATTATTTTGGATATTAACACATCGAAAATCGATTTTATATTTGTTAAAGCTTTTAGATCGTCTACGCAATAATACAATAAATCAGAAATAAAAAATAGTTTATGCAGATAATATATATTAAGCAACTCAAGTTGGATTCTTGAAAAACACATATGAAAGTAGTAAAGGAATACGAGTTATATTAGGATAAGGTCGAAGATTGACTAAAAAATCTATGTTTTGGATTAAATTTAATAAGAAATTTAACGTTGATATTTACTTTTATGATATTATTCAATGTGTTAAGTTACTCATTTGTCGCCCTTCCATGACAGTCGATTTTAGAATTTCTATGAGTGATGCACTAGTATTTCGAAAACTATAGCACAGAAAATTTTAAAGGGTCGTAAATACCACTCCTATAAGTACATTATTTCACAGAGACTTAGAGGTGGAAATCAAGGGAGAAGATAATTCTAATAATGTATTGTTAATTAAGAATGATAGTAATTTTCCTGCCACAATTTTATAGTCTGACGAAAGCAGATTTATAAGTAATGGCCTCTTCAATAGATACAATTTACCTTTTAGGAAACTGAAAATCCTCACGTCGAACTACTGCACTGAAACTGCAGTTTCAGTGCAGTAGTTCAGCCCTGAAGATGTCCCATACAAATGGGTACGAAACGTCGGCAGATATACAAGTGACGCGGTTCCAGCCCGGAAACCCAGAAGCAGATAGCATGGATCATACAATTTTATTAAATAAAAACAAAAATTAACTCGATAGGAGTAACAAAGAATAAAATGCAAATTTATCGAATGTATGAAAATAAATGAAAATTGTGTGTGTACAACGCGTTTATAAAAATATATAAATTTTAATGCTATAAAAAAGTTAAAGTGAAATACTATGTTAAAGTTTACATCATCAGAAAAGGCAATATAAAAGGGAACAATGGTTGAACGAATATGATTTTTGTGAAATAATTTTAAAAATTACTTTGTGAAGGAATGTACTTCGAATAATAATAAGGGATTGAAAACTAGCTGATACTTCAAAGAATTTTTAATTATTTTATAAAGTGGATATAAATGACAATTATTTATTGCCTAGAGCAGAAATATTGTTATTTAAAAGGTTATTTTTATATTATATCTTGACAAATATGTTTAAATTTCTGCCATTGCGTTTTTTAACTAAATTTACATTATTTAAACTAAGATTGTAACCGGTATCTGTATGGTGTAGACTAATGCAGGTTTATCAATGTTATGTGGCTTTACATGAGTAATATGTTCCTTATATCTTGTTTGAACGTCTCTTCTTGTCTAACCTATATGTAAATTTCGGCAAGAGTCGCAACATATTTTATAAATACCCGAATCTTCTAATGGATTATACTTCGTTAATTTCGTTTTAAGATGATTTCTTAACGTGTTGCTGTTGTTTAAATAATTTATTAACGCTATTATGCCGAATTTTATTAAAAGTTATTTTGGAGTGTTTTTTAATTATTATTTATCGTGTCTGGTAACAATGTAATATATGACAACTGTATCTTTTTCCTTTCGAGTTTATTTTTAATATTAAAAACTGTTGTTTTTGTCAAAATTATTCAATTATGCGTCGCAGAAAGGAAAATAAATTTGACATTTTTTCTTTCTTTTATAATAAACGGTTCCTCTTGCTGGATATAAAAATAGTAAAATCATGTTCATATCAAGATCATCATGTAGAGTGGATTTTACTATTTTGTTTATAGTTCTTTTTTTTTAGATAAATATAATAATTATTAAAAAGAATTACGAAAAATGAATACATCCGTTTCACGCCCCAGGATATAGGATTACTCGTTAAATAAGTATATTGAGATTCAAGGTCCAATGTTACAAATATACCGCTAAATTAAGCTAACAAATTTAAATTCTATAAAAATCGTGAATGGACGATGCAAATCTGACCATGAAAATGATTCGCGCGTAACTGAATTCGACCTCAAAAATTCTCTCTGACCATCACGACCGTTTACACGATTTAATGATTTAATAATATTTTAACCGTATACAGTGATATCCAAAAAAAGGAATGATGTAATACATTAACATTTTAGTTTTAATGCAATGTAACGATACCAAAGAAAGTGTAGTATCAAATTCAATGAAGAAAGCGAGATATTAATTAATTAATAGAAGAGAAGAATGTTACAGATTGGCATTGGCGATATATTTTTTTATTGTATTCCTTTTTTTAAGATAAACTTCAATAATAGAGATAAGAATTATAGTTCACTGTAGCGCGGTTCTATGTTTACGTTAGAGGAAGCTATAATTGTTAAAATGTCGAAAGTTTATTATAACAAGTTACCTATGCCTATGTACAGCACACTAGAGAGAACGATATGGTTAGAGGTATACATCGATTGCCTATTAGTATTGGTTAAAATCGAACTGAGGTAGAAAAAGACCCATTTTGTAGGCTGTAATACAGATCGAGCTTGATTTATAGTTTAATGATTTACATATTTGTCTGATGTCATTTTCCTCAACCTTTCGTACATCTTATGTAACGGATAAATATTTCTTCTTTAAAATGTTTTCTTAGAAAGTTTAGATTAGAACATTTGAACTTTTACAGTTACAAGAAATCTATTTTAGTGTTACTTTTATCTTCAGATAATTTCATTACGAAAAAAAATAATTGTCTAAACTACGGTCAGTCGCGAAAGTTTTCATACATTCCAAAATTGTTGAAAATCATCTATTGTTTCCTATACGTGTGACACGTGGACATGGCAAGGGAGGAGGAAAGTAAATTGAAGATCTGGTAACATAAAATGTTGAGAAGGACTTTTTAAGGAATTAAAGTCTAGAGCGCATTCAGAAGAAGGACAAATAAAGAAATAGAGGGATTGTACGAAAGACCAGACATTGTTCCGGTGGTTAAGATACAATGTGCTAGATGGCTGAGGTAAGTAGTATGGGTGCTCGGCGAAAGATAGGTTAACATAATATTAGTCGGAGGAGATGGAGGAGGAAGGAATGGTTAGAAGATATAATGACAGATGTAAGAGAAGTAGATGCTAGGGTCTGGAAGAAGGAGGCGTTACTTTAAAAAAAAGGGGAAAGAAGAGTGAAAGATTTCGAAGCCAATGGTGACTAAGTGTATAGCTGATAAACATCAGCTTTTTAACGATGTCAAACAATTGTAATAACAATATCAAAGCTGTTATTGTTTAAAACTTCAAGAATATTTGGTAAGAATTCTGACTTTGAATGTCGCAAAAGTTTTGGTTCAGACGACCAAAATAATTTCCAGAATTAAATAAAAATTACATAATATGATGTTAGAATTCTTGTAAAAGGTGTTCAGGCATGAAATTGGGAATTTTTGGTTTGAATTTATACCAAACGTTGTAACTTGTAAAGTTTACACTTGACAGTTTGATGCAACATGTCCAAACTTATTACGAAAATGCGTGTTCCATTACGAACACTATTCGTAGATTTTGTGCTGTTTTTTGTCGAAATAGAGTTTTTAGGGACACTGACATTAGGAACCTAATCCAAATATTTTGGCGGATTGGTACAATCCTGGGTATCAAAAAATACAAAAAAACAAAAAAAGTTTAGCTGAAAATATCGCAAGGGTAAATGAAAATGTGGTAAAAAGGAGAAAAACCTCAGTTCGTTATCTATCACAGCACTTGAAGATTTCAAAATCATCCATGAAAAAAATTTTGACAAGAGACCCTCGTCCACAGTACAATTGATGACGAATTTTTCAATAAAATCATATTCATTGACGAACCCCATTTCTACATCAATAATTATACATATTAACAAGCAAAATCTATAGAGAAATTTATTCGTGACTGCTTGGTGTGGATTTTCGGCCCAAGATGAACTTGGACTCGTTTTTTTGAAATGGGTTTAATAGTGAACGATGACGACCAATATTTTATGACCTCTACTGGAAAATATGACATCAAAAATTTCCGGCGGTGTAATTTTCCGAGGAAATGGTGACATTGGTTGGCCCGTAAGATAGTGCGATTTACTACTGTTATTTTTCTTCTAGGGTTTTCTTAAGAATGAAGTGTACTCAAATAATCCCTAAATAATTGATAATCTAAAAAACAACATTTGCGGAGTTTAGAAGAATTTTTTTGTAATCTTAAATGTATATTTCGGATCTTGATTCTGCTAGACTCATCTCACAACGATATTTTTTTTGTTTCAGAATATCTTGACGTATTCATTGATCATACTATGTTTAGTAAATATTAAACTAGCGTAGAAAGCTTATGTTTTACAAATAGAATTTTTAGAATATGTTGTTAATTTGTTTTAGAGAAATACCTCATAAGATGAAGTGTACCACAACTTTTCGTATAGTTATAAAAAATAACAGCAACTACCCGTTTCATATTATTACGAGTTTCTAAAAGTTGTTTGTTTTAATTAAATGGGTTTACTTAATTATTAAAATAGATTTCTATTTTATTCTATCGATTAATATTAAATTATTTAACAATTAAATTAAACACTGATCTTAGAAACATAATTTTTATAACTATTAGTTTTCTTGTATTTTTGACTTATTAATCTTATTAATCTAATCTATGCCATTGAATTGAACGATGTATTTCTTACACGTTAGATTGACACAAATTCTATCGCTAAACGTGTTTCTCTTTACCTAGTGCAAGTACAAAGCATGTAAAGGAATATTCGAAGTATGGCAAAAGCATGTATGTGCATTATACTTCCTAGTTTTAAGTTAGTAAATGCAATAACTTTTTTCTAACAATTTAATAGCTTAAATTTCATTTATTTCAGCACATTGCTCTTCTAAAGATTTTTCATATAAACCTCGAATAAGTAGTACGTTCCTTAAGCAATTGCCAAATATACATAAGTAGATGTATAGATATCAGGTTGATTTGGGTTGTTTGTGATTGTGGTTGTAGTTTTGTTTCCCGTTTGTCATATTTTCTGTTACCACATATGAGTGATGTGTATTTATATAGTGTTGTACATATAAGTGATATAAAAATTTGATTGATAAAATATTTAAAAATGTTCCAACGAGACTATGTAAAAATGGACGAGCGGCAGTTGTTTTAATCGTCGGCTATTTCCCACACGTAAAGTGCCTTGTACTAACTGTTTTAGCAGTAATTTTCCATTGCTACTTGACGCTCAATCTTCTACTACTGTCCGAGCAATAGCCAAGAGACTTAACGTAGGCCGCATGAGAGTATGGAGAACTTTTACACAATTTCGGTTTATTTCCCTACCATATCTTCCCTATTTTAACTTTAAAACCTGGCGACATCTAGACTTGAATTAGTCGCTGGTTAGTAAGAAATCGAGGGCTTTGCCGGAAAATTTGTTTAGTGATGAAGCGTCCTTTACCAAAAGCGGCATCAATAACAGTATTAATTTACATTTTTAGGCATTTAATATCTACGGCAAACTATATGTCACTGTGTAAAGGATAGCCGGGAATCCATTGTCATTCCAAATTATTGTTAATTGAATTTATTCTTTATTTTTAAGTATGTTGCGTGTACAAAGTTAGAAATTCAATGGTGTCTTCCACACTTAAGGAGATTCTTCCATGTAATGTGGTATCTGCCGAAAGTCTATTTTGGTTATGTTGCTGTATTGGTGAACAGATTGTTTATATTGAGGCCGACTAATTTAACTCGCTCTTCTGTTTCAGGTTTCTGATTTTTATATGAAGGGTTCCGTATTAGAAATAGACGATTGTGTCCTGCCCGATCCGGGTAGGAGCGGAAATTTAGTTAAAGGATTATAGGTCAGTTACTAGAGTCAACGATTAGTCTTAACGAGATGTTGGTTTGTGAATTTTCGGTAATATGGTTGCGTGTATATTTTTCATATGAGTTAGTAAAGGCTAACTTTGTATATTTTAGATTATACAGATGGCGTGGGGTCTTTTGTTAGTTTTTTGTTTTTTTCTCTCTGTTAAGATATCTCTTATTCTATTGTTATATATTTTCAAATTTATTATGCCTCTTGCAAAAAATACTTTTGTTTGCATCTTGAAAGATACACATTTCTAAATTTTTTAAGCCAATATGTTCCATCTTCATGACGTTCTACTTAATTTTTTTATTTAGTTTCGGTTTTGCCTTTTTCGTTCCTATTCTAGTTTTCCGCTGATATTTTTGTGCTACTTCTGGAGGATCTGTCTTTGTGTCGCAACTTTGATCGCAACCACTATGTTTAATGTTGGAATTTGTAATAGCAAAACTATTATGATTTGTGCTTTCTCTAACTAAGTATATATATATATATATATATATATATATATATATATATATGTATGTCCTTCAAAATCGCTGTCGACACCTTTTTAATGGCTTCGGTGTCGGCATAACGATATCCTTTCATCGGAAAATGTAGTTTAGAGAACAGATAGATACAGTGAATGGTTGATGGTTAAAACGTCATTTATAGTTAAAAAATTAGTGATAAGCGTAGAACAAGGAGGTGCTGCATTATCATGTAACAAGCGCCAGTTACCATTTTCACGATATTGAAGGCACACTCGACTAATACGCGCCTAAAGACGCTTCGTAACACTAAGATAATATACAGCAATGACTCTTTGACTAGTTGGTACAAACTCTTGGTGCACTCTGCCTTTCGAATCATAAAAACAAATCAACATTGTCTTCATTCTTGATTTCTCTAAACGGCTTTTTTTTGGTCTTTCTTCTCTTGGATGCTTCCATTTAGAATTTTGACGCTTGGTGTCTGGATCATATTGAAAACTACGTTTCATCGCCAGTTACAATAGAATACCTGAACTTTTCGTCCTTTTTTGACTCTTTAATTAAATCTGAACAATGTTGAATTCAGTTAGCTTCTGCAGTACAAACCTTGCACAAATCTTTCTCAGACCCAAATACTGTGTCAAAATGCGATGAACTGAATCTTCGGAAATACCTAATTTCATTCCCACGTATCGCAATGAGGATTTCGGCTCATTTCTGATAAATTCACGCACAAGTTCGATGTTACTTTCCGTAACCACAGATTCTTTTGCACCAGGATGTCCGTCGTCATTTATGTCGGTACGACCGTCTTTAAATCGTTTATACAACTCAAACACACTCGTAGGTGCTAAACACGTATCACCGTAGATATATTTCATCAAATTAAATGTTTCAGTAAACGATTTACCGAGTTTAAAAGAGAACTTGACATTTGTTTTTTGTCCAAAATTCATTTTTCGACCAATGCCAAATACACGTTGTTACTTTATGAGTAATTTCTCTGCTTTTAATGATGCAAGTGTCATTATATTTTGATATAACAGTGTGAAGGATCTACCTTACCGACGCATATTTTTTTTAATAAATGGCGTTTCATGATGCAAATGTCATGATATTTTGATATAACAGTGTGAAAGATCTGCCTTACTGACGCATATTTTTTTAAATAAATGGCGCCACTAAGAATTACTATTTTAAAAAAGTTCCATTTTCTCTGCAATAGACTGCGTATATGGAAATAAATCTTAAAATTGTTGAAATACTTTGAATATCTCGCGTAGTTGTGATCTGTTTGTAATGATTGATATAAGTCTTGTTTAATTTTGAGGGTGATGTGTTCGTGCTAATTGATAAGGTAAGACTGGAGTCTCCCTGTCCGATGTCCGGTGTGTGTGTGTAATTGAATATTCTCGCGGACTGTGTCAGCATTTCGCCTTGATGAAAATGTTATGACTGAATGACACTTTAGAAATTAACTGATTTGACAGTGTAGTTGAAGGCCCAGCATGAGCTAGTAAACTACTTTTAGTTAACTCTTGTTAAATATATTTTTGCTTGTAAGTTTTTCATTACAATTACCAACGGAAAAATTATTTTGAAATCGTATTAAATTAAATCAACAAGTAAAAAAAAGAAGCTTTTTTGTACAAAAAGGAGTTACAGGTACTGGAATCCTTTGAGACGTACAATTTATACTTGAATGAAATGTGTTACAGATAATCATATTTATTATCACATAATGAATACATAATTTACTAGGATTATATTAGAAAAAACACTTAACACAAATTATCAAAGGTTTGAATTAATGTTAAAATAATTTTAACAACTTAAAAACAAAAATTTCTGAGATTAGCAATAATGAAGTGCACTTTATCCGGTTAACAAGTTTAAAAGTAAATTTAAAGAAAGTATAGTCGCTGAGACTTAAAAGTGATTTTTTTTGGGAGAAGGAAGACGATGATACTTGATTGGAAATTTTGCATAGGTTAACCAATTCTATGACGCAAGAAATTATTTCTTCCCGATTTCGACTCTTCTAAGAAAGTAAGAAATACGATATTAATAATCAATATCACTATAATGATGAAATGTTTCGAAAATCTGCGTGATCCAAATAATGTGGGAATAAGTTATACTAAGAAATTAGTTGCTGTATACTATTTTTAGCGTAAAACGAAACTGTAAAAACGTATTTGAAAAAATATATAAAAGAGGAAACGAAAAAGAAACAAAAGCCTCAAAATGTGTCGCTTAGTGGTTGTACAATGGTTACTTTGATATCTTAAATATGGCAAATTTGTAAAGAAAAGTATAATTTCAACGAAAAAAATTAAAGCCACAAATAATCTATGTAAGTATGCCATAGAGGGAAAAAGACGTGCATATGTATGTATCTGAATAAATATTGTTTTCGTAAGAGGAAATACATATACACATATATAACCACGTTTGACGGGAAACAATTTCTAATCTCGCCGGAAATATGTCAAACCAAATAAAATCGTCACCTCTTTACAAGATATATGAGAATGTTATTTTGAAGATATTTTATATTTAATTTTGTTTTAAATTTGCTCTAAGTCATAAATGCATTTACGAGCTTTGATTTGTAATAGATAATGTACGAAAAAATTAATCCAATATGACGACGTTTTCTTAATGTCGAATCTAACCAGTAACAATGATTTATTGTCTTAGATTTAATGTTCGATTTCCTTTTGAGTTCAATAAAAGTAACAAATCGAAAAAGTTATCTATCTAATATCATTTTAATTGATGGAATTAAATAGCGAGCATTTTGAAGAGGTAATTTTATACAATTTTTACACATGAATTGAGCTTGTAAAAATGTGGATGAACGTTTTCCAACTATAATCCTGGGTGATTAGAAAGGGTACTAGGAAAGTTTTGCAATACAGCTTTGTTTATTTAATTTTTTCAAAGTACTTTCCTCTACGCCCGCAGAAGGTCCACATCACTGGAAAACCGACTCCCTTTTAGCTTTATTTGCACATGCGGGAACAGTGCAAAGTCGCAGGGAGCAAGATCTGGACTGTAGGGAGGGTGCTGGAGAAGTTTCAATCCTGTCGTGGTCAAATATTCGGTGCAGGCTTTGGCGCGGTGAGCTGGAGCATTATCGTGATGGAGGAACCAGGTGTGCATTCTTGACTTTGACCGCAGGTGCTTCGTAGATCCAATGCCTTTAGGCAGGCATTGTTCAGTATACCACATAGCTGTCTTCTATGTGTCCAGAACGACGCGTTCCACAATTCCGATCGATTTGAAAAATACAGCATTTTCTTCTTTACAGATCGGGATTTTCTTATACTACGGAGTCATTTCTTCGAAGCACTTTCTTCACATGCAAATGATCATGCAGAATCGAACGAATTGCTGATGCATTTAGGCCTGAAGTACCCTCTATCTGTTGGTATGTCACTCGCCTGTCCTCGTCAAACATTTTGCTCACAGTAGTAACGTTTTCAACCGTAACCGACGTTAGTGGCCTTCCCGACCTCTCAGCATCATCCACAGTTGAATTTCCCCTTTGGAATTCTCTATACCACCTGAATATCGTTGTGCGATGTGGACAAACATCACTTAGTGCTAGAGTCATTGCTTCGAAGAGCTGGTCTATGTTTAAACAACGCACGAAATTATAACGCAAAACTGCCCTTATCTCATTTCGTGACCACGATGGCATCGCAAGCACTTTATACTCTCACCGCTAATGAATAACTGAGCCCATCGACATGGCGCTGCGGCTACTATGCACGTATGAATATGTCTCAACATGCAGCAACAAGCAGCTACCTACAATTCATTGTTGCGTCATATTGCAAAACTTTCCTAGTACCCTTTGATAATACGTTAAATTCAAAATAATAAGCTGCTGTGTGGCTGCACCAAGTCTTTCAAAAGATAAGATCAAAGCGAGGAGTTGGATTGCATTACGAAAGAGCAAATTTACTTTCGGAAGAAATAAATGACGAAAACTATTCAAAAATTGATTTTTTTTGAAATGTGAAAGTATATGGACTGCGATAAGGAGTATTTTGAGGAATCGTTGAGTATGTCTTTCGAAAGATTTAACTATATTCCACCATTATACCGTTTGTCCATAAATCACTGCTGGATAATTATATGGGTGAGAAAAATTGTTTTTAAAAGAAATTAATGACAAAAATTATTCAAATTAATTTTTTGAAATGGAAAAGTATGTATACTGAAATGAAGAGTATTTTGAGAAAATGTTTAGCATGTAGCATTTAAAGAACATTAATCACATTATATTAATTTCATTAACATAATTCAAAATTTGAAATCACTACATTCCTTAAATTTTATAGTTCTTACATTTATTAAGATGGATATTAAACTATTTAACCAATTTTTTCAAACAGTAGCTATAGTATTAAATAGGCAAAGAACGAATTAGAATGATTTAACATTTATTTTATATATTATTAACGTTAAAGCTCTTGGATGATGTTGAAATGTGATTAAATTGATTTTAAAAAAATGGCTTGCATTCCTTCTCAGTACGGAAGAACTTTATGAGCAGACGAAAGATCTGGCAATTAGAGTGAATGAGAGTTGATTTAGAATCGCAAACTATATTCTAATTTTTATTGTCAGGTCAAATTGTTTTTAGAAGTAACGCTCTTTTTTGCATTATTTGTTATATTAAACTTAAGAAACAAAGTTTGTTAAAAAAGAAAATATTCTATTGAAATTAATTTAGGTTAATGCAAAGAAAATTTTTTTAAACTATCTCAATTTATTTACGATTATTACGTTTAATTTCTTTCTGAGTGAACTCAATTTTTAAATTTACTTAAGATTTAATTAAAATGAGTTATTTATGAAGTAAATATATTTTTAAACAATGAAGTCTCTCTCGACATTGCAACTTGTTAACGGTGTATAAAATACGACAGCAACTTAATACTCGTATATTTGTCGTTTTCATTTTCAATACGACTGTTGCTTACACAATGTTCTTTATAAGTTTTTCAGTCATGTAGATCTCGATTTTTCAAATACGGTAAGCTGTGGTAGGTGTTTTTTCTCCAACTACGCTCACCTTACTTAGTTTTGTAATGCAATTGTTCAATATGTGCAGCGTCATTGATAATAATAAACAACCAATTCTTAGCGAAGTTTTGCGATATAATGCAACAGCTGTGTAGCATTATATAAAAAAACATATTTTTGTCATCAAACAAGGTGAGTGAGAAGTCTGATAAAAATGAAATGAAGAACAATTTTTTCCAAAAAAAAAACATTTTATTTTTCAAAGTAGTCACTTTTTACATCGATGTTTTAGGTTGCTTTTAGTTGACCAATAGCTGATACGTGTGAGAACTTCAGGAGAAGGTTTGGCGATATTTAAACTCAATAAAAAGTAATTTTTGTGTTGTTTCATAATCATAGACAATATATGGTCTCATCAGTCTAAATATTCGGTTTCTGCTGCGCTCTAGAAGGCTAAAGTGGCTTTTTTAGCTAACAAGTTCATGGGCACAGTTTTATGTGATACATGCGGTATAATTCACAAAAATTACCTTGAAACGAGAAAAACAATTAACGATGTATATTATCGCAACTTATTGGATAGTTTAAATGACGCTTTGAATGACAAACGATCACATTTGTCGACAAAAATGTTAACCTTCCATCAAGACAATGCACGGGTGTAGACATATGCAGTAGTCAAGGCTAAAATCCAAGAATTAAATTTTGAATTATTTCCACATCCATCATACCCCCAGACTTGGCCCAAGCGACTATTTTTTCTTTCCGAACTAGAAAAAATGACTCAACGGAAGATATTTGGCTCTAATAAGTAGATTATCCATGCAGCATGCGTATTTTGTGTTGCAGAAGTATTATTCGCAAAGAATCGAAAAATTAAGAAACTGCTAGACTAAAACATTGATGTAAAAGGTGACTACCTTGAAAAATAAAATGCTTTTCTCCGAAAAAATTGTTCTTTATTGCATTTTTATCAGACTTCTCACTCACCTTGTATGTTCACAAAAACATGTTTTTTGTATAATGTTACACAGTTGTTGCATTATATCGTACATCTTCACTAAGCGTTGGGTATCTATTATAACAAAGACGCTGCACATATTGAACAGTTGCATTACAAAATTAAGAAAGCTGAGGATAGTTGGAGAACAAACAGCTGCCATAGCTTAACGTATTTGGAAAAATCGAGATCTACATAACTGAAAAACTAAATATAATAAAGACCATTGTGTGCCGCAATCATCGCACGGATATTTTTTGTTATGCAAAAAATAATGCAATATTAATGCACGTTAATCTGAGATGCGTACTATCTCTGCTATCTCGCTACACTACAATACTGTCCGTTTTGACAATAAATTGTGGTATGGTGACCTCATATCCACGGCCGCATGTACAGCATCAGTTGTGCTTGTAAAATCACAACGAAAATGAGTAAACCACTTACGATATAATTTTAACCGATGGTCAAGTTTCCGTAATATTTATCAAGTTTTGGTTTGATTAATGAGTTTTCCACGCAAACAATAATGTTTGATTAATACATGGAATCCATTTTATTACATGTTGGCAAATTACCATATGTCGGTTTTAAATTGCTGTTGAAACTGAACTAAATTGCCTAGTGAGAGATGGAATAGACAAATGTCTCTATTTTATTTTTATCAGACTTCTTACTGCGTCCCCATATTAAAGCAGTAAAAAGCAAGTAGCTAGTCATTAATTGCTTTACGTCCATTCTCTGGTAATAACAACGCTTGAGAACTTAGTTAAATTTGAAAAGGAGGCAGTACATGAGTCTACTGTTTAAAGCTATTGTAAGTATATATAAAATTACATGTAAGCCTCCTTTCAATCGCCAGGAACAGAATTACAAAAAAACAAGAATAAGAAATAAGAAGAAGACAATACTGGACTATATAGTTAACTGTAGTAAGTGTAGTTTAGTATGAATCTTTAAACAATATTACTATTTGTACGGTTTTATTATTTTAGTAGTGCGTGAAAAGTTATTGTGCATTTTAATTTGTGTACGCTGCCGTATAGCCGCCATTTAATCATATGATCTCGGCCTTTAGTAATAATACTTTCCCACCACATTAAAAATTTGATTTGTCTGCTTGGTAATGTTTTTGTCCAACAACACTGATTTTAGAGATGTTTTATATGAAATAAAAATCAAATAATTAATTATTAAAATTATACTTTTTCGATTTACTTTTAATTATTAGTTGCGCAACTAAGTTCTCGCTGTTTTTCAAGAGATGGCTCTAGTAGTAAGTGCTGGTCGATTGTGACTTAACCAAAACGTCATGAACCAAGCCTAGACATATGGTAAACAAACCGCTTTGACACATTAGTGAT
This sequence comes from Dermolepida albohirtum, assembly GCA_031893035.1. Classification (NCBI taxonomy): domain Eukaryota; kingdom Metazoa; phylum Arthropoda; class Insecta; order Coleoptera; family Scarabaeidae; genus Dermolepida; species Dermolepida albohirtum. The sequence continues at coordinate 133,826 of JAVIWB010003017.1, read as the reverse complement.
TTTGTTTTTGCGTCATGTACTTTTGGTTGTGTGAAAATGTCTGATTTTATGCCAAATAATCGTCATTTGCGGGAAGTGTTGCTTTTCTTCTTTCATTCGAAGAAAACGGCGGCTGAAGCGCATCGAGAACTCCAAAAAGTTTACGGAGCTGCTCTAAGTGAAACAACGTACCATGATTGGTTCCGTCGCCTCAAAGACGGTGATTTCGATGTTGACGACCGTTCGCGTGAAGGAAGACCAAAAACCTTCGAAAACGCTGAATTGGAGGCATTGCTCGATGAGGATCCGTGCCAAACGCAAAAAGAGCTTGCTACAGCATTAGGAGTTACCTGACAAGCCATTTTCCAGCGATTGCATGCGTTGGGAATGATTCAAAAACAAGGAACTTGGGTTCCTTATGATTTGAAGCCAAGAGACGTTGAGCGTCGTTTTTTCGCCTGGAACAATTGCTCCAGCGGCAAAAAAGGAAGGGTTTTCTTCATCGCATCGTTACGGATGATGAAAAATGGATTTATTACAGCAACCCAAAGAGAACAAAATCATGGAGACTGACCGGTATGCTTCTACGTCGTCGGTTCGGCCGAATATTCACGCTGCGAAGGTTTTGCTATGTATTTGGTGGGATCAGGGCGGTGTTATTTATTATGAGCTGTTGAAAACGAACGAAACCATCACTGGGGAACGGTATCGAACTCAATTGATGCGATTGAGCCGAGCACTGCGCGAAAAGCGGGCACAATACGAGCAGAGGCACGAAAAAGTGATTCTACAACATGACAACGCTCGGCCTCACGATGCCAAACCCGTTAAAACCTACTTAGAAATGCTCAAATGGGAGGTCCTACCCCACGCGCCATATTCCCCAGATATTACATTTTCATAAAAAAAAACAGCGGGAACTTAATTGCGCACCTAATATAAAAATAAATATAGAATCTTAAATCTTAAACTAAACTATCATATTATAGGACACTTGAAAAGATAATATCAAATTAATAATAGAGAAAATTTTTATAAGTTTAGTAATTTCTAATACCAGTATGTAATGGGTAAATATTTTTGACCTTTTCATTCTTTCATTATATACAATTCACTACATATCTATGTATAAAAACTATTTATTCTATTATTTTAAAAATAAAAGTACATTGAAACAATTTCTTTTGCATATTTATTAATACCTAATTGCTTAGCATCGTCTTATTATAAAGTCAATTAAATGCAGAGAAATCTCTATCCTTTTCAAATTCAGTTAGACTGATGGAGTTAAATTTTTCCGAATATCAGACACGTGCGCATATTACAACGTAGTCGGATAATAAATAGGCAGTAATTAACGTTAAATTTAAGCGAGTATTCGAAAGATTTATGCTGCTTTCGGAATGTGCTATTACATTCTGTGCGTTTTCACTAAGCATTCTTTCTCCATATAGGTGAGAAATTTCTCATAGTTAACCAATTAATTGCTAGTATATTGCAACAATTACCGTTACCTCAAATGATCAACTATCGTGTTTTAATGTTTTTAATTAAATAAATTATATAAACATGCCAGAATGTAGCTTGTAAATATATGTAGATACTAAAAACTGTTTTTATATGAAACAAGCAATTAATTCACCTTAATTCATAAATTAGTTGTTTTAAATATTTTATACACTTCTTTTCTTTATTTTTCTAAGAAGTCTTATTCTTTAACAAAATTACCGGCTTTCAATAATAAGTTTTTAATAATAATTTTAACCTTGAAACTTTATATTTTACAAATGTAATTATATTACTTTTAGTTTTATTGATTTTATTTAATGGTGCCACATAAAATATCTTTGAATACGAGGATAGTTTGATAAGTAGTGAGAATGACACATAGGTGGCGCTCTAATTGGTAAAACAAATGCACTGTAATTAGGTTGCCTATTTATATGTTTACGTTCCGATATTTAGATAAATCGGTTGATTAGTTTATTTTTGACAGCTGATTGAAAAAGAAGCAACACGTCGTTTTGTTAAAATGCAAAAAGCAGAGTATCGTGCGGTGATTAAATACTTCGTAATTAAGGGTATGAAAGCTACCGAAATAAAAGATGAGTTACGCTCCATCATCCGCCACAATAAGAAGATGTGTAACTGAATTTAAACGTAGTAGAACAAGTTGTGTTGATGAAGCGCGCTCTGGAGCACCCAAAATCGTGACTTCTAAGGAAATGATTATAAAAATCCATAATATTATTACGCAAGATCGAGGACTCAAAATGAGAGAGATTAGCCGACATGGTAAATATTTCAACAGAACGCGTATACCACATTTTAACGAAAGAATCGGGCCTTTCCAAGCTTTCGGCAAGATGGGTGCCGCGATTGCTTACGACTGATCAAAAGGTCACTCGTTTGCGCATTTCCAATGAGTGTTTGGGCCTTTATAAGCGGAATCCGGTTGATTTTTGTAGGCGATTTGTTACTTGCGATGAAACTTGGATACACTACAGTACACCCGAAACTAAACAACAGTCGAAACAATGGTTAGAACGTGGTTCTGCACCTCCAAAGAAAGCGAAAACCACTTTATCGGCAGATAAGGTGATGGCATCAATTTTTTGGGATTCAAAGGGTATTTTGCATCCATAAGTTGCATTTCCAATTAGTACCGCATGTGGCCTTATTCGCCGGATCTAGCCCCTTCCGACTTCCACCTTTTCCAAAATTGAAAACGGCACTAGGTGGAAAGAAATTTTCGTCTGACGACGAGCTTATCATCTCCGTAAATGAGCATTTTGCAAGCCTTCCGGAATCGCATTTTAGAGATGGCATAAGGGCGCCGTTGGAATAAATGTATTGCTCTTTTAGAAGAATATATTGAAGAATAAAAGTTATTTTGTATTATATTTAAAAAATTCGTTTTTCTTTTCCATTTTCGCTACTTGTCAAACTACCCTCGTAGTTCTCAAACATACTTTTAAATTCTATAATCTGTATATGATATGCGAGGACTATTCTGAAAAATTTCAATTACGATAATCTTTCTAATAAATTTAAATTATTGGTTAAGAAGCACTTAGTTGCTATATGATTACAATAATCGTTTTATTATTTTGTTGGCAGAGAATTTTTTCAATTTATTAATACGAGGACAATTCGAAAAATTTCGGGAATAGCTACGAAGAACACATTTTAAACGCAAATAAATGACTTTACTGTTTTGCGAAATGTTCACCATTACATACTACATAAATTTTCATTACTTTCAAACCAATCACTGACACATTTATTCCATCCTGAAGTTAGCCTATTCCAAATGTGTATATATAGCGTTATCATTAGGCACTGCGAGCGTTCGATGAGTAGCACGTGCTTCGAAGAAGTAAGTGCAAGGGGTTTAGCAGATTATAGATGTACATAAACGCATCCTTTTAAGCATCATCTTCAATAAGCAAATGCATGGAGTAGATGAGTTCGGTTAAATATGTCTAGCATCAGATATGTTTCAACGGTTTCTTCCTGCAACTGTATTCATTGTAAGTAATAAATAATCTTACATGCAGAAAATGATGGTTCGACATCTAATAATGAAATACTTGTACAATTAAAATATATGATTAATTGTGCCGAAAACATGCCAGTTCTATATATCATTATCAAAAATGATTGCACATTTAGGATTGTTTTTGGCCACTGATCAAAAGTTTGAGGAAGCAAATTATTGTATATAATTCTCGGTTTACTATACGACGTTGTTCTAGAGCAATTGTAGCAACACGATCAGATTTGGCTGCGTAACCATTTTTGAGAAGTACTTCACAGATGTACAAGTTTTGCTGGAAAAAATTCATTTTGAAACATCCAAACTATCGATTGTTGCTTTGTTTCCAGTTTGTAAGAATGTGTCCACGAATCATCACCCGATGTCATAGACATATCTAAAATATTAGCGGTTGTATTTTTCCGGCATTTCTTTGCACTGTTTGACGACACGATATTCTTTTTGAGTAGTGGGTAAGTATATGGTGTCCAACGAGAATACATTTTTCTCATGAATCTCATCATGTTACGTGACGATCTTCTTCGATTATTTCACACACAGCTTCAATATTTTCCGTAATAACAGATGTAGAATGATCTTTCTTTGATTCATCCTGAAGCGAAGTATGACCATGAAACTTTAATTCTTGAAATCAGTGATATATCGTTGCCTTTGATGGCGCTTTATCACCAAATAATATTAAACATTCCATGCATTGCTATTTAGTTAAACCAAAATATTAAGTCCATTTGCACTAGGACTCGCAAACTTTAACAGGACAATTGGGCATCACATTTTTGTGTGTTGCTTTATATTAATGTGCATGCGTCACAAATTAAACTTCCCAATTTTTTTCGACCGTCCCTCATATATTCGTTTTTGTTATTATAATTATTTTTAATTTTGTTTTCCTTGTATTGGCTTTTATTTTATACTCATTACTTTAATATCTTTTTAGTTAATACACTCGTTTATTCTTTCCAACCACTTCTCGAAACAGGTAATTTAGTAATTTATCAAAAATATACTGAAATTCAGTAAACCCCACATTGTTGTCGGGAAATCTCTTACTACGCAACAAACTTTTAATCAAGGATAACATATGGAAATTGTTGAGGAAAAGCTACAACTGGAACACTTTATCTTAAGATAATACTAATCAATTTGTTATTTGCATTTATTATAAATCTTGACATAGAATTAATTCTTTGCAATGATGTTTAAAACAGACCACGGCTAATGGTATTGTTGTTCTTAAGACAGAGCTGAATGATAATCGTATCAAGATGCACAAGCTAGTGGGCACTATAAAGATCTTAGATGAATGAGTTATATACGTTTTACACGACCATTTACGTCTTTGGACAGAAGGGTGGCCAATTGCTAACATTCGATTAAAAACATCAAGAACTTAACATTACAGAACAGTTTAGAGGTTGTTCAACCTACTCCCATACAATTTGTACACGGCTTCATAACTGTTAATGAGATCTGGATATTATTACATATCTGAGACGATAGTCAAAACAAAGTCTAGAAGAGTTCGACTGTTCCCAAATGGGTAAAATTAGTTCAAACAACTGAGAAGGTATTGGCTAATGCTTTCTTAAAAGAGATATTGCTCAAACGGTGAGATTTCTTGAACAGATATCCATTTTAAGGGTTTCGAACAGTCTTACTGTACTAAGAGTATAAACTTGAACAGCACGGGTCTTAGTATGTAAAGTTGGAAGGGAATTATGTAGGAAAATAAACAATTATTTCGAAAGAAAACTGTGTTTTCTTAGTTTGACGAAAACATTTTATTCTATCCTTGTAAAGGATGAATGTTATTTGTTAATCCTTTTACTAATTCTTTATAAGGTACGGTTTCGCGACGATATTGCACAGGTACAATTTATTTTACTATTTGAATTGATTCTAAACAATCTGTAATAAACCTCGAAATTCCATGCATATTATGTCTACCTTATATATTTAATAGAAAACGAATTCATTTAAATTTACGTAAGCTATAATAATAATTTCAAATAAATATAAATAAATATATAACAAAAAAATAAAAATAATCATTAAATAATGAATAAAAAAACTAAAACGTATGAACATTATTAATAACAAACAAAATTTGCATAAATACAAAAAGGAAAGATGTGATAAAATAGATTAATTTCTAGGCGGTCCAAATTTCCAAAAATCCAGTACAAATTGTATTTAAGGTGGAATAATTAATATCAAGAATATGAAGTAGACTAGCAACAACTTCACATGCAATAAAGCGGAGAGTGAGGTAGTAAGTTTGTGTTTGCAGTAGGTAGATAAGACGTGGTACTTTTCCTAGTTGAAAAATGCGGTATTTTGAAGTATAATTTAGAGATAAGTTCAGGTCAAATAGTTTTATTATAGAAAAGCTACAGTAAAAAAGATGCATCGAAATTGTAGAGGAGCTACTTCAAAATGGGAAAGAAGAGTATTTTGATCAATTCCGAGGGTAAGATAATCCCCATGCAAACGATAGACCAAGAAATTTTCTTTCGGCTGTCTCCTATAAACTAACTAAATGCGATCATACGCAAAAACTGCGTATTCAAGTTTAGATCTTAGTAAAAAAAAAATATAAGGTCTTTAAAGATGTAATATTGATAAATGAGTTAGAGTTCTGAATAATAAATTCCAAATGTTTTTTTTTTCTACTGAACAAATACAACCAATATCGTCAGAGGTAACACGTTTAGTGTCGACCAATACACCAAAGTATTGACAGATTTAACACGGTTGAGAATGGATTCATTCAGGCAGTATTGAAAAGTAAGAAAATTATTGGCTCTAGTGAATGATACAATTATATATTTGGCGATATTTAACTTTAAATTACTTTCTATTCATCAGTTAGAAATATTAATCGTAGTAAAGCTGATACAATCATCCATGATTGCTACGCGACTGAATACTGTCATCAAACAATAATTTGATACAATTAATGACAATTAATGATACCGAGATCGTTAATGAATGTGGTTCCAAGTTAGAACCCTGTTATATGTCGGATATGGCCTTATAATTAGGTGAAATGTATAAGAGATGTAATGCAGTCGTTTGCTAGGATGGAAGTTAAAAAATTGAACTAATTCAGCAGTAGAGGCAAATGAAAGCACTTTAAGTTGAAGTATAGAACTTGAATACTGTCATCAAACAATAATTTCAAACAATTAATGATATCGAGATCATTAATGAATGTGGTTCCAAGTTAGAACCCTGTAATATGTCGGATATGGCCTTATAATTAGGTGAAATGTACAAGAGATGTAACGCAGTCGTTTGCTAGGATGGATGTTAAAAAATTGAACTAATTCAGCAGTAAAGTCAAATGAAAGCACTTTAAGTTGAAGTATAGAACTTACACCACACAAAAGAGAGCTCCATTTGAATTTTATTCACTTTAATGAATTATGAAATAATGTATGTTTCAAACGGTTGTTCGTTAATTTGTCAATTATTATTATATTATGTTGTTGTAGGAATTTTGTAAATTCTTTTTATTTAGAGACAAAAAATTCTACATATTCTAATTCTATGGTGTTAATTCTACAAGTTAATCAATACTAGACAGATTAGTACGGTCACTGATCAGCTATCCTTGAAACAAATAAATGTAATAAATTCAAATTAAGATTTAAAATTAATTCAAGATTATATGCACCGCTGCAATCATCACAGAATATAATAAATTCAATAAAAAAATATTTGGAGGCCACTGGCAGTTTGGTAATTTTTTAACAATACTTTATTATCGAATTGTTACATACCAACTATTTATTTTGCAAGTGTATGAACATGAGCTGAATTATATAATACTAAATAGGTACTTATTTCGATCTCTTTCTAGCACTTGTTATGCATGGAATATTGATTAGAATAAATTATATCTATGTGTTTTTTTCTCTTGCAGGTGTACAAGCTAATATTTTCAAATCAATCCAAACTAATAATCAATAGTTAGGATTAATATTATATTATAGTAAACATGTTGTTCAAAATTAATAGACATATTTCGGAAAATATGAAACTATAGCCTATTCTTTATTTTAGAGGAGTGACTTAAAATTTTACCGCAGAAAGTAAGAAATATATATACAAAGGGTACTAGGAAAGTTTTGCAATTCAGTTTTGTTTATTTAATTTTTTCAAAGTAATTTCTTCTACACTCAATACACCTCTCCATCCTCCGAAACCAATCTTTAAACCAGTTCTGTTTCACCGGGGAGTAAAGCACACTCGTTGTCCCAAGCCGGCAGAAGGTCCTCATCACTGGAAACCGCCTCCCTTTTAGCTTTATTTCCACATGCGGCAATAGTGCGAAGTCGCAGGGAGCAAGATTTGGACTGTGGGGAGGGTGCTCGAGAAGTTTCAACCCTGTCGTGGTCAAATATTCGGTGCAGGCTTAGGCGCGGTGAACTGGAGCATTATCGTGATGGAGGAACCAGGTGTGCATTCTAGACTTTGGCCGCAGTTTCTTCATAGATCCAATGACTTTAGGCAGGCACTGTTCAGTATACTACTGTGACTTGTCTTCTGTGCGTCCAAAACGACGCGTTCCACAATTACACTCGATTTGAAAAATACAGCTATTATTTTCTTCTTTACAGATCGGGATTTTCCGACAACTACGGGTGAGTCCTCATCATCAAAGACTCAAACTTTGTTTTGAGCTTTGGTCGGCACATCGTAATAGTACAGCCAAGTCTCATCACCTCTCACAATGTTGTTCACATACCGAGATTGTCCCTTGTTAAACTTTTTTAGCATCGCCCGGCACTAATTCACACGTCGTGTCATCTGCTCTTCAGTCAGTCGATGCGGCACCCAGAGAAAACAAAGCTTCTTCTCGTGTAAATGATCATGCAGCATCGAACGAATTGCTGATGCATTTAGGCCTGAAGTACCCTCTATCTGTTAGTAGGTCACTCGCTTGTTCTTGCCAAGCATTTTCCTCACAGTAGTAGCGTTTCTCCCCGTAACTGACGTTCGTGGCCTTCCCGACCTCTCAGCATCCTCCGCAGTTAAATTTTCCCTTTGGATGTCTTTATACCACCTGAATATCGTTGTGCGATATGGACAAACATCACCTAGTGCAAGAGTCATTTCTTCGAAGTACTGGTCTTTGTTTAAACCACGCACGAAAAAAAAAAAACTGCCCTTACCTCATTTCGTGACCACGATGCCATCGCAAGCACTTTACACTCTCACTACTAGTGAATAACTGAGCTCATCGACATGGCGCGGCGGCTACTATGCACATATGAACATCTCTCAACATGCAGCAACAAGCAGCTTCCCACGATTCATTGTTGCGTCATATTGAAAAATTTTCCTAGTACTCTTTGTATTTCAACCGTAGTCGGTCTAAATCATAGTAGCGAACTGAGCAGCATCATCACAATGTAAAGTACATTAATGAAAATAATTTTAAAGCGTGCGTTTCAAATGACAGATCAACATACGCATTTAAATTATAGGTACCAATGGAAGGAAATTGTTTAAAACCTTAATATATAGCTTGCTTTGTTGTACAAATTCATGTAAATATGTTTGAATTTATTTCGGCCTTGACTGGATGAATATTAACTCGTTAAACAAGCACAAAAACTTATAAAATATAGTACTAGCAATACTATATACAATTTAAAAAGTAAAGAATAAAATATAGATAATTTTTTATGCTTTAATTTAAAGAGAAGTAATACTGTTAATGAACACATTAAAAATAAATATTGTCGTATAAAAGTCCTTCGGTTTACAAATCGTTGGAATATAATGTCACCGAAAAAATAATAATAAAAGAAGTAAAACAAGGCTAACAAGGTGAAAATAAAAACAAATTTAATCGGACTGTAGCAACTAAAATAAATGGCTAGGGAAGCGTGCTGTTGGGGAGGGGGGGGGGGGCATTAGTTCGCATGTATGCCGTTCGCCAATTTAAAATGGTTTTACTACATTTTAAAGAAACATGTATATACTCGTAATTACTGCATTTGATAAATTTTCTTTACACTAATCATTATATTTGAATTAACGAAGTCACATTGAATTAACGTTTTTAAATTTCACCCCAAAAATCTAGTACCAAAAATTTTCTAGTCCAATTTGGTGTTTTCAGTTTACTCCTTCGAATTATTTCATATATTTCGGAATATGTTAAAGTTACATGTTGCTTGTTAGATATAAGGAATGCATTTTGCATAAATAACATAAACTTTTCTGATATTAAAAATTTGTAATAAAAATGATGACAATCGTATTACATTGCATGATATGCCACACATTCTAATAATGATAGGGTGAAAACCTGTTTTCGTGATACTAGAAGAAAAAAAGAAAATATGGAAGGAATTAAAACATATATATATTAGAGGCATAATAATAAATAACTGGCTGTTGTTATTAATGTTGATTAATGTTAATAAAAACAATTTTAATAGTTATAATAGATTTTAATGAGGTTTCTGCTGTATATCTGTTCTTTACAGTATGTGAAGGCACATGAGGAACATTATAATATGAGAAAGTGTCAGTGTGGATCCGTAATTAGTACGTTTGACGAAAGGAGACAGCAACCAATCTTCATCAATTACAATCACAAAACGACGATGTGTGTATTCTAGAAATTATTAGAAAAGTACTCATATGAAGCTATAAGACCTTCGAATAAAATTACGCACAGTATCAGAGGCTTTACACATTTCATATGAATTAATGGTTTCAATTTTTTGCATTGAATTAAATATGAAAAAATGATGTGTAAGATACCGCATTTATTACCTGTGGGACACGAATGCGAACAAGAACGCATTTCAATACTCAATTTAGCGAAGCTACCCTGAACAAATTTCAGCGTCGAATACTCGTAATAAGGGTTGATAAAAACTGGATATATTATTATACGCTCGAAATGAATCCACAATCAGAACATTGAACTAAGGCTGGCAGTAGCGCTCCGAGGAACACCGTATACTCGGTCAGAAAGATTATGACTACTGTCTTTTGACTCCAGTAGGATTTTTCTTAGCTATTATGTTCAAAAACGTATGACAATAACAGGCGAACACTATGATTACTTTTATATCAACTGCGCGATCCAATACAACGCAAAGAAAAAACGAGTGCTTTTTCTTTAAGAGAAGACAAAATATCTAAATCAAATAAGGAAATTATCACTGAGGCTAACACATATTTCGAACAGTTTAATAAAGCTTTCTTTTATGACGTAATAAAACGACTTGAATATCGATACACCAAATGTAATCAATTACAAGGAGAATATGTTGAATGGCGGTACTTGCCTTAAAGAAGAAGGGGTGCATAGATTCGGAGTGAATAGTAAGAAGCCAGAATATATCGTTTAAACTGATATCTTTAGAAAATTGGTGACTTATAAAACTATACATTACATCTGAGTATGAGGAGCGTATATGAGAAGTGTAGAAAGAATATTAATGTTTATATAGCAAAATGAAATTTAGTTAAAGAAAATCTGAAAAGAATTGCTTAAATTCTGCAAATTAAAAGAAAGACTTAATTCAGATGAACACCGCCAGGAAACATATCTTGCTGAATTAATTCGACAACAAAATTTCTTCGCTATTGATCTGAAGGAAAAATATTAAACAGAGGATGGCACGACATGTTTTATAATGCTACGATGTGCTCAAGAAGGGTATAAACAGAAAATTTTATTATGTTAACAAAATTTTTACATTTGCATGTATGTCACAGAAGAAAGCCAGGTTTCGTCGCTCATTAATATTTGGTTAACATAATAAAATGTTCTATTTTTAAACTTTTAAAGCACAGAAAAAAGTGGCTTTTGGAAGTTGAACGTACGTACTACTTAAAGTAGTACACAGTTGTTGAGGAACTGAAAAACATTCTTCCTTGTTTGAGGCTAGTTTATCAGCTAAGACAACGTCCCGGTCCATGGTTCCAACGTCTGTATCGAGCATTTAGTAAGAACAAAACTGAAGGTGCTGGAATAGCTAGCTACCTTAGAGCTCAGATTTCGCTCTACTTGACTTGGCGCTATTTTCCCATATAAAAGAGTGGCAGAAAGGGAGGAAGTTTACCAATAATGAAGATCCTCCTAGGCCATGTGATAACGAGTGCACTCAGTTCTTAAAGGAAGCGTGGAAGAGTTGGTCTGATGACTGCTTTCGAAATTACAGAACAGTAATTACCTTCATAGTGCTCAATTTAAGATTACGTAAAAATCGAATAGTGAATTGTAAAACTACTGACCTTTTTGAATCCTGCCCAATTGTTTTTCTTCCCATAACATTAGGATTTATAAAGAATTAAATAAAGATTTTTAATAATTATAATAAGAATATTATTACATGATCACATATTTGTTGGAAAACTGAATCCTTCAAAGGTATGTATTAATAGAAGATAATAACAATAATAGCTTGGCACAAATTTCGGCTGAAAAATATACTAGGTAACAACATTTTTACCCTAAATCAGTGACAGACAGGATGTGTTCAATGAGTTTTTCTAACCGAGAGCCATTAAAAATTATATTAAGATTTCAATTTAGTTCCTTATATATTGATTCATGCCTTGTTCGTATGCAAGAGATTCAAATAATTTCTGGTATGTGTGTGATAAATTTACTCTATTAAATAAGAGTGAAAAGTTATGTCCGAATATTTGTCGAGCCTATGAATTTTGTTTGGGTGTGGCCAAAGATCAAGACAAACAGTGGGTTCCATATGTAATATGTACTATTATACATACAGCAGATACTCGAGGTACTGGTTAACTGGACAGTGACATTCCTTAAACCAGAACTCGTGAAAAAAAGATAATGGTATTAAATACCTTCAAGAGAAGTTCTAGAAAGTCACAGAAGAAAAACTAAAAGAAGATATATTTTTTAGACTTCAGATATCAGAAATAGTAAGCGATAGAAAATTTGAAACCAAATTAACCGAGCAGGAAAAAGTACGTGGGTGTACATGGTAAAAGTTTTTACCAGGTTTTTTGGAAATAAAAAACAAAAGATTACCAAACTTTGGGAATGAACATGATACAAGCATTTCATTTTTATTAAACTACTATTGGAAGTTAACAAGGGAGGCTGTGGATGTTCATTAGAGATAATGCAATATTTTGTCACATTTCTAATTATAAGAATTCAAAATACACCTTAAAGTATGTTATAAATAGAAAAAGCTTTTCATTAGAATATACCTTCCTTTTATTAAAATAAATGTTTTCTACAAAAATAGTATACGTCACTTGACGGCAAAACCAGAAGTTGAAATTTGTTGTCTACTAGTGTCTACAAAGAGGAGATTTCTTAAAGCATTTCGGAGATTTTAATTTCTTTTGGAATGATACTTAATACAAAGAATTATTTAAAAATAACTATGCTTAGTATTATGCACAATCAAAGATATTAAGATCACTTGATTGAAATTAATCGATTATTTCTGAAGAATCGTAATTAAAAATCAGAAAAAAAAGTTTGGTTAATTAATTATGAAAATTTGTTCAATTTCTAGACTAATATTATTTACCTAATACTATAAAAGCAGTAATGGAAGTAATACATTTCTTTATATTAATTTCGCCCAAAAAATAATTTTATTTTGCTGCCCTATTATATATAACCTTTGTGATAATATGCTAAATATTTTGCAAATAAGAAAATGAAAAGAAAATTAAGGAAAAATATGGAATGTACAGATTAATATATATATGTCATGTAACAATGAGCACAACTCAACGAAAAATTCCATTGTCTTTATATAATTTCTGAAACAAGATATTTTGTATGTTGGTCTCTTATTTACTGAATTTAAATACAAAGGCATATGATTACAAGAAATCTAAAATAAATCGACATTGATGTTACTTGATGTGTGTATTTTGTGCACATATGTGCTCATTTCTTCGAATAAAAGATTATTGTTATTTATCAATGTTTGTCAAAATTTGATACATATTTTGATGAACGTTGTGTATGTACAATGATAAATAGCATTTCTCTTTGTTAAATACTTCCATTTCAAATACATTATAAAAATATTTTCATTAGGCTAATCCGTAACACGAGTAGTAAAATATGGATAACTAAAATTATTATTAACATGATCATAACCAAACTATAAATACATGTTGGAATGCGGTCCACTGTTAGTAATTAATAATTATTTATAGGTACAGGCGTACATTTAAAATATGTTTAAAGTATATACGAAATAATTGATAATTGAATGTTTCTATGGAACGTGTCTTTGAAATAGACGAATGCAACTAAAAATCAGTATGAAGTTATATAAAATGTTATGTACCTAGACGGAAAAATATATTTAGTATTTTTTTAAACACGCACCTTCAGAACAAATACGATAGTAACAGTGTTTGATGTAACAGTATCTGGCTTGTTTACTTTAAATATATACAGTTGTCGTGGTTGTCGCTCTCTGGATTATACACGTATACACATTCTCTCTTAACTGAAAACTGATTCACTTCGACTACCACCAACGTGTTTTATATCCAAACGAGCCACTAGAATATAAATGAACAGTCTGTCGGCGAAAAATCGTGAAGTTCGGATATTTTCGGTGTTAAGACAGCAGTAAAATAAACGTAAAAATGAATTATCTAAGGAAAGAAGAGATCCAAAACAGTAAAATTAATTTAATTAAAATAGTGAGCGAATCGTCGACTAGTATCAAGGTCGACGATTCGTTTATTATTTCTTAAATAAATTAGGCATTCTATATATTGAACATAGTATTTAATTAAGTAGAGAAAAGCAATTGAAAGAGAAAATAGTTGTGCAGAGACTTCAACACATTCAATATACGAGGGTAGGCTGAAAAGTTCATGGAAAGACAGATTCAAACTTTCAGATTGATCCTGTGGTGCGCTTTCAAGTCGCCCAATGATGAGATAGATTTTTTAAATACAGATTCTTCTTGAAAGGCTTTTTAACAACGAATATTCATAATCGGATGAAGGATGGGCTGAAGAACGTGGTTCATTCATTTTACTCTGTTGATGCACCACGTAGTATACGTACAAAATCTGCCACTATAGCGGAAATCGTTGGAAAAATGAATACTATGGTATTAGAAGACTGTCGTTTGAAAATATCTGGCATAGCGGAGACTTCAAAATCTTCCAAAGAACATGCAACATACATTTTAAATGAAGAATTGGTTATTAAGCAGCTGTTCGTGATAGTTCGTTGTTGATTAAAAATTGATGTGAATACAAATTTCTGTAGAGCTTGGAGTGTTTTCGAGAAAATGATGTAAATTTTGTATGCCGCTTTACTACCGTTACTGAGACTTGCGTTTAAGGCACAGTGAGAAATACTCGTGAAAAATACCTCGCCGATCAGAAATTTTCACCAGATAACGATGTTAAAGAAGCTGTGGATATTTATTTTAACGAACTCGTATTCTGAATTTTATCGAAACATATAGATTTTAAATCATTGTTGGTCCAAATATATCGAGGGGCCAGGAGGGGAGAAATAAACGAAATTTCAAACTATGGATACCCATTTTAATGAACTTGAGAATTTGATCAAAGCAGAGATTGTGCATCCTTGCTTGTCCAAGTAAATGAGGGGTCAGGAGATCTTGTCGAGAAATAAATGCAATTTCGAACCGCAAGGTACTTTCCTTTATTTATTTATTTATTTGTATTACTTTCCAGCCTACTCACGTGAATATCTATAATAATATTTAATTGAAAATACAGATTCGCAGTAAATAAATCAAAGGATTAATGGCTCATTCCTGATGTAAACTGAATTGCAAAGTGATAATATGATTTCTGTCAAACTGTAATATGTTACCCTGTTTATTTGGTCGATTTTCATCGTTTATTGAATAGATACTAAATTCTTCCTTTAGGTCAACAATTTTGTGGCCATTTTCTGTCTTTTCTTGTGCTAAGAAACTATAATGTATCAAGTATATAAAGAAAAATGAAAATATGAAATATGTACATAATGAATGTAATACACTATAGAGTTGCCTTGTAAACTACAAGAAATTTGTTATCGAAATGCTGAAAGAGTCTAAAAAAGAAAGTCTAAAAAAGCATTAAAACTTCACTATTGAAAGTATGAATATATGTATTGTTGTCAAAATTATTCCAAGATGACTACGACCCAAAGTCACTTTTATTCAAATTAAAGCATTGTAGTTTCAATTCTTTGCAGATTTTGGTTTCTAGTATCAATATACATACACAATCATTTTTACAAATGAATTTGGTAATATGTACTATGTATAATATACTTATAGAACTGACTTTATTACAGTCCTATACAATAAGCTACGAAATGCTAAAAAGCAACGAATATTAATCGAATAGCCTTCTTTCATTCTGCGAAATGAAAATTGTCGCAAATTATTTATTTGAATTGGACAGAGCTCCAAATTTGCGATAGCACACCCCAAAAAAACCGTGAGAGATAATATCGAAACGTTTTCCATTGCAAATTTTTAGTAGTTTTTAATTAAGTAGACTTTCGAGGAATGGTCTGTGACAAGATCTGCGTTCGAAACCACAGAGAATCAAAAGACGGGCAGATTAATTACAAGACGTTCCGAGAGTTTCAAATAATGTACTAATTGACGAAGCTGTCAGCATTTGAACAGTAACTATTTGCATAGATTTACGCTTAACTATGAATCTCATACCTCTATAGCGTCCTTTCAATATTTGTTGGTTTTTACTCTTTTATACAAATATTTAAATATGTCTAGAGTTCACCTTTACTAAATTCCGCGTTTACTGACAGCCCATCAAATAGAGGAGAAATTCTTGAGGATTGGAAACAGTGCGAGGGGAAGAAGATTGGTAAAAGACAATTACCGCTATGAATGAAACTTTGGTGTATTTGTATGATTATGTGATGAACCGACAGAGAGCACATAGGCTAGAAAAGAAATGATTCCCATAAAAAAAACGCGATAGTGAAAAACTGCCAGACTGGGTATAACCATAACATTTTTTGTTTGATCCTGAAAAACGGCCTAAACTCATTAGGAAGTAAAAGTTTTACCACGTAAAAATGTTAAATGTGTACGGACACTTCGGATAGTCCTGATATGGAAAAATCGCATGGCCTCATGCAATTTTTATCCATGTCCTTATAGGGTAGTTTCGAACATAGAATTGGATACTATTAAAACTTTAACTGCGATTTTAAAGAAGCTCTTAAATAATAGAATTGGAATAAACTTATTCCACTGTAAAAGAATTATATAGAACGCTGTAAAAGTGTTGTTGATTGATACATAAAGTTTTAGTAATTCTATATATACATATACATATATATATATATATATATATATATATATATATATATATATATATATATACTAGTTTTTGCTTTCTCTATTTTGTAGTATTTTGGTTAATTTCTGTTTCTATATGTATATGTGCATGTGTATTATGTATTCTTTGAAAATTTCTTTAAATTCTTTTATCCACCAACTTGCTATTTGTTTTACACTACTTAAGATTTAAACTTATAGACTACTAGCTTTAAAAGAATGATTACGTTTTCTTTTCTAGATCCTATTGTTAATCATTTTAAATTGATTTATTTCACATTAACTATAACGAAGTACAGGTAATTTTCAATGAAATAAACTGGTATGTAATTTATTTATAATTCAGTTACATAGATTATTATAAGTTTAAATTCAACTTGGTTTATCGCAATTGGTATATGTAATTTGTAGTGAGGTGTATTCTTCTAATCTAACAAATTATCTGTAAAAATTTTTAAATACGAGAGCAGATCAGTAATTGGTGAGCATAGACAAGAAATTCAAAGTTTCTGGCAAATAATTAGTTTGTTTTTCAATCTATTCTCCTTGCAACTCAATGCGCTTAGTCCACCGACATTTTTTTCTTTCCTTCAGAAAAGTAAACTTTATCAATGTGTTCAAAATATGCATTATTTTAAGTGATTACTTCCTCTATCGATTTAAATATCTTGCGGCCAAGAAAAATTTACAGGTTAGAAAAAAGGAAAAATTCTAAAAGTGAAAAATCATAAGCTGGAAACTGTTCGAAATATAATTTATGAATTTTTGCAATTGAAGTAGTCATAAATACATATTTAGTATAACATACATATGTTATACTAAAGAAAAACACTACATTGCGCTCGATGTAAAGGAATTTATGGTATACGCCTAGTATCCTTTTACTTATTTGAAGATAATCGATAAGTGGAATACGATTGCAGTCACAAAAGATAATAGCCATAATCTTTTCACACGACTATACTGTCTTCGCCTTCTTTGGAGCAATTTTGTCAGCTTTAATACACTGTTCCGATTCTCGCTCCAGTTTGGGTGTGTAATAATGTATCCAGGTTTCATCAACCATTATTATTCAGCACCAAAGGTTTTCAGATCATGTCTTAACCTTCTTAAATGCGGCATCCATATAACGTTTTCATATTCAACTGATTGTGCAAAATTGAAATTCCTAATCGACATGAAATGTGTAGAGCTACTCTGCTATTCCGTGTAATTTTATTCAACGGTTATCTAGCATCATACTATGTACTTTTTTAATAATTTCTGAAGTACATACATCTTTTTCGTCTACATACTGATCCAACAACATTTAAACTCAGATGTCCATCGTTATATGGTTGCAATTCTCGTTTTATGGTTGCAATTTTCTGTAAACAGACACCGGTTCATCTTTGATTGCATTGTAGTTATGGTCTTTAAAATGAGAACTTAATCATTGATCGGTTCTCCACTTTTTCTGTCTCGAAATAAGTTAAAACCGTTTATTTTCTATTCAAGTAACAAACGATCTTAAGATTTGAATGCACTCAAATTTTGGCAATTATATTCTAAAGCATGTGTGGGCAACAACCGGCCCGCGGGCCGGATCCGGCGCGCTGTAAGATTTGATCCGGCCCGCTGTAAGATTTGATCCGGCCCGCGAGACATTGTCATATTATTTCATGTCTGATATCTATCGCTAAAAATTATGAACACTACTTTAAAATGCACTACTTTTAAACGCGGCACGCGAACGTATTTGTACATTAAAATTTGGCCCACAACATGTCAAAAGTTGCCCATACCTATTCTAAAGGATTGTCAGGTTGATCAGCAAATAAGAATTTTCATTAGTGCTATACTCTTTCATCATATTCATTAATTACTGATCCATCTTCATACTTAAATGTGTTTTCTTTTCTGTGATCTATTGTTACTTTCGTAATCTAGTTTGTCTGGTATGAAATATAATTTTTTTGAATCATTCCGAAGATATAGCACAAGATGTACATACATTCCTTTGATTGTCATTAATTGTTTCTTTATTGCGATTGATTTAGTCATTAAAACATGTAAAATTTAGACATTTTGAGTAAAAAAGTTATAAACTATTCTTTTTCTAGATAAGCATCAAATATAATTTCATGCAAATACATATTTTATTGTATAATCAGAAAATTGTCCTTTCAAAATAGTTTTATCTAATTGCATTTTTTATCGAAAAGTAGTTAAATTCATATTTATATAATTAGACTCCTTCCAGAGACCAAAGTAAATGAATTAACGAATAGAATACTATGAGAATAGAATTGGGAGCGATATTTATTCAAATTATGAGATGAGTGATGCGAGCACAAAGCACTTTGTAGCTCGGTTTCTCGTACCTAATAAATAGATATGTGTTAGATATCATTTAAGTTATTAAGAGGGTATTGAGTTGCTATCAACCAAATAAATCCATATCACTATTGTGGTTTATGAAAAGTCTATAATGCTAAATACATTGATTTTTAGCGGTTGAAACTTGTCTTTATCTAACGTCAGTCGCTGCTTGTTATGTATGCTGATATTATTTTTATGCGTTGTTTACTTTTCATTCCATGCGCTTTTTAAATAAGATGCTTACAAGCTAACGAAAAGGACGCCAAAACGCATATATTCTATCGATAACCTCTCCATCAAAAGGAGGTAACTTTAACAATCAATCTGATGTATAAGTAAATGTGCAACATCGGCAACCAATAACGTGTATAATATGAATTACAAAGAACGTACGTTTAGTTTAAACATGTAAAATATATTTATACAATGGTTAATATGAGGATAGTTTGACAAGTAGTGAGAATGACACATAGGTGGCGCTCCAATTGGTAAAACAAATGCCCTATAATTTAGGTTGCCTATTTATATGTTTACATTCCGATATTTAGATAAATCGGTTGATTAGTTTATTTTTGATAGCTGATTGAAAAAGAAGCAACACGTCGTTTTGTTAAAATGGAAAAAGCAGAGCATCGTGCGATGATTAAATACTTCGTAATTAATGGTATGAAAGCCACCGAAATAAAAGATGAGATACAGGAAACATTAGGTGAATCTGCTCCATCATCCGCCACAATAAGTAGATGGGTAAATGAATTTAAACGTGTTAGAACAAGCTGTGTTGATGAAGCGCGGTCTGGAGCACCCAAACTCGTGACTTCTAAGGAAATGATTATGAAAGTCCATAATATTATTACGTAAGATCGACAACTCAAAGTGAGAGAGATAGCAGACATGGTAAACATTTCAACAGAACGCGTACACCACATTTTAACGAAAGAATTACGCCTTTCCAAGCCTTCGGCAAGATGGCCGCCGCGATTGCTTACGACTGATCAAAAGTTCATTCATTTGCGCATTTCCAATGAGTGTTTGGACCTTTATAAGCGGAATACGGTTGATTTTTGTAGGCGATTTGTTACTTGCGATGAAACTTGGATACACTACAGTACACCCGAAACTAAACAACAGTCGAAACAATGGTTAGAACGTGGTTCTGCACCTACAAAGAAAGTGCAAACCACTTTATCGGCAAACAAGGTGACGGCATCAATTTTTTAGGATTAAAAGGGCATTTTGCTCATTGATTACCTTCAGAAAGGTGCCACAATAAACAGACAATATTATGCAGAACTCCACGAGTTGCATTTCCAATTAATATCGCAAGCACCTTAGTCGCCGGATTTAGCCCCTTCCGACTTCCACCTTCCAATTGAAAACGGCACTAGGTGGAAAGAAATTTTCGTTTAACGACGAGCTTATCATCTTCGTAAATGAGTATTTTGCAAACCTTCCGGAATCGCATTTTAGAGATGGCATAAGGGCATTAGAGCACCGTTGGAATAAATGTATTGCTCTTTTAGGAGAATATATTGAAAAATAAAAATTATTTTGTATTTAAAAAATTCGTTTTTCTTTTCCATTCTCACTACCTGTCAAACTACCCTCGTATAAAAGAATATCATATGAAGAAAATAAGAATTATAGAAAGGCAAATTTTATTGCCGAATACTATTACGCTACCATTTAGTAAGGCAATTCCTTCCAATGGGTTCTAAGGCTCGGGTATGCTAATCACTTGCCACGTGTTTCTTATTATCCTAGACAAGGCTTTTGAAGTAAAGCTGAATATTCTACGAAGTTTGTTCTCCAATACGATCTATACAATTTCTGTGAATTGACGTCGAGCATCTGTGGAATCGGGCTAATTTAAGACAAAGTCATTATTTTCGTTATCGCGGAACATCTATTGTATGACGTCTCAGGGTATGTTTGTCCTATTATATCTATAATGGTCTGTTATAGATCATTATAGATATTATTTCCAAACTACTCTATTTACAAATTACTAATAGACATTTTTTACAAATTCCCTTCATACTCTAGTGTATAAAATGGTTGTTAAGGTATATACTATATCTTTACAAAACCGAAGCATAGGCAGACATGCACCTTGACCGAATTTTTAACAAATCTTTGGGTTACTCTATCATCAAACATTGTTTATGCTTTTCGTGGATGGTAGTTAAAAGCTCGTAAACTGCTTCTGAAAAAATGATAATTCACGGTTTAATTTTTCTGCCCCAAATGTAACAGTCATTGACGTGTTTCTGTGACGAAATTGGTTTCATCATATTCTTTGACACTGTATATTCCAGCGTAATTAACAATAGTACATAGTCATTTATATTACTTTTAGTTAGAGATTATTTTTATGTTAATATTGGTTTCTTCTTAAGTAAACTGATAAACATTTTATCTTACCAAGTTTTGATTTTTGTATTACGCCCTATCGAATCGCCAATATTATAATGAATTTTAGACATCGTGAAATCCATTTACTTACAAATATTTTAGATTGATGTAAGTACTTTGTGACCAATTGATTGACTAATGGGAACTTTCTGACAATTGCAGAGGAATACCGCCTCCAGGATCTGTTTTTTCAGAAAGAATTAGGTAAATAAAACATGTTTGCTGTATATAACATATACAGTTTAAAAACTTTTATTTAATTTTATTATATATAAATATTTAATGAATCAATTGAATAACACATAGACATATAGTGCCGTCATTGAATAACCCGAATGTTGGAATTCCCAATTAAAACAATACCTTACGATATAAATTTAGATAAATTTATTCGCTATAATTTACATACGCTCACGATTCTATAGAGTTTTGAAAAGCACCTTTTTTTGTCTATATTAACTACATTACGTTTGCCGTAATATAATCGAAATATTACATGTTGAAGAATGTGCTATGAAACATACTATTATACTGTGTGTAAAGTAAGAAACAAATTTCTTAAATTATTATTGAATGCTAACAAGAATCTGCATATGTACCATAAATATTATATAGTAGATAGTAAAACATCACATGTTACAGAAAAAAAAAAAACAAATCAGCAAGTAAAAGCATACATTTTTAAACCATATTTTGTACGAATATTGAATGTGTTGAGAATAATAAACAATTAAATTCAAATATGAGTTGCACCTTTATGTAAATGAATACTAGCTATTTAAGTTCATTGGAGAGTTAGGAGGTATACTAACCATTTGAGCTATCATATTTCAGGTATGTTCTGTGAGATATGAATTTGACAATAGCGCGGGCCAATTGAGAATATTGATGTTCATCTCTTGCAGGAATCGTAAAGTATCAGCTATAACATGAAGACTGACATTATCTTGGTGGATGTGGCATTATCTTTGGATATATGGCAAAGCAAAAGGTTTTAGAACTTCGTAAATATTTTATCTTTGAGTCCTACTCTGAGCGCTAACTGCACTCCCAAATTTTTTATCCTGTAATTAGTGCAGTCTCACGTTTTATGGCGAAGTTCAAAAACTGGCTGATTAGTTGTCCAACAGCTAACCACCAATTAAAAGACAAAAAGTTTAACAATAATGTATGTAGTCATTAGAGTAAAAGCCTAAAAGTAATAATTAATGAAGATCATTTCAAAAAAGTAACTAAATTTGAAAGGTTCATACATTAAGTAGTTATGGGAAATAATTCATACATTAACACGGAAAGAGAGTGGAACGCATCCAAGGCGACCACTATCATTTCCATGAAAAAATTATGGTTGAAATGTGATAATCTAGTTAAATTGAATATACTACA
Source organism: Dermolepida albohirtum (assembly GCA_031893035.1). NCBI lineage: Eukaryota > Metazoa > Arthropoda > Insecta > Coleoptera > Scarabaeidae > Dermolepida > Dermolepida albohirtum. Next base: position 110,777 of record JAVIWB010003017.1, on the reverse strand, counting down.
AACAATGCTTACATACACACACACACAAATATATATATATATATATATATATATATATATATATATATATATATATATATGTTCGATGAGCGTGTTATCTCAAGAAATGGACCAGTATGTATATGTATGTGTATACTATAAAATAAATAGAAAGTGATAATTTATAAAACCTGAAGCACTTACGCTTCTAAAAGGCGTTTTCAGTGTTATCACAAAGTGAATAAGTTTGGTCATATATTCGCAGCATCAGTTATTTTAGCAAACTGTGGTCGCCGTGAATGAATTGTCGGGCACTTTTGTCTTCTCTAAAATTATTTTATTAGTTCTAAACTTCATAAAATCATAATAGGTAACAAATGCAATGGCTTTATTAAACTTTTTTCTCTTAATAATTTGTTGTTGTGTACACAATCTACCGTCAAGTGTATTTCTAAGATCACAAGTGAGATTGTTTAAATCTCTTATTACTTTCAGAATAATTTTTATAACTCTGAATGATTGGAAGGAGAAATATAATCATATTTCCATTAGTTAGCTTCATTTTATTCTTCCATTTCGTAATTGTCTTGTTTCTGGCGTATTATATCTTCTGATACATTTTTTAAAATTATTTAGGATTTTCTGGAATCCTTGCCTATAAGCATAACGAATACTGAATTGAAAATAAAATAAATTTTATAGGTTAATTTTTATAAATTCACTGATCTTCGGTATCTATCGAAGCGACTTTACTTACACACAAAAAAACTCACGAAGGCCTAGATTGGAATGCCAGTTCACTCTTCTAAACCCTACTTTTACTATAATAAAATTGAAGTATTGTTTCATACAGTTTTTTAATTATATAGTAATATTCTAAAATTTTGAGTTTGTCATATCATAGTTCAATGAAGGCACTGGGATGGATGAGAATGTAGTGTATCATTCTTGTTTGATAGGCACATTTCCGTTATTTATTCCGTTCTACTTATAATAGTTCTTTCTTAATAATTGCTGTAAAGTTTTGGCACTAAATTCAATCAGGAACAATTTGTGGAGCATTTATGGTTTACTTTTCCAAATTATTCCTTATTTCATTTGGCATTTTGCCGATGTGCTTCGTCATCCAATAAAATCTTCTTTTACTTTGTTCTTCCTTAGGCTAGTACTGACTCGTCTTCAAGTAACTCTAAATTACGGAATTTCTTGAACTAAGGTTATGCAATTTATACAGCTTTTTATAGTATAGTGTACGTATATCACGATCATTAGTTTAAGCTATGAGTTTACAATTTTCAAATTTAAATTCCTGTCACGGTATGTACGTCTGTATTTTACTGATTCGTTAATATTACAAAAATTGATTAAAGAAACTTATTTAATCAGTAATACAAACGTTTAAGTAAAGACAGGAATAGCAGTGTATATGAATCATGTACTGTTTTTTATTGGCTTCGAACGTGCCCCATGAGTAGGTAATTTCCAAACGTTACGTTAATGTGATGTAAGGGGAAATATTAACACCATATAATTTTAGACATACATATGTATTACGTAACAAACTACTACTTTTACATCTATCATATAATGGTCTTAGTTATATGTGTTTTTATACCATTACTACATTATAGACTATATATATATATATATATATATATGTGTTCGTGTGTATGTAATCGCTGAGTGGACTGTATTTGTTTTCTTCGAGGTTCACATTGGTGTAAATGAATAACTAGTCTTACTTATGAGGTATATTTAATATTTATGTTTCAATGGTAATAATAACACTTGCTAGATTGACATTACATTATCCATTTTCGTTCACTGCGCGCATGCGCCTACTTCCTCCCTGGTGGTTAAAAATAAAAATAAAAATGCTGTAACATATACCGCCCACCTTGAAAGGTAGCTTTCAATATTAGTAAAAATGGTAAAAATATTGTTCTGACATATAGGATATAAAATAATAGTACAGTTCATTATAAGTCCAACTAGTCATTATTTTTCTCAAGGGGGATAATACATATTTTCGACACTGGGCGTTGAAACACTTTACCACTAGGCGTTTTCACAGACACTACACGAGTGATGTTGTCTAATCCTGGATGGAGTTTGATGATCCTCGCCATGGGCCAGTGTAGTGGAGACAAATTATCTTATTTCAAGATGACCAGTGTGCCTTCCTGAAGTGATGGATGTGAATTCGTCTTCCATTTGGATCTCTTCTGTAGTTCGGTTAAATATTCACGCGACCACCTTTTCCAGAAATGTTGAGTTAATTGTTGTAGGCGTTGGTACCTAGTAAGTCGGTTAATCTGTTGATCTTGAACATCTTCTTGTGGTGCAGCAGCTAATGATTCTCCAATTAAAAAGTGAGCAGGAGTTAAAGGTAAAAAGTCGTCGGGATCATTGGATAAAGGGGACAGAGGTCTGGAGTTTAAACAAGCTTCAATCTGAATGAGTATCGTATTTAACTCTTCATAAGTCAAAGCGGCCCTTTCCAATATTCTCCGTAAGTGAAATTTAGTCGACTTTACACTCGCTTCCCATAAACCTCCTACATGAGCTGATCTGGGAGGAATGAACACCCATTTAATTTTATCATTAGCTAAAAAATTGTGAATTTTGTCGTTGTGGAATTTATCATTTATTAATTGGTACAATTCAATGAAATGGTTATTCGCACCAACAAAGTTCAGACCATTGTCCGAATGAATTACGGACGGTTTTCCTCTACGAGCTATAAATCTTTTGAGTGCATTCAAAAAACTCTCGGTTGTGAGATTACTGACTAATTCAATGTGAATTGCACGCGTAGCAAAACATACAAATATGCAAAGGTATGCCTTGACTAGCCTTGCATTTCGTAAGCTTCTGTCCTTGATTAAAATAGGACCAGCGTAATCTACGCCGCATTTTGAGAAAGGCCTGCAGGGCAATACCCGTGAGCTGGGTAAATCACCCATTAGGAATTTAGTAGGTTTTGGATTAATTTTAAAACATTTGGTGCAAGTTCGGAGAACTCCCTTAACTGTTGATTTGCCATTGAGAGGCCAGAATTCGAATCTTATTATGGATAATAAATTTTGTGCACCAGCGTGTAAATGTTCCCAGTGGTATTTTGTGATAATCAATTTTGTTAATTTATGATTTTTAGGTATTATAATTGGATGTTTTTGAGCGAAGTCTAAATTGGAATGCCTTAATCTTCCGCCGACGCGTAATAATCCGACTTCATCTAGAAATGGATTCAAATTCAATATTTTACTACTAGGTTTCAATGCTCGTTTATGTGATAATGAATAAATCTCATTAGCAAATACCTCCTGTTGAGTTAACTTAACTATTCCTTTCAATGAGCATTCTAATTCATCTGATGAAAGTTTCTGTGATTTAAACCTTGCTTTATCTAGTGTCGCACGTTTAAATCGCATACAATAGGCAACTATACGTTGTAATTTGCTTAAACTCGAATATTTGTTAAATAGGTCACCATTGGGTTTATCAACAGCTGCTAAACTAATTACTGATTTCTTAGTGTCAGGTAAGAATTTAAAATCTATCATATCTTGTTCGTGATTTAAATCATTGGTTATTATAAAATCTGGTCCATGCCACCAAAGTTTTGAATCCTGTATCTCCAAAGCATTAAGACCTCTGGAAATAATATCTGCGGGATTAAGTTCTGAAGGAACGTGTTTCCATTCGGTTACATTCGATAATTCTCTTATGGTTGTTACACGATTAGCTACAAACGTTTTCAACTGACACGGGTCAATTTGTAACCATGCCAAAACAATCGTGGAATCACTGTAAAGTATTGTCCGGGTTAATTGAATGTTCAATGTACGTCTTATAACATCTACTAATTTTGCTAATAATACTGCTGCTAACAGTTCTAATCGTGGTAGCGTACATTTTTTCTGTGGAGCCACCTTGGACTTAGCACATAAGAGATTGGAACATTTTTCACCTTTAGCATTTCCTGATATTAAATAAATACATGCTCCGTAAGCTCTTTCCGACGAATCACAAAATCCATGCAATTCAATAAATTCTGGTTGGTAACATAATACTTGCCTTTTAATAATGACTTGATTTATGTGCTGCATCTCTTCTAGAAATGTTAACCAAAGTTTTCCCAATTCCGGATCTAGTTCTTCGTCCCATGCGATTTGTAGCTTCCATAATTGTTGCATAAATAATTTTGCTCTTATTATTGCGGGACCTATTAATCCAAGTGGGTCAAATATTCTAGAAATGGTAGCTAAAACTAATCTTTTTGTAACATATGTATGTTTAATTTCTAAATTTATTGCATAATTTAATGTATCTGGTTCTGAAATCCATGAGAGTCCCAGGGTTTTCAAGTCTCTATTATCACGAATTTCAATAATTGTCTCTGTGTTGTTGCTATCTTCTGCTATTTTGTTTAAAATCTCCTTATCATTTGAAGACCATTTTCTTAAATGGAATCCTGCTGTTCCTAATATGTAAGACATTTCCTTGTATATTTCTAATGCCTCCACTCTGGAATTCACGCTAACGAGTAAGTCGTCCATGTAAAATGAATTTCTAATTAGTTCACAGGTACGTGGATATTTATCTTGACAATCCACGGCTAATTGTCTGAGTACTCTTGTTGCCAAATAAGGTGCACTTGCTGTACCATATGTGACTGTATTTAATTATTTTAATTATATAAATGTATTGCTTGATAATCATTAGCTCTCCACAAGATCTGTTGATATTTACGATCATCTGGATGAATCAATATTTGCCGGTACATCATTTGTATGTCTGCACTAAGTACAAAACTATGCAATCTTAATCGTAAGACTATAGCAAATAAATCATCCTGTACTGTGGGTCCTATCAATAATGTATCGTTTAATGAAAGGTTCAAATCTGTTTTTGCCGATGCATCGAATACTACTCTGCATTTGGTAGTAGTACTACTTGATTTGAATACTGCATGATGTGGTAATATATATGACGGTTGCATCTGTTCAGTTTCTACATTGACGCGTTGTTGCCTCGTCATGTGGTTTAATTGTTCGTATTCATTCATGAATTCTACATAATTACCCTTTAAGGTTGTGTCCTTGCGAAATTTAGCTTCCAATGAATAAAATCGTTTGAATGCCATCGCCTTTGAGTTGCCTAAGTTAGCAATCTTTTCCAAAAAGGGCAATCTGACCACAAAACGTCCATTTGCGTCTCGCGTTGTGGTTTCAGAAAAATGTTGCTCACACAGTTGTTCAGTAGGTGATAAAAAACGTTTCTGTGGAATTTCTTCTAACTGCCAGAATCTTGTCAAATTCTCATCTAGAGTTTCATTTGAAATTTCTGTTGTAAAATTGCAAATTCGTTTTTTGCTTGCCTTCGATGGTATGTTAATATTACCCGTAACTACCCAGCCTAAAAGCGTTTCTTGAAATACAGGTTTATTTTCTCCTAGTTTATACTGATTAGCAAGAAGTAATTCATAAAATAAGCTTGCACCTATTAAGATATCTATGGTACCTGATTTATCAAAATTAGGGTCAGCTAACATGATGTCTTTTGGATAATCTAATGTATATTTATCAAATCCAACGGGTGGCAAATTCTCGGTGATAGTTGGTAAAATTAAAAATGTTAAAGTTGCCTTAAACTTGTTGTCCCGTGATTCGATAATTGTTTTTGTTTTCTGGGTAACTGTGGTTAATTTTTGATTTATCCCTGTTATTGGAATATGAATATCTTCGTGTTTTAACCTTAGTTTAGTACACAATGATTTTGTCATTATATTGCTCTGACTCCCTGAATCTAATAATGCTCTACATGTATGAGCCCTTCCTAGGTCATCATAAATTAAGATTTGTGCCGTTGAAAGTAAAACTAAATTACGATTTGAACTACTATGTGCACTTTGAAGTGATTGTTGATTTTCTGATTCGATTTTGTTATTATCATGTTTATTTTCTGATTTCCTTTGGTCAATATTTGTTGTTGCAGTCAAATGGCAAAGTTCTGTGGATCCATGCGTGTGCGTTTTGTTTCGTGTATGTGAGCTATTGGTTTGAATAGCAAGTTCATTTGACTCCGTTTCGTTTTGTAAATTTGTATCATTATTTTGATCTGAATTTGTTGAATGTGTATTAAAGCGTTTACGATATTCTTGATTATGTAATAAAGTATTGTGAGCCAACCCGCATTTTTTGCATTTTCCTGACCTGCAATCTCGCTGTGAATGCCCTGAACGTAAACAATTGGTACATAAATACAACCTTTTTACTTGATTGTATTTTTCTTTCGCGTTTAATTTCATAAATTCCGGACATGCATAAATGTAATGATTTTGTTTACAATATTGGCAACTCCGGTCCTGATTATATTCTGTCATGGCAAAGTTTTGTTCTGCATATGTGTACTTATAATCTTTGTTATAATTGCTCGATTGGTTTTTAATTAAACTTGGTGAACGCGACTTTTGTGTTCTTTGAGGGTATTTTTTGCTTGTTGTCTCTAATGTAAAGCATTTTTTGTTTAAAAACTTACTTAACTCATCAAAAGTTGGTATAGACCCTTCGTCGTCTAGAGAATTTTCCCATTCGCGATTAGTTATTGCGTCTAATTTTGATGTAATTATATATATTAATAATACATCCCATTCTTTTGTTGGTAGTTGCAACTTGTTTAAAGCTGATACATGATAATAAACTGTGTCAGTTAGTTGTCTCAATAATACAGGCGAGTCTTTTGTTACCGATGGTAATTCGAACAGCTGTTTGAGATGATTATTAATTATAATACGTTTGTTTTCATATCGTTTTTTAAGTAATTCCCATACAATTGCATAGTTGTCTGATGAAATTACATACGCTTGCACTAACCGTAACGCCTCATTTTTTAGACAAGATTTCAAATAGTAAAATTTTTGAATATCTGTTAAATTCACATTATCATGAATAAGTTGTTTAAAAGCGTCATGGAACGGTAACCAACCATCGTAATTTCCCACAAATACCGGTAAACTGATTGTTGGCAATCTTAAATTTGCTGTCGGATCACCCGTATTATTAGTATTTGATGAAATTGAACTTGTACTGTTTTGATTAACACTTTGTGCATTTGCATTAATAATTGATCTAGCCTTACTGATAAGCTCAAAAAAACTATCTTCTATTTCTTGCCGCTCCGCTTCTTCTGTTATATCAATGATTTCTAACTTCGTTTGCACCTCTTCGAATGTTTCGAAATGTTTTTCAAGTTTTTCTAACCTTAATTTAACTAGGTATTGATCATTTATGTTGTCACTGCTTTCTAAAAAATGTTTGAATCTCGTTAAATGGCCTTTTAATATACCCCGACTTTGTCTTAATTCTCTTATCTCGTCTTCTTCTGTCATTTTGTGTTTTGTATATATGTATATATACGTAAATGAGTGTATTTATTTTATGAATAAGATTGCTCGATTCAGATTGAATTTTATGAGGATATTAAATATGTAAGGAAAAAAGGACTCACCAATGTTTTTTGCTGCTTCTTTATCGTGATCGTATGTACGTGTCGTTGTTTTTTTTGCTGATGTATGCGGTTCGTCTGGACCAAAAATATGTTCGTGTGTATGTAATCGCTGAGTGGACTGTATTTGTTTTCTTCGAGGTTCACATTGGTGTAAATGAATAACTAGTCTTACTTATGAGGTATATTTAATATTTATGTTTCAATGGTAATAATAACACTTGCTAGATTGACATTACATTATTCATTTTCGTTCACTGCGCGCATGCGCCTACTTCCTCCCTGGTGGTTAAAAATAAAAATAAAAATGCTGTAACAATATGTGTGTGTGTTTTATATTAATAATTGCACATAAATATATGATTATTATATAAATATCTGTATATAATTAATACCAGAACCTGACTACGCGGTATAACTATTAGATCTATTTCCATAATGTTGTTTATGATATATTAAGAGACTTGAAACTGTACTTCTTGGTAGTCTAATTAATAAGGTAGATCTCTGGTAAATGGCAGGTTTGAGCCTTGTTCCAAAGCAGAAATTTTTAACGAGTTTCTATGATTATAGTTAAAGATGGTATAGTAGAAAATACTAATTTTCATTATTTTTCCATCGTGAAGCGCTTAATTATAGGTTTATATATAATTATTAACATCAAAAACTGACTGTGCGATATAACTATTAGATCTGTTTCCATAATGTAATTTATGGTATATTAAGAGACTCAAAACTATACGGCTTGGTTATCTAATTGGTAAGACCGCTGTCCAGTAAACGGCATGCTTGATTCTTGTTCCAACGCAAAAATCGAATTGAAAGCTTGAAACTGTACTTCTCGGTAGTCTAATTAATGAGGTAGACCTCTGGTAAACGCCAGGTTTGAGCCTTGCTCTAAAGCAGGAATTTTTAACGAATTTCTGTGATTATAGTTAGCGATGGTATAGCAAAAAATACTAATTTTCATTAATTATATGTTTATATATAATTATTAACATCAAAAGCTGACTTCGCGATATCACTATAGCTGTTTCCAAAATGTATTTTATGGCATATTAAGAGACTCTCAACTGTACTGCTAGGTGGTCTAATTGGTAAGGCAGCCGTCTAGCAAAAGATGGGTCTGAATCCTGCTCCAACGCGGAAATCTTTAATTAAATTTTGTGACTATAATCGACGACGATATAGCAAAAATACTAATTTTCATTAATTTTCCACCGTGAAGCGGTTAATTATATATTTATATATAATTATTAATATCAAAAACTGACTGTTCGGTATAACTGTTATATCTGTTTGCATATCGTAATTTATGGAATACTAAGAGATTTCAAGCTATATTGCTTGGTAGCTTGGTGATTAGTAAGGCAGACGTCTAGCAAACGCCAGACACAGGTTCGAGTCTTGCTTCAGCGTAGAAATTTTTAATTAGTTTCTACGATTATAATCAACCATGGTATAGCAGAAAATACTAATTTTTAGATGTTTTATAGTTTAGTATATTTTTCTGCTAGTCGAAGGTCAAACTTAAACTTTGTCAACTATAATGAAAATCAACATGTATACGAAAATAGTAATTTACATTTTTCCGTAAAGGTACAAGAGGAAAATACATTTCTAAAATTTTTAAATAATTTGTTGGGGGAAAGACCTTTTGTTATAATTTAATTTAGTTTCTTGAACGATTTAAATCTTTTTCTAGAGAAAATTACATATTAATTACTTGTTAGTTCTGTTGCCATAATGGGAATCGTTTAAGTTTATGAACAAATTATGTAAATGACGCAACAGTACTAATATGTAATTAATGTTTTTTGCTTAAACGAAAAATAAAGGAAATTATTTGTACTTAAAAATTTATTCCTAGTTTAATAAAAGTAAAAGAATGGATTATATATAATGGATTATGGCAAGTGCATTTACAACTGGGAAACTCAATTGTTTGGGAATATACAAGAGTAGTGTGAATTACCTGATTCTACCTACAGATTTGATATAAAATGCAGACTCCATATCATACATTCTTACGATTTAGGAACCTCTAAATATATTAATAAAGTAGAAATATTATGTTACTTTGCCTATCTATATCGCATTAGTTAGGGAAAATTAAATAATTACAGAAAAAGAAAAATGTTAAATTTATTTTAGCACACTGAATCGAATCGGTTAGAAATATGTATGTATGTAATATTTGAATAAATTATATACATATATACTCGTATCCCATATTTTGTGTTTAAGACGACTGGTAGCGTAATAGTAAGTTACTGCCTTATCACACCGAGGATGTCGGAATCAAGTCCGCCTGCTGTCGGGAAAGATTTTTCCGTAGTTTTCTTTCGTGGTTTAAGTGAATGCCGATAGCCAAAGGGTTTAAGTCACGCCATTAGCGCTGGCGTAATAATGACTCTTCCAAAGCTCCCAGTAATTGACATTAAATTGATGGGAGATATAAAGGCATAGGCTATTATTAATTAGTACATTTATATTTTGTCTTTAATCCCATACAAATACATCGTTCTATCTAATACTTTACATCAAATTCACAGGAATATATCAAAACATTACTTTCACCTCAACAATGAACGCACTTCAGAAAGGAACTACACAGCATTGGTGTACTGTAATTTCATATGGTAACAAAATTAGTAAAATAGAATGCCTTTTCGAAGAATGAAGGTGCAATCATTTGAAAATATTATGACTTTATTTGCCTGAAATTGATTTTTAGTCTTTCACAATGGGCGCAATTTTGAATCAATAATTTGTTAAAAATATAGCAAACAATGCTCATCTATGAGGATGATTTGGCGTGAAGTGAGACTAATTCCATCATTTTTATACTGAATAGTAAACTTACAGCAGTGTGAATGAAGTGTAAGTAAAATACAATAACTTAAACGGAAAATCCCAAAATGTATAAATTCGTAATTTGTAGTATAGTCAATATTTATTCTTTAATCGATAAAAATCTAAAATCTTGGCAAATATGCGGTAAGCATTCGGTGACAATGCTTTTTCAAAATATACAATTTGTCGTCAGGGTACACGATTTAAACCTGAAGATATGAGGTGGCGTGCGACAAGAATCATCAAAATCTGTAACGATTCTGGATGTCGTGAATAACATCAATGATATTGTTTTCAACGACCACAGAATTGGTATCAAGGATATAGCTAGTATCTGAAGCATATCAATTGCAGATACATAAAATTTTATGTCTAAAATTCTATATTCAAACTGTTGCAAATCTTGAAGTGTGATTAATAACCTAAAAATGCGAATATTATACTATGACTTAAAACTACCTAACGAAAATAAGTTGATCTGTTGTATTTATTTAGGTTGATAAAACTTGAATTCGTTACTATGTTCCTGAATTGAAATGATAATTTTACCAGTATATACGTAGTAGTCGTCTCTCGAGAGAATCCAATACATTTATATCGCCGGGAAAAATACTGGCTACGATCTGATACGTAGACTTCCGCGGTCGTGGTCCTTACTATCTTCTTCTGGGCCACCGGACTGGAACCGCGTCACTGGTATAAGGTGGCAGTTATACCAGTGACGCGGTTCCAGCCCGGAAGCCCAGAAGAAGGTAGTACTGGCTACGATTTCTTTTGGATTCGAAGAATATAATATTCAAAATCTTTTTTGCAAATGCTAGCTGATTAATGGATTGTATCAAGTCTCTCTACTAGACAAATTGAAGAAAGAAATTTTTGAGAAACGATCTGGAATAGTTCGTAGAAAATTTTTATTTATCACAATAACGCGACTTCTCACACCAGCTAGATTTTTCGTAAAATTTTATCAATTTTAAATTAGAGTTGAACCACATCCACTCTATTCGTCCATTCTAGTTCAAATTATTCTTCAAATCCAAACCGTTCCTTAGTAGTGAAACGTTTGTATTGGATGAAGAATTTATGTGCAGCAAATGAACAGTATTTTAGGAAAGATCATTACATAAATGGCATAATTTCAACATCAATTCAACATCATTCAAGTGCGTTAAAGTGAACGGGATATATGTTGAAAAGTGCCTTTTTTAATTTATTTTCATAAATTAAAAAAAATCATTATTGAAGATTACTATATCAATTTAAGAACATGCACAACCACAATTTTGTTGAACACAGGAAAATTGTTGTAATGCATTGTAGCAGCAAACTGTTTAAGAAACATAAACTTTAAAAGGAGCGACGAAATTATAGAGAATTATTGTCTTTGAAATAGATATTAGATTTATATTTTTATGATTCTTACTGTTCTATGCATTACATTTAAACTTCTCATAAAGTTACTTGGTGTGACACGGTGCGTTGCCCTGATGCCAGACTTTTTTTATAGGCTATTTCAGGTATTTTTTGAGAAACTGCTTCATTTAATTGTTAACCTTTTGACGTTTAGTCTTTTGTGAAGTACTCCATAAAAATTATGCTCCTAAATATTGAATTGTGAGTATGTATTTTGGAACTCTCTGTTTAGACGCTTCATTCGTACTGCTGCAACTATCAAATCGAATGTTTTCATTTGCCTATTAAAAATATTATTTTGTACATAATATTGAGCAGCTGTATTGTATTTTATACAGATTGAATGAAGTATGTCTCAGCCCGTAACTCCTTTATTTATTATTGAATTAAAAAAAACTGAAAGTTGTAAGAAAATGTTTTCCAAACACTGTAAAGTACGCAATGTAGATCTATTACACACTGGAAACCTTTTACCGATATTGTGAGATAGAAGCTGGCTTTGTCGGTCAATACATTTATGTATTGGTTGAGAGAGGGAGATATGATATTATTCATTATTTTTTCTGTATCGAAATGATATGACAAACGCTATGAAGGAATTTCATTAATAACACAGAATCTGCCTGACGATTGGTCTATCCATGAAACATATGTAGTAGATAGGGTGTTATTAATAATAGAATGATTCCTTTTAACATTCTTTAATTGGCATAAAGCCGAGTACGCAAGTTTCTGTCTATTACACACTGGAAACCTAGTTTACCGATATTGTGAGATAGAAGCGTTTCTCGCTTTGTCGGTCAATACACTTATGTATTGGTTGAGAGAGGGAGATATGATATTATTCATTATTTTTTCTGTATCGAAATGATATGACAAACGCTATGAAGGAATCGTTCATTAATAACACAGAATCTGCCTGACGATTGGTCTATCCATGAAACATATGTAGTAGATAGGGTGTTATTAATAATAGAATGATTCCTTATAACATTCTACTGTAAAGTGGTAATCTTTTTTTCTTTAGTCTGGTGGATAATTTTTTTCTGAATCTAATGATATTTATTTAGTTACCATTTGATGGATAATTGATAAACAAACAAATTTGCACCATGTACCAGCTTTTCATAAAAAAATTTAAGTATAAAAATTAGAACATGAATAGCGGCAAATTCAGCAAGGCATCCTAGATCTTTTATTTTATCATTCTATTATCTGATAATTTACTCACTGCCATAAAAATCGAAATCACGACTAAAAAAGTCAGTGACATTTAATGGCAAAAATAAAATTAAATTTACAATAATAATCAAAATAAAAACAAGTTAGAGACAACTAACAAACAACAAATCTACTATTGAATAAAACCGTCATGCGGTTTTAGATTTATTTAGACCCTCCTAAAGCGTCAAAGGCCGCATTTTATATTAAATTACAAGGTATTTCTCAACAAATGTTAGCAATCTTCTACCTCATGATTAATTTGCTTTCAGAGCTAAAAATCTAGTGGTGTAAGTAGTGCCGGATTAACCACCAACAGAAATGGCAAATGATACAGGCTCAGCGCATCTCTAATACATTATTATAATTTTGGTATCTTTTTAAAGCGAGCGCTAGCTATACTACATCATGCATTACGTGCAGTAATTTGGAAACTCCGCAAAATTTTCAGAGGAATTCCCTAATGTACAAGATATTAAGAGAGTGAAGTACCATTTATCTAGTGATTGCCGAATTTACCGACTGATGAAAACATGAAGTATCATATAAGGTAAGCTATTTAATAAGTTCATAATTTTTCCATATTAAAAAAAAGCCATGTAGGTTCTACGTCTTAGTGAGAACTGTTCAGGATAGCCGCAACGTATTATAGATTTAATAGATATAATTCTTGCTAAAATTTGCTACAAGCCCCACGCTGGCTTAATCAGGCGCTTGGTGTAAGATCTGGGAAGTACGCACGCTATTGAGTTGGTATATTCATTCTTATCCATCAATTTGTTATTTAACCAAATGACATTTTGTTGAAAAATCGTAGTTCATGATATTGTTCCTGATTAAGACTATTATTTATAAACAACACATTGACACAGAATCTTTTAGTAAAGTTTTTTCAACGATAATTCCTAGAATTTTCCTGTTTCTAATACAAATTAATGTTTCTGTTCCATTATTGGTAAAAGTGAATTTATTGGCCCAAATAATTTTTCTATAGAATGTTCGGTCGCGTTGTTACATGTTAAAGCTATAAGACCTTTCTTGCCAACATATCTATTGTTTGCACGTTTTGAGAAACTTAAATTTATGCTTTATAAATACTCTGCGTACAGTTTGATTTGATGTTCCAATCTCTCCAGTTGAAAATGCAGATTTTTGTGTGCCCTATGATTACACAGGCCAACACACATTTTGGTGCCTGCGATTTTTTAACTGTTCCTGGGTAGTTTTTGGATGCAGAATGTAAAAAAGTTCTCAGATTTGGTCTATCAGATCTAGTTTTTGAGATTTTATTAAAAAATTGTGTATATATTTTACGCTATAAGTGTTATAATATATAATATTACTATTGACAGTTAAAAAAACAAAGACACATGGATTTAAGTATTTATTGCAAAAACTTAATTTACATAATTACATTAGTCACTAATCACATAAAAATTTTCTTTTATACGACTTTCTAGAATGGAGTTTACTAGGGCAGTCTCGCTGAAGGCTCCAGCAGTAGTCCGCCATCATGTGGCTATCCCATCGTCCTTGATAACGATCTTCCATAGTTTTAATATCCTGATGGAATCTTTCCCCCTGTTCTTCACTACAATCACCTAAGTTTTTTGGAAAATGATCTAGGTGGCTGTGGAGGTAGTGAACTTTTATACTCATCAGTTGCCTTATTTGAGGACCATCAAATATACCAGCTTTTAGTTTTTCCGTGCTAATGCCAGGAAATTTACGTGATAAATACCCAAAACAATTTCCATCTCGATTTAAAGCCTTCACAAATTGCTTCTTTAAGCCTAGCTTGATATGCAAGGGCGGAAGTAAGATTTTTTCTCTTGCAACCAAAGGTTCGTTGATCACGTTTTGTTTTCCTTGAATCATGACATCCCTTGAAGGCCATTTTTTTTAACCCAGTGCTCATTTTTATCTCTGCTGTCCCAAAGACTAATTACATTCTGGGAAATTTCTATTTTGACGATTAAGTACATATTTATCTCTTTATTTGTTGTCCTTTATCAGAAAAAAATATCAATTAACCTGTAACCTGTATCTCAAAAACTAGAGCTGATAGAAAAAATCTGGTGGCATTTTTGGAATCAGCACATTAAAAACATCTAAAATCAGATGTTAGATTTCCGGCACCAAATTTTTTTTTTCATTTTGTTACCCTGTGTTATCCATTCTTCAAGAGCCATTGCAACTCAAATTTTCTTCGAGTCGTCTAATTTGGAACTTCTGTTTTCGGAAAGCGGCCACAATAAACCCAAACGACTTGATTTCGATTTTTATTTCATTCAAAGTACACTTCAAACATATTGGTGAAACAATTATTGTTATTTACGATTAGGATGATATCGTAATTTTCCAAAAATTATTGCTTTAAAATTGCAAGTTGCAATAATTTTTGAATTGACGTTTATATGACATATTGGTCGCTATTTCTGTTATTATTTTTAACGGCACTCTTGAAAATTTCATAATAAGCTTATAAATGATTGGAGATAATTCCACTTTTTTATCTAATAATAACTAAATGAACGTCATTAGATCCAGAAGAAATTTCTTACCATATTAAATAAAAAGAAGGTTTCTATCCTTAAATATTCACCACAACGTTGAAAAAAGTTGGAATTATTGCACTTTGTAGAGTTTTCTACTTATTTTATTTATGGAAATTGGATAATAAATAAAAAATGTTACTACTTTTTGAATCAACATACCCGACGTTACGGTGGGAAAACAGGGCAACTCAAGGACCAATAGAGCTACGGCCTTGAGAAAATAGAAATAACACCAGCCATAATTTTGCTCTTGGCGCCCTTTCCTTTTTTTTACATCTTAGCTCAATCCTGAGCTTGCGAACCCCGACCTTCGCAACAGTAGCCGTTTTTTATCATATATATATATATACTCTTATGGTTTTTTTATTTTACAAAATACAATGATTTAGAAAAATTAGTTTTTACTATTTTCTTCATTTTATGCTCATTTTTGCATATTTAAATATATACACATTAATAAAGATAAGTTGTATTTTTCCCTAATATTTAATAATAATAATAATAATAATATTTATTGTATGCGAAATGTTATAAAAACATAGTATGTAAATAAAAATATTGTAAAAGCGTAAAATTGTTAAATATTAGGAAAAACAATAAAAAAATGGTCACGTTCGAAGAGAATCCTCCCACCGTATAACAAACTTTAGAAATTAAGTAAAGCTTTGATTTTTTCAAATTTGGTAATTATTCACATTCTTTTCAGTATCCGGAATTATGTTGTACAAACGTCTACCCATATGCATAGAGGACTTTTTGTGGCCCATGAACGTATGCGTCACAACAACTAAGCTATCCTTGGTTCTGGTGTTATAACTATGCAAGTTGTTTCCAATTTTAAGTAAACTTTTATTGAGAAATACGTACTGCAGCAACTTTTATATAACATATATATATATATATATATATATATATATATATATATATATATATGTAAATGTAAGTAATGGATTATCATGATGGATTCGTCGACAAATATCCATTGTCCCGGGATTAAAGATGACCCGCAGAATCCTTTTCTGAATATAAATGTGCATATTGCAAAATAAATGGCATTTAATCTCGCACATACAACGTTAGTATGCAAAATCAAATTCAAATTCTAATCCACATTAATTCCTAAAAATGTGGACATTAAAGTAGATTCAAATGCATAGTTCCTAAAGTTTATAGTAATTTCTATTACTTAATTTATGATTAAATATAATTTAAATTATTTTTTTCAGTGCTAATGATTAATTTGTTTTTATAACAGCAACTATGAAAATCATGGAGAACTTTTTCCAAATTGTTGTCCAATATACCCGTACTCTCGGCAGATACAACAATTGAAGTATCGTCAGCGTATAAAAATACTTTTACACAAGAGATGTAATTCGGAAGATCATTGATAAAAAGTATAAATAGTAGAGATCTTAATACTGAACCCGTATTTTGCAAGTAAATATTTGAAGATACGCTATTAATCTTAAGCTGAATTTTTCTATGAAAAGATATGATAACCAATTATTATGTTTCCCCTAAACCCAGATTATATAACTTATCTATTAAAATGGCGCGATCAACAGACTCGAATGCTTTGGAAATGACAAAGAAAGATGCAGTCACTTTCAGTTTTTGGTTAAGTAAATCATTTATACACTGAACAAAATTAGGACAGCTGTTTCTCTAGGAAAATCTTGTCTACAACCATGTTGACTGCTAAAATAGCAATTATCAATGATCTCAGAGTTATCTTTTTTAAGAATAGAAACAATTTAACAATTAAAAATAGGAATAACATAATAGAGCAAATGTAACGAACTACCTGAAACCTTTATAAAATATATAAACTTGGTAGAAGTGAATAGCAAATGGATAATAAAAAATGAAAGAAAAAAGTAAAAGGTCAAGAGAATTAGAAAAATTAAGGAACTTAAATAATTTCAATACAATAAAAACTTTTTCTTTAGAAGGTGAAGAAAGAAATTATGTTGTACATAAATATTTGTGTTGTATTATAATATAGTTATTAGTTTTTTGCAAGGAAAAACCAGCTCTTCAAAGGCCAATATGTTAATAAAAACAATCATCTAACCTTTCGGTAAGTAATAAGAAAGCTTCAACACATCTAGTAATAACTATATTTAAATAAAATCGTTGGTTATATACACAATAATTTAAATAATTTTATAGTTTATAGAAATTTCTACAATAATTTTTCAATCAAAATAGAAGTATTTAATAATATAATATACATACACTCTTCAATAAAATACTCGTATTTTCAGCCATTATTTCTGTAGGAAGGCATAAAAGAAATAGTTATACATTAATAATATCGTATGATAATTCTGAGAAATAGGATGATCGCACCTTTTACTTAAGCCATTACCATAAACTATTACATGAAGAAATTGCAGGACATGCAGATCTACGTGCTTCGGATGCTCTTAAATATTCTCTGATTCCTAGGAAACGAAACTTTCTTTAGTGAAACTTATTTAAAGGCTGTCCTCTCTCCAAAGAAATCGTGAAGTTATGATTATAGGATCCCATGGTCACACCAGAGAACAAGAAAGTTTTAATGCGTTCGAAAACGTAGGTGATTCTTGAGTAGATTTTAGCGACATATAATGTGCTAAAATAGTTATTTTAGTAGTTATTTTCTCTATTTACATTTTAGTCGGTGTTACTAATTACTCAATTCACCTTTCATCTGAAAAAAATCTTTCTTTTGTTTTTTCGTTCTTTGAATCTTAATCGTGAATGGCACGCGCCATCCACGATTAAGCATATTATATGCCGCTAAAATCTACTTAAGAATCACACTAGATTAATTTTTAACATCAACAGGAGCTTTATTATTTATTAAGAATTTTTTTAGAATGAATGCAGACGTATTACCACAGATACTTTGATTAAAATCCGCGAGGAGTTTCAAAATAGACTTCGCTATTTTATTGCGCAAATTTTGAGCATTTAATAAAGCAATTTTTAATTTAGTAGTAAATAAATTCGTTTCGTTAGCACATTTTTCATTGCAACTTGCGAATCTATCAACCAATTTCTCGTCTTTTGGCTCGGTTGGGTAGGAAATTTTATGCTCTTTTCAACAATGTGTCACTCTACGTGGGGTGGGGGGGGGGGGCACGATTTGACAGATCAAATAGAACTTGGCTGGTGGAGATAGGGTGAATGACAGAATTCTTTCAAATGTATAATTAAACTTTACCTTGAAATCTACAAAGGGTACTAGGAAAGCTTTGCAATATAACGCAACCGTGAATCGTAGGAAACTGCTTGTTGCTGCATGTTGAGACATGCTCATACGTACATAGTAGCCGCCGCGCCATGTCGATGGGCTCAGTTATTCATTAGCTGTGAGAGTGTAAAGTGCTTGCGATGGCATCGTGGTCACAAAATGAGATAAGGGCAGTTTTGCGTTATAATTTCGTGCGTGGTTTAAACATAGACCAGTGCTTCGAAGAAATGACTCCTGCACTAGGTGATATTTGTCCACATCGCACAAGGATATTCAGGTGGTATAGAGAACTCCGAAGGGGAAATATAACTGTGGAGGATGCTGAGTGACCTGCAAGGCCACGAACGTCACTTACGGAGAAAAACGTTCCTACTGCGAGGAAAATGCTTGGCGAGGACAGGCGAGTGACCTGCCAACAGATAGAGGGTACTTCGGGCCTAAATGCACCAGCAACTCGTTCGATTCTGCATGATCATTTGCACGTGAAGAAACTTTGTTCTCTCTCGGTGCCGCATCGGCTGACTGAAGAGCAGATGACACGATGTGTGACCGGGAGATGCTAAAAAGATTAATAAGGGACAATCTCGGTATATGAATAACATCGTGACAGGTGACGTGACTTAGCTGTACTATTACGATGTGCCGACTAAAGCTCAAAACAAAGTTTGGGTCTTTGATGATGAGGACACACCAGTAGTTATCAGAAAATTCCGCTCTGTAAAGAAGAACATGTATTTTTCAAATCGAGTGCAATTGTGGAACGCGTCGTTTCGGACACACAGAAGGCAGTCACAGCTAAGTGATATACTGAACAGTGCCTGCTTAAAGTCATTGGATCTATGAAGATCCTGCGGCCAAAGTCAAGAATGGACACCTGGTTCCTCCATCACGATAATGCTACAGCTCACCGCGACAAAGCCTGCACCGAATATTTGGCCACGACAGGATTGAAACTTCTCGAGCACCCTCCCTACAGTCCAGATCTTGCTCCCTGCGACTTTGCACTGTTCCCGCATGTGGAAATGAAGCTAAAAGGGAGGCGGTTTTCCAGTGATGTGGATCTTCTGCCGGCTTGGGACAACGAGTGTGCTTTACTCCGTTGTGAAACTTGGCAGAACCGATTTAAGGATTGGTTTCGGAGGATGGAGAGGTGTATTTAGTGCAGAGAAAATTACGTTGAAAAAATTAAATAAACAAAGCTGTATT
The DNA here is from genome assembly GCA_031893035.1 of Dermolepida albohirtum. NCBI lineage: Eukaryota > Metazoa > Arthropoda > Insecta > Coleoptera > Scarabaeidae > Dermolepida > Dermolepida albohirtum. Next base: position 90,791 of record JAVIWB010003017.1, on the reverse strand, counting down.
GCAAAACTTTCCTGGTACCCTTTGTAAATTGATGTATTTTTTGTCGATTTATTTCACCGAAAACTGCAAACTCTTAGAAGATTCAGTGTATAGAAAATACGCAACGATCCCAGGCCATTCCTGGGAAAGATGCCAAAGCGAAAATCGAAAGTTCCACTTTTAAACTTACAGTTAGTTCCACTGTCTCACAGACACAGGCAAGTTTTAAGTATTTAGCAGCTATACTATAACCATCATTAGAAAATATGTTTAAAGTGTTGACCACCTTATTGATCTGATCAAGTAATAAAATTTTGCTGAAATGGATATGTTAGAAAATTTCGATGTATAATCATTCTTTTTCCCAATTTTCTACGGAAGAAGCTGATATCACGTTAGCAGGCTAATTATAAATTTAATTTTTCTTTGTAATCTCTGGAGTATAGATTTTGATATTAAACGGTGCTTAAATCGTTTACGGCAAGAAAGCCACATACTCTAAACCCGGTTTCGTAGTTGTACCTCAACTTTTTCATGATTTTTACCGTGAATAACTTTGTATAAAATTAGCAGGCCATGTAGATTTTTAAAGACAAAATTTTGGGGTAAAAAATTTGGATAACATGGATAGATTATCTATAAATTATCCATATAGTATATTTTCGGTTAAGTGATAGATTATTACTAATTCAACAGAGGTGGTTTTACATTTCAGCAACTACTTTGCAACAAGGAAAATGTTATTAGTGTAATTATATTAAAGTTCATTAATTTATATATTTATTTTTGCATTGATTGGACAATATGGAGATAAGTAACCGTTTGAACATAATAGTTCCATTTTAAATATGCAATATACTTTACAGAACAACTTTTTTGTTTACGAATAAATGGGGAAATTTTTATTTAAATGGATTAGTATTTACAGATTGCGTAAAATTGCCTTGTTCCACTTTTGGCCATTTATCTGGTTTAACATAATAGTCGTGTTATACTTACATTTTCACGAACACAGAAAGTTATAAAATAATTACATGCGGGTCAAAAGGTTTTTTCCTGTCTAAAAATACCGTAAATTATTATTCGAAAATATTACGCTTAAACATGGTTCACTTAAAAGAAAGAAAAGCAATATATTTCAAAGGCGAAATTGTTGGAAAAATGCGTTTTTATTAATTCTCAAATTGTTGAAAATGCACGGACAATATCTATTATTACAGATTTAACAACAATTATATAGCTACACTGAATCACAAAACATTATTCCTTTGAAGCATGACTAATATATCATTAATCTATTAGCCATGTTGAGCATTGTATTGTATATTAGGTCACTATTTATCTTTTATTTGCGACATTGGAAGAATAATACCTATACTGTTTCTCTACATTGAGATGTACAATTTTAGATAATTACTAATTTTAACTTAATAAATATTCATAAGTAAAGGTAAATATCCTATTAAAAAGAGAATGTCATAGATCAAAATCGGAAATCCATGTTATTTGATAAATACAAATACTATTGTAGTTCGCAACATTTGAATAACTTTTAGTATTGCCACAATAATGAGAGCTTACTCAGTGACTGTATTCTTGCAAATATAGGAGACGAATAAATACATAGTGCTGACTATTCTTTTATCACAGATGAGAAGTGATTACTTTGGAACAGATAGATTTATGTATAGACTTATATGCCGAGAAATAACGGCTACATAAGAAAATATATTGTTTAATTTCGTTTGGAAATAGGTCTTCAACGCAGAAGGCTTCAAAATATCTTTAGACTAAAGGTTTCTAAACAGGTGCGTCAAGAGAATTGAACCAGTAGTCTAAAATAATGCTTTCTGATGTCGCCAGATTTCTTTTCGTATATGCTAGTGATTGAACACTTATTAGGTTTAGATATTAATTTTAATAATTTACTGTCTAAGAAAATATACACTCCAATAATAGAACGAAATAAAATAAATTTACTTGTTTGAAAATATCTCAGATTCATACAGTAATGTCTAACTGATAATAACTATATTAAATGCATTTTAGAAATTACACACAATAATTTTACGATATACTTCCAAACGAAATGACCTTACCTCGATAATTGTAAGAATATCCCAATTGCTTGAATAATTTAAACTCTTGCAGGATATATTACTTCAACTTTAATATAGACACTTTATAAATCGTCGCTGGACTTTTTGAAGGCTCGTTATATGTATTTCCTTATACGGATATTAAATTAAGAATGCATACTCTAATCTTGATTTAACATGTGAGTAGTATAATATTTTGTGTATGGTAATGTCATTGAATGATTAATAATTACGAAACCCAGAATTTTCATAGCTAAAGCGGTAATTACTTTTGTGATCAATTAAGGTAAATCTGCTGCTAAAATGTACATTTAGATCTTATACAATAAAAATCGATTCAAGTCAAATTAACATTAGTGTAGGCACAGTAGATCGGATGTAATTTCCTAGTAAAACTAATAATATTACTTCTTTATATTCAATTGTTATAATTTGTTATTATTATACCAATGTTCTATTTTATAAATTTGATCTTGAAGTCTTTTGCAGTCACTTAATGATAGTTGGTTGTAAAAACTTTAAGACCATCGGAGAAAGCACAGCGATGGCTGTTAATTGACTTAAGCAGATCATTAAAGATTTGTAAGATCAGCATAGGGTCCAGATTTGATCTTTGAGATACCCCGAATATGCGTAGAATATATATGATGAAAATACATTATATTTAACATATTGTGATCTGAACACATGGTGTAAAGGAATAGATTTTAATAGTGACTTATAGTCTAAAGCAAATGTGGGCAACCACCGGTCCGCGGGCCGAATCTGGCCCGCTGTAAGATTTGATCCGGCCCGCGAGACATTGTCGTATTATTTCATGTCTGATATCTATCGCTAAAAATTATGAACACTACTTTAAAACATTACTTTAAAATGAACTACTTTTAAACGCGACCCGCGAACGTATTTGCACATTAAAGTTTGGCCTACAACATATCAAAGGTTGTCCATACCTGGTCTAAAGGCTGTTTGCCTATTTGCGATATATATAAATAAACTAAATAAAACACTGAAAAATTGTATACACATTGCGGAAATTTTTTAAAAAATTGACTGCCTCCGATTTCATGTTTACCGAATATGTATCTTGATCACTAGATGACAGAGAATAATGATATTTGAACCTATTAACATGCCTTAAATTTTATTATGGAAGTACATATTAAATGGAACCCATATAAATAATGTGTTATAATTAATATCCGTTTCCATAATTAAATTTATAGCATGCTAAAAGATTTAAATATTCCTCTGTGGTCTAGTTTTCTACCTAATTTAATTTTAATTTCAGAAATGACATGTGCTGAATAATCATTTGAGGTGCGTTTCCTCAGGGGCAATATTTTAGAAAAAGATAGTAAATATTTAAAAGCATATTATAATTTGGAGAAGTGCCCTAATAAATGGATTACAATCATTCATAAAACAATCTAAATTCTGTGAAGTTCATTACAGACTATTTTAGCTTTATAATAACATTAATAACATCAATAATATTAAACGCCTATTGCAATGGACATTAGAAGGACATGAGTTTTACGACCGTGCTTGCAGAACGATTTAAGAACTTGACTGATGGCATTCGCCTAAACAAAAAAAGAAAACTCCTGCTAGACTTCGACGTGATAAGCTGGCAATTTACAGCAGACCTATCGCCCGCCCATGTGTAAATAATTGACCTATATACATACCTACTTCCGGAATTTCGTTACAAAACGAAATTTTAGTCTAAAGTACGAGAAGATATACAATTTTTTCAAATATATATATATATATATATATAAGTATTTATAAATGAAAAATGTAATTTGTCTTTTTTGATTTTATAAATGAACAGATGTGTCCTAAATATGAAAGAGAAAAGAGAAGACGATGTAGTTTTCGAATGCATCCATTTAAAAAGAAATGAACTGGCATTAGTAGGTATGATAGAGAAAGTTGTGATGAAACGCTTTATTTTATGTTTCCGAAAATAGAAATTGTTGTATTGCATTTATGAAGAAAAAATTCAAATCTTGTGTATTGATGTAGCAGATAGTTCTTGGTAAAACATGGTATATCTAAATTTAACATAAATAAAATAACCACTTGATTTGTTTCAAAATATTTTATTAGAGTCTTCTGGCAATTTTATTTGGATGTGATTTACTTTTGCTTTCAAAATCAACACCATATCTCTGTATAAATAATATTTTTACTTTAAAGTAATTGTACAGACTATAATACTTTTAATATAATAATACCAATATTCATCTTCCGCGGGTTATAGAGCCATATAGGAATTTTCGACTTGAGTAGTAATGGTTAATAAGTAATAATAAAGCACATAGACCCTAAGCTTAACAAAACTACTTATTTAACATTTATACACGGTCTCTCTCAGAGAAAACGGAACTTTTTTAAAATACAAGGAAAAGCTTACTAATTTGGTAAAATTCATTTAATTTATTCAAAGTAGTCGCCTTCGGCTTCAATACAACGTTTTGCACGATCACTTAACATGTCGAATGAATTTTTAAGTTCGTCTTTAAGGACGCCCTTCAAGATCGCTGTCGACACCTTTTTAATGGCTTCGACGTCGACATAAAGCTGTTCTTTCATCGGCAAATGTAGTTTGGAGAACAGATAGAAATCACAAGCGGCCAAATCCGGTGAATAAGGTGAATGGTTAAAATGCCATTTGTAGTTAGGAAATCAGTGATAAGCGTCGAGCGATGAGATGGTGCATTATCATGTAATAAATGCCAGCTACCATTTTCACGATATTGAGGACGCACATGACGAATACGCGCCAAAACACGCTTTATAACACCAAGATAATATACAGCATTGACTATTTGACTAGTTAGTATAAACTCATTGTACACTAAGCCTTTCGAATTATAAAAATAAATCAACATTTTCTTCACTTTCGACTTCTCCAAACGGTTTTTTTCATTTGTGTTCATACTGAACACCACGTCTCATCGCCAGTTACAATAGAATACCTGAAGTTTTAGTCCATTTTTGAGTCTTTAATCAAGTCTGTACAATGTTGAATTCAGTTAGCTTGTGTGGTACAAACCTTGCACAAATCTTTCTTAGTCCCAAATGCTGTGTCAAAATGCGATGAATTAAATCTTTGGAAATACTTGATTCTATTTCCACGTACCGCAATGAGGTTTTTGGCTCATTTCTAATAAATTCACGCACAAGTTAGATCTTTCCGTAACCACAAACTTTTTTGCACCAGGATGTTCGTCGCCATTTATGTCCATTCGACCGTCTTTAATCGCTTACACCACTCATACATACTCGTACGTGATAAACACGCATCGCCATATATTTGTTTTATTAAATTAAACGTTTTAGTAAACGATTTATCGAGTTTCAAACAGAACTTCATATTTGCTCTTTGTTCAAAATTCATTTTTCGACCAATACCAAATACACACTGTTACTTTATGCGCAATTTCTCTGCTTCTAATAATCCAAATGTCATAATATGTTCAAATAATATTGTGATGGATCTACTTTACCGACGCATATTTTTTTAATAGATGGCGCCACTAAGAATTACTATTTTAAGAAAGTACCATTTTCTCTGTGACAGATTGTGTATATGGGAACAAATCTTAAAATCATTGAAATGTTTTGAACATTTCGCGTAATGATTGATATAAGCCTTGTGTAATTTTTAAGATGACGTGTTTGTGCTAATTGATAAGGTAAGGCTGTAGTTGCGGAGATGATGCGCTTGTGATGATTGAGAAAGTAAGATTTGGGTATGCGCTTATGACGATTAGAAAACAAACTAGTTGAAGTTTACAATGTTAGTAGGAAGGAAACCTCGCATAAATTAAAATTTAACAACACAATATATTATTGTTATTACTAGTTAAGGCAATCATGAATGCCTTAACTAGTAATAATGATAATATAATAATCGAAATAGATCCAAGGGAAAATAATGTGCTGCTTGAGCATTTAAATTTTATGTTGTGCCTTGAGTCTTAATATTTATAATTGGGAAAACCAAAGTATTAGATATTCTTACTGAACGTCATAAATACAAAAATGGAAAGATTAGAGTATAAAGTTTACAGTTCTTTGCAGTTTAGTTACAGTAAAAGATTTTTAGAAATAATTGTAGATATACATTTTGAAAAGATTTTAAGAACGCCCAAACTATAATGATTATCCAAGAAACCAAGGACAATAAATATACTAATACTATTATGACTTGTTTCAAAGATAAAGTAATATAATATGAACAAAAATCTATAATATATAATATTTATAAATATAAAATAAATTTATGATATTAAATCAGTTCGTAAGTTTCTTAAACAGTAACACTAGAAAATAAATTATGCTAGAAAGTTACCAATGGTAGTAAGCTGATAAGTAATAATATATCTATGAATACCTTGTAAAAATATAGACGACTAAATCACTGAAGTTTGATATGTAACCCCTTTCCACATTAATTTTCGTATTCTGTATACGCATTTCGATAACTAAGTTGTCATCATCTGCAGGTAATTAAACATTGTCGCACCTGGAAACCTACGGCAAAATACCCATACGAAAACAGATTCCGCACACGATCTATACCGTTGAAAGTCAAAGTGCACACTGTATAATGTGGAAAGGGGTTACATAACAACCTTCAGTGATTAAGTCAATCAACCACAGGCTCCATCAAAAATACATACATGACTAACAAAATTGAATGAAGAAAATAAAACCCAACCAAATTCTACTGGTGAAATCTAAATACATTACGCAAATATAAGGTTATTTACATAGTCTTTCAAAGAATGAAATCATAGACTGTACATTTTCTGAAGAAGACTTGACTGGAGAACTTTGTTTTGACCCGTCGTGTACTACTTCAGAAAATTCTAAAAAAAAATCTAAAATCGTTTCAGATAAAATAATATTTTATGACTGTTCAATAGCAAATATGATTACTTGTATAATATAAACAGGAAAGAGAATATTATGATTTGAATAATCTATAGGCCGAGCCTACTCTAATAAATATTTTTTTAAATATTTTATTTGCTAAACAAATCTATATAAAATTAATTTAACCACACTTTTCCGTCATTTGATTTCTGCAGAATCTGGAATAAAACTTGTAGTTCTTGCAGATGTATTTTTTGTATGTATATGCAGTGCTTGGATATAAAAACTTGAACAGAATAATATTTTAGAAATCTATGAATTCGGAACATTTTAATTGAAATGGAGTAGGATAATGTTTCAGTAGTAATCAATTAAGCGTGGCATCCAACAGTTTACGAGTAATAATCATGTCGAAAGTTGATTTTCGAGATATTTTGTCTTTTATCAGACGTCGTATGTATAATCGAGCATTACGGATACACCATATAAGAAGTTCGCAAAAAATTAAGTTTTAAAAAATATCGTAGGCAATAACAACGTCTTTGGAGAAAGTTAGAAAGAATTTATAAAATGAAAAATTTATGAATGAATTTATAAAATGAAGAAGATGCTTTGAAGAAGGTTTTGGAACGGATAGGGCGGGCAGTGTCTGTGAAGCTTGACGAGATACTAAACGGAACACAATATTTTTTTTAAGAGTCGCAAAGATACGCATACGAAATGTACGAAGGTTGCTACTAGGTAAAGACTATTACGAAAGAATACAAATGGCTGCAAATTCTTCCGTCCATGCACAGTATCGCGAATACGTCTGTGTCTAAGACAAGCGATATTTTCCTCGTTTGTGGAGGATCGAAAAGATGTGTAGAAATGATTCACGATAACACGGGAAGACATACTTTTTTAAATTACCCCAAAAAAACTATCCTCTAAGGAAATTCTCTCAAATTCGCTTTTTTCAGAATGTTGTACTCTTCACTTTATTTGTTAATAATTGAATTACTAAGAGGTTGGAATGCAATGAGGTGTGAACAACAATTTTACTTAATAAATACATATTTAGTACAAAAAAGTGGTATAATATTTTTGTACTTTAGTAAAAATGCGTGCACTTTTTACTTTTACATTCTTTTCTGAATTCGTATAAAAAGAAGCTCCATTTAGAATAGTCAAAGTAGCTTATAGTAAAATAGGTATAGGAGTAGTATTTTTCTAAAATCTTGAAAATGCCTTTTGCTTTTTTCTGTGTTATTATCTGCCGCTATTGTTATTAATTTTGCAGTGTCGTAAAAAGCCTCTTAAAGGGCATTTTCTCGTATTCAAGCTAAAATAAGAAAATACTTCAACTAGCAGATTAAATTGGAATTGGTAAATCAACAGCGCAGAGAAAGTTAAAATTTAACAAATATCATCATAAACTACAAAAACATATACATGTTGCATATAAACAAAATACTCTTAATGGTAATTGTGATGGAGCCTGTGGTTGATTAACTTAATCACTGAAGGTTGATATAAAAACCCTTTTCCACATTAATTTTCGTATTCTGTATACGTATTTCGACAACTAAGTTGTCATCATCAGCAGATACTTGTGTCGGACTTGTAAAACTACGGCAAAATATCCGCACGAAACAAATTTCGCACACGATCTGCACCGTTGAAAGCCAAAACGGCTTTCAACGGTACGTAGTATTCCAGATGCGACACTTTTTAATTATCTGCTGATGATAACAACTTAGTTGTTGAAACACGTATACAGAATACGAAAATTAATTTGGAAAGCGGTTATATATCAAACTTCAGTGATTAAAATACTCTTAAATTAAATAAACTCAAAAATCACGACTGAGCTACTCATATTATGAATTGACTTGTGCAAAATATGCCGTAACTCCTTCAGTTTATCGCTTTTATAAATCCGTTGTAGATGATATTGAAGAAGTTAGTGTCACTTAGCAGGGAGTTTCATTCTCTAGACTTACTGGTACATTATAACCATAAACTGCGAGTTGAAAAGGCAATGCTAATAAATCTTCATTACGAGATACTAGTCTAGATTCTACATAACGTATTCTACATAACGAAAGAAGAGGAGGGCTGTTTATCATATTATGAAGGCATTTAAATCCTAACTTGAGCAAAGATATTTTACGCCGTAATTGAAAATTCAAAATTTGCAAAGCATGTGTAAGGAAAATGATCAATATTTAACTTAAACAAAAGATAATTTATGAATTTTCGCTAAATTTTTTCTATTAATATAAATTCGGTATGTGAATTCTAAAGAATACAATAATATTTAAGAGTAGATCTCACTAAACTCTGACACAGGGCGATAGCTTTTTTGAAGTGTTGCGTTTGACGTTGCGTAAAAGCACATAACCTACTGGCTTTGCAAGTTAGGTTGATAATATTGGAGATAAAATGTGAATAGTTTATGCATCTCTTTTCCTTCTAGTGGAAGAGATAATTTTAAATTTAAACTATCTCATTATGTCAGGCAGAAACTGCATTAACATTTTATTGAAGTAAGCAGTAAACAGTCAAATGCAAAGAAAATTTACGTATAGAGTTTTAGATAATAAGCAAAGAAGAGAAAGTTAAAATGTATTAAACATTTTTCAGTGCTTTATATCATTGATAAAACGTAAGAATAATATCGGACTCAAATGACTACCCTGCGCAATACCTGAAGTAGCTAATTTAAGATGAAACTGACAGGAACCCACACGCACAATCTGCACACGATTAAAGAAATAAGATCAAAGCTTGGCGATGATTACAATTTCCAGAGAAACAAGTTATAGTCAACTCGGTCAAAAGCCTTGCTAAAGTCCGTGTAAACATAATCAACTTGAAGTCCATTTTTAATTGAAACAGAGATGCTGATGAATAAATAAATTTGTTTTGGTATTTCCGTCTTGTATGAATCCACGCTGTATTTTACGAAAAGTCTGTAAAGCGCTAACAGAGCGATAATTGAAGACATTTGAACGGTCGTCTCATTTAAAAAAGGGAAATATAAACAATACGGGGTATGGGATTGTCATTTGTTACTGATTATTTAACAGACGTATTGTTGATACATAATTGATCCTCCAGTGTAATGGAAAGATATTTCATTAGTAAAACGCCATGCTTTATAATAACACTCTGATTAATATCTTCAGGTTGATTGAAGTATAATTAAAAATTAATTAAAAATTCTGTTATAATCAATATGATCACAAAAATCTTAAACAACATTTGTAACTCATAAAATTTTATAAATTATTAATGCATTTAATGTTTATTTAATATTATTTTCAGAACACTTGCTTGTATTTATTATTGTTACTATTTTGAACTAAATATTTTTGAATAATTTTTTTTCACACCATTGCACCCCAAATCCTTAGTACTTCAGTCATAAGCAAAAAAGCTGAAGGATGCTTCCTTCCCCAAAAGATGATTCATTAGAGGTAATTTTAAAAGTATTGCGAACCATTTTTAACGACACCTGGCCCGAATCTGGACTTCTACAAATAAGGATAGGAAGATAAGGCTTGTAATATTGAATCAGGAGTACATGAACATACACGTTTTCCACGTGTTCACATATACATACACGCGCGCCCACATATGAGGTGATCTTTCAATCTTCAGTTCTGTTGTTAAAGACACAGATACTCCATAACTTTTCACATAACCCCCGAGCAAATACTGTGATGCTATTATACAGCATGAAACAGTAAATTAATACAAGGTTTATGGTTTTGTATTTCTGTAAGATCATCATTATTAATATTTATTAATATCTTTGTATTTAGATGCAGGTGAATTTAAATTAGCTTTTATTATGTATTCAGAAATTTTCTGGCGATTGAGCGTTTGTATTTTTTTTTATTTATGTCTTGGAGGTATAGGCTTGCATGGAGTCGTTTAGGAATTACACCAGTAGTAGAAATTATACTTGGTATAATTTTACCTTGTTTCCGACGCTAGAGTTACTGTATCTTTTCTAGCTTACTGAGTTTTGCTAGAGACTGAGGATATTAGATGTAAAACTATCAATTAAATTTTTATGAGCTAGTTTAGTCTATTGCATGTTATTCTGTGATTTGTGAAAATTATTTTCCTCCTGTATAATTTACCCTCTGAATGGTCTAAAACAGTTTGTGATTTGTATTTATAACATAAGTCAACTGTGTTTACTAATTTATACCTTCTACAAGATCTCTACATATTATTTTACAGATCTTCTCATGTCACGTAATGTATTCTTTTTGCTCCAAATTTGAACATGATTGTTTCTGATGTTTTGTGACTTTATGTGCATATGTCTTCATTATCGTGTTGTTTTATGATATATTTACTAAGTTTCTAATTTCCACAACTCGTTTATATATTCCAACCGATGCTTTAATTTCTAAGCAAATGCTTTCAGTTTTCATCCATTTGTTGCTTACCTGTTTATCAATGTATGTGTGCGTTATTTAGATAAGATGTGTTCCATTTTTATTTTTCCAGGTTTCAAATTTATTGTTGTTGGTTATTATATTTTTTTCTCGATTGGGATTTACATTAGTGAGGTTTAATGGTGTGATTTTGTCGTCTGCTTCTATTATTGTTTAGTGAATGAATCTCATGGTTAGAAAATGTGTTTTGAGATTGTTTATAGTGTGCATCCTTTGTTTCAATTATATCTTTTCCGTTTAGGTAATGTAAACCGTACTAAACAATGTTGATGTGCATGATGTTTTGTGGCTATTATTTTGATGAGTTTTTTAAGGAAGGCGAGTCTAGCTCTGTGTATAACCATTTTATAAGTACAAATGAGTAAATCAGAAGTGGAATTGCATATGTGTTAACTGCTTTAGATTTATTTTTAAGCGTTTAACTGACTATTTAAAAATTTCTTATAAGCACAACGTTTCTGAATTTGTATTTTAATTAATGTAATTAATAAAAGGATTTTATATTATACTTAGATTACTAATATTATTATTACTATTACTATTAATGTTATTGTTAATATTAATCTCTTATTCTAAGATACTTGAAGAAATGTACGCTCGTCACTATTATGCAACTAAGAGATCTGAAGCCAGAAAAAAGATGTGAACGAATTAAATGCACTATTATCAAGGATGAAGAATGGATCAATGAACCTCTGTTAAAATATCAATCTAATGAGAGTCATTATTAGTAGTCAGAGTAGTAATTAATAGTTCGGTAGATTGTCATCAATGTAATTTTTAAGCATAATTGTGGTAGTGTTATCCCAACGAATTCCTTACCTCGAAAGAAAAGTTTTAGTGGGTAGTGTTAAGGTAAGCGTCCACTTGAGACAAAATAGTCTCGAGAGCAGTCTCGAGACCAGACTCACAAATGTATATGTGCCTGAGAGCTCTCTCAGAGACAAACCTATGCGAGTATCAGACACTGCACGTGTCAAAAGTGGACATGTTCATTCTTGTTCATGAGACTTAGTCACCAGTCTTTCGTCTGTGTTTGAAGAGCTGAGACCCCGACTGGAGACTTTTATATTTAAAATATTTGTTAAATTTTTTGTAACCAGGATATTCCAGAAAACATAAACATCTCACAGGATGAGTCCATACAAAACGAGCCCACACAAGATCAAAAAAGAAAACGTAATAGCAAAGCAACATCAAAAACTCAAGAAGATGATAACATTCTGAAGGAAGCAATAGAAATTATGGAGAAGCCAAAAGATGATTTCGATCGCTTTGGAGAATACGTAGCGTTGGAGCTAAAAAGTTTAAAATCGGACTATTACAGAGGAGTATTAAAAAATGAGATTCGTAAAGCGATATTAAATATTTTTGATATGGATGAAAAAACTACTGGTCCACTGCTTCCGGTTCAAGTTCAAGTACGCCAATTGCATCACCATCCAATGTTGTTGCCAACTTTTCTGAACAAAATATTGAAACTCAAACAACCCAAGATTTTTACAATAGTTCATTTTCATTAATTAACATGCCTTAATTTGTAAAGGTTTCTGTTATTTTACTTCTATAAATAAAGTTGTTTTTTAAATACATACCCTTAAATATTCTTCCTTTAAATTATCATAGATGGCTTTACACACTTCTGGAACTATTCTTCCTATTGTACAAGGTGGAATGCAAAAAAGGTATTGCAAACTACAATAAGCATCTCCTGAAAATTCATTTCAATATAAAAATGTAATGTTCAACAGCAAAATATTTGTACATTCGCTTGAAAAGCTTACCTGAAGCCAGAAAACGAAGTGTGACCATTAATCTATCATGGACTGGAATTGCATCACGTAACTTTGTGTCTTGCTTTATAATATCGTGTTTTACCAAATTTAAAACCAATTCAAATTGAACTGCAGACATCCTAATGAAATTTTTAAACTGTTGTGCATCTTCCAACGGCAACTCGTTCACAAGTGTTGAAGATGCACCCAATGCATTTCGTCGATCCACCCAGTTTCTTACCCAGCACGCCTTCTTTTCACTTCCCGTTTTTTCATAATTTTACGCACAATTAGAAAGGCTAGGATTTGGCGTGAATCCATTTTGAAAAAAATAAATCTCAAACTAGGAGCCAAGTCACAAATCGACTGAGACTTAGGCTCTCAAGTGTACACAAAATTTCCTGTGTCTCGAGACTGCAGTGACTGTCAAGTCTCCAACTGCTGTCTCGAGAGCGCAAGTGATCTCAAATGGACAACAAATGGAACTAATCACGAGACTTTTTCTCGAGACTTTGTCTCAAGTGGACACTTACCTTTACTGTAAATATTTGGAAGGTATTAGATAACAAGCTTTTAAAAGGAGACATAAATCCATAAGTTTTAAGTATAACTAGCATTTTGTCAGTAACTGTGTATAAACACTAGTGACTACATTAAATAGTAAAATTTTGTCTCATATAAATGCAAATACTTATATTCTACATTTATTACAAATAAATAGTTGCTCCATTGATATCCAATCCATCAAGTTAATATCAAACAGTAGCCAATTTCCGTTTGTTTACATAAGGTTTTATAAATAAAAGAAACATCGACAATTCGTAATTGCTGCATATATTTTTTCAAAAATTTACAAAAATAATCAAATACTTTTATGCACTATTTACAAGAAAATATTGCTTTGCAATCTTCGTTATAAATTTGATGTATATATCTGGCACATTATTCACAACTATAAATTGTATATAAAATATGAGATAAAAGGAGAACGATATATATGTACGTACATATAAAATAAGTATATTCAGACACACTACAAACATCAATAATCTAGTTAAATTTTTGGCAATGGCACTTTTCGTTGTCGACAAGAAAAATAAGGTCTATAATGATGTATATTATGAAATAAGCCTCACAGAGAAATTCAAAAAATATTCTCATGTAGCATTTATACATTTACAATTTTTAGTTCGGTCAAAAAGGCCCAGAAGGCAAGATAGGGCTTGGCCAATCAAGTTTATTTACAATAATCGATGACAGTTTATAAAAAAATATATTTAAAACAGGATATAATGTTCAAATTGCGTCACTTATAGAAATACATCTTAATTCGTGAATCTCTAATGGTAAATTTGACTTTCTTTTTCAATTTTAGTTAGGCAACCACCTCTACAGCTATAGAAAATGTCAAAGCCGATTTTTTTCTATTACAATTTTTTTTAAATTGTTTTAAAAATACATAGAAAGTTTTAAATATTAAGTTATATATTTGCTTTACAATATTTAGTCGAAGTTCATGGGATTCATCTACAAAATATCTAATTTCTCTTTATCAGACAGAACATTTGAAATAATCTTTTCAACTTCGAAGCGTCAACAAAAATCGCTACACTAAAATAAATGTGATTAGTAAGTTGTAGATGCAATAATTCCAAAATGTTACTGTCAATGGTATTTTGTATCTATTATCTTTTCTATTATGCTTATACTCCACTTAATATTAAAATTTTTAACGCTTTATTCACGTTATTAATAACATACAAATAATATTAGTTATAGAAGTATTTCTTTAGAACTGTGTTTTATTATTGGGTATATTAAAGAGAATAACATTGTAATTATGAATGGTTCGTATACTGGGAATTATTATTGTGCAAAAGCCTTACAGAAAATATCACCCAATGATTATGACCAATGAATATCGTTGAGACAAGGCAAGATCAGATAAATATACAATTCCACTGGAGTTAGAGGCATGCAGGAATTATGCTAAAATTGTACCTGAATGAATTGCCAAATCAGCGATAGTTGATGTTACCAAGTATTTTAACATTGTCGGAAATGACATGTTGATTATTTTTAAACAAAATTTGCTTAAACTAAAATGGGGAAAACAGTGGTCAATCTTATATAACAACGGAATCACCCAATATGACTTAATACACCCCACGGTGTTTACTCCTTCGTGGCATGTTAAAACCAGTATCTCTCGGTAGTTTTATACAACTATTGCACGATTTAAGTTCGGACATGGCCAATTTTCAGTACACTTATACAAAATTTATATCTCTGAATTTCCAACATGAGAGATTATTTACAATTTCTTTAATTGTCTGAAATACGGAACTCCACGCAAAGTTTTTGCAAGAAATATTAAAATGTTCTGTATTTCATCTTATAAACCTGATATTACTATTGTATTAAAATAGTTAGAAGTGCCAAACTTACAATTTAACTACATATTGAACTGTGCTGCGTTGGCCATTGATCACAATAAAACTAATAAAGAAAAATTGTAAATATTTAAAATATTTTTTACTACATATTAGTTTACTGACTAGTATTTTTATGGTTTACGATCTTTTTGTTTCTTAAGTCGTTTTTCCCTAAGCTTCTGTTAATCTTTTGCTTGTTTCTATTTACTATTTTCTTTGGTATTTTATTTGAATCTATTCTCGTTAGGTAAGCTAATTCTTCGGATTTTCGTCGTCTATTGTATTCCTTTATTCTTAACCTATTATATTTACGTATAAATTAACATGGACAGAATGAAATCAAAATACAAAAGCATGATGAGAAGAAAATTCCAACATCATAGAATTATAACGCTAATTTAAAAGAATAGTCTTGACATAGAACTCAGTTGAAGAGTTGTACAAAAAATATGTGTTTGCTTTAAAAAATTACAAAACAAGATACTTAGAAATATTGTAATTGCTTATTGGTAGGTAAGATAAAGATCTACAGGCAGATTTTAAAGTAGATACAGCTTGGGAAAGAAACTTGTCAAGAACAAAAAGACGAAAGAAAAATTCGATGGGGATTTTGAAATCATCTCTTTCGCTATTGTCGCTCTCACTTGGAGAATTTTATGTTTAATTTACGAAGTGCAATAGAAATTGAAAGGACGATTAAGGTGAGAAGAATACACGGGTTATAATACTTGTACAGGATGACCATCGACAATAAAGTACAAATAATTACATCAAGAAGAGTTGATGATAGGAAAAAAGGGAGACCGAGTAGAAAATGAAATCAAGTGATACTGACGAAAGAAGAAGATGTGGATTGGTAGAGTAATACTATAGAGAGGAAGTTATGGGATAGTGTAGTTAAATTTTGAATTATAATGGTTCGTAAAACATTTCAAACTAATTTACGTCTAATTTGTGAAGTATGGCAGTAAAAATTGTGGGACAATTAAGTTGAGAACGACATAATGGTTATGTTAATTAAGAACAGTGACGACATCAAAGTGTGAAGATTTGCAATGAGCACTACTGACAAAGTCAGGAAAATATGTCAAATAGGAGATGAAGAAGTGGTAGATTGGAAGTGTAAAACTACAAGAGGAAGATATATAATAGTAGAATTAAATTTTGGGCTTAAATAGTTTATAAAGAAAGTAAACTTCTGTAAGTATTGTAAGAAGACTTATAATAATATAGATTCTCATTAGGTATTCTTACTTTAGAAGTATTGGTTATAATAGGGATTTCCATGTTGATTTTTGTTGTTACTCTCAACATTTAGAATTGTGATCGTCTATTAAAAGGCGAGAAGTCGGTATTCTTTTCATTATGATTCGGCCTGTTGTTTTGTTCTCACTTCTGCTCGCATTACTATTGATACACGCAGAATAATATAATTTTGTATTATATTCAATTTTTTATGTTTATATGCAATATTACCCTCAGAACTTTATAAAATAATACGAAAGGGATTCGTTGTTTAACACTAGAGGTAGATGAAATGCTTGCGAGCACTAGTTCTAATAACACGAACAATAGTTTCTTATATATTACTGTTGTTTTAGTATAAGATTATGTATATGATTTATTCCGGTCAACACATTATTTTATGATTCATGGTGTGATTCACTGCGTTTCAAAGTAAAAAATGTATTTCACTGAGTAAAATACATGCTCATATGATTAGGTTTCATTTGATCTTTGTAGGAGACTTTTATAATCTAATTATAGTCTAAAAATTAATCAATAGTTTCTTCTACCCAATCTGTGTTGTTTTAGTTGTACTTATTTTTAATATAGGGGCCATGAAAACGAATTTGAGTTTTTGTTGTTTTGTATTTTTCGAATTACGATTTATTAATGTTCATAATTGAAACTAAATATAGATGTCCAATATAAATGGAAGCACCATGTCAAAAGAAGAAGAAAAAGTGAAATAAAAATATAAACGCAAGCACTGAATATGATGGGAAGAAAATTTTTGCTGCAAATGCAAAATAAATTTCTAGTACAGAAGTAATCTCTAAGACCAGTCCGAAAATACTATACCAAAATCATAATTAATAAGTAATAAAACAAGATACTAACTAGTATTGCAGATAATTTACCTCATTTCAAAACAATGAATTTCTGTAATTGAAAAAACTTACTTTTATAAGCTAAAGAACTAAACCTACACTAAGGAGTAAGATAACGTGTCTGGTGTTCCACTGAGAGCGGGTAAAAGCTGTTGGAACAGAGTCAGGATTACATATAGACCAAGACAGCCGTAATCAAGACCAACTTTCATAAGCATATGTAAAAAAGTCAAAAAACTCAACAGATACATAAAAACTACAATAGATTTAAGAAGGCCGCAGTGGAATTGATGTGGAGCCATTTTAAGTAATCTTGAACCTTTATCTCTTAATATATACATCAATGATTTTGTCTAGGATCCCATATAATTTATATTTTCTAGACACTTAGTTATAAATTATATGTTATTAATTTATTTTTATTTTGAATTTAACTATTTAGTATTGGTCAACAAATATTTAACTTTATATAGTATACGCAAAAATCATAGCTTTATACTTTGACCTTTACATTTTCTACTTACTAATTTATAAAGAGTTATAGTAGTAAGTATATGTCAAAGCCTTGTTTAATCGAGTGATTTTTGAATTTTGTGAGTTTGCACAAAGATTATTTTATTTAATAACAAAAGAAAATGGTATACCAAGTTCCGACATATCCTTTTGTGCAAGTTTAATAGATAAGTTGGTGTTTCGGAAGCAGACAGTATTTGTCCGTTTACGGAAAAAAAAACCTAAATGGGGAGAGTACAGCATGTTAACGCTTTTTACGGTTTAAAGAGAGCCATTTTACCATAAACAATTTTTAACATTCAGGAAAACCATCAGATTTCGGTAAAGATCATCTGAACGCTTCAATTTATGATGATCCACACCAATCAAGTAATTCAAGTATTTTTTTAATTAAAAAAGTTAAATTTTAAGATTAATAAAAACACTTTGAACTTATTCTTCATTATATGTATATATATATATATATATATATATATATATATAGTTAGTGTACATTTGGACGTTTTTGCTCCAGTTAATGAATGAGATCTTATCATACAATATTCTATATTTTGAATTTATTTTACATATTAAAGAATTTAAAAATTTTATATTTTTTTGAAAAAAATATTAAATTTTAATATTAATAATAAATAAGTATTAAAAAAATCATTTCCCAAAGTATATAAATATTCAAAAATGTTTGCGTAAT
Organism: Dermolepida albohirtum; assembly: GCA_031893035.1. Taxonomy (NCBI): domain Eukaryota; kingdom Metazoa; phylum Arthropoda; class Insecta; order Coleoptera; family Scarabaeidae; genus Dermolepida; species Dermolepida albohirtum. The sequence goes on along the minus strand of JAVIWB010003017.1, from coordinate 71,832 downwards.
ATTAATACAAAAATCATTTATAATTCAAATTAATAATTTTCTGTAAATTTTTTTCTTCTAGTATTTTAAGATGGCCCATCATACACGGGTTATTTCTTAAATAAGACCAGTTTGTGAATGAGAGTGAGAGTGAACCGCGATTATAGCAGCCCACATGCGCGTGTACTCCCAGGATGCTCTTCGCGCGTTTAGATGCCATTTGCAGCAGTATCGTCTATGTCTGTGTTAAACTGTAGAAGTTTGTAATGTTTAAGAAAATTTATTCGCCCGTCGATTGTGAGATACAATGTAATTCGAATCTTGAGTGTAAGAAACAGCAGCGGAAATTCACCATCAGATTTGTGAAGTGTACGGTGTTAGTGAGCGATAGTAAAGTTCCAAAGTGGGTGAGAATGTTCAAGGACGGGAGGATTAATGTGCATGATGAGCCACGCCCAAGTCGACCTCTGATTTCTAAAAATTTGGATCGTGATATGGACAACAAAATTCTAGAGGACCGACGATTCACGATTTCAAAATTATCAATTGATTTTCCACAAGTTCAAAGGTCAGTTTTGTACCACCAAAACAAGAAAATTGGGCTAAGCTTTGTCATTTTTGACTCGATACGATCAACAAGGGGACTTTTTGGACCACATCGTTACAGAAGATGAGACTTGGGTGTCTCACATGACTTCTTAATCTAAGTGACAGTCAATGGAATGGCGATACACATAGTCCCCAACCAGAGTGAAAGCCAAACAGACAATTTTAACACGAAAGATCATGACAACTGTCTTTTAGGACAGGAAAACAATTTTGTTAGTGCATTTTTTGGCGCTAGGCACAACAATCAAAGATTCTGATGCGTATTGTGTGACCTTGAGAAAACTCTAGCGTCCCATATAAAATAAGCGGCGTCACCTACTGTCTTCTGGTGTGATGTTTCTCCATGACAATGCAAGGTCACATATTTCTGCATAAACACAAGATGTAATCAGGTCCTTTGGATTGAAATAATTGGATGATCATTCACCTTATAGTCCAGACCTTGAACCCTATGATATTCACCTGTTTGAGTACTAAAGGAGCGCTGTGTGGAGTGATGTGAAAACTGCAGTTATGGATTAAATTTCTTCAGAGGCGCCAGATTTTTTTGACGTTGGAATTTAAAAACTTGAACGATACAACGACGAGTGTTTAAACAAAAATGGTAATTATGTAGAAAAGTAGTTGAAAAATGTAGAAATAGGAATAAATATTTTTTAATGGTACTTACAGTTTTTTTTTAATTATTAAAAAACACCTTATTTAAAAAATACCGCTTATACATATATGGAGAATTTATCTTTTCTTGTATATATATATATATATATATATATATATATATTATATATATAGTTCTCCTGAAGAAGCCACCAAGCAGTGGCGAATTATAGAGAGTCTAAAGAAAAAAAATATCAAGTCTTTCAGTTCACAGACCGAAATACCTACTAGTTCCTTGTTTATTATCATTAGCACGGCCGTTAAACCTTCCTTCATATATATATATATATATATATATATATATATATATATATATATATATATGTTAAGGGTGAATTAATAAATTTGTATGTCGAGGATAAACCAAAAATGACATAATTCTGTAATAATCTATAGATCACACTGATACATACTGCAGAAGACTATGAATAAGTTATCATTGTCTAGTCGACTATCTAGTTTTAGTACTCTAACATATCTACTTAACTGAATTGATTTGCATATAGAAAATATTTACCATCGGGATCGTTAAACACAAATAAAATTAATAAGTGACACAATTCATTCCCTGCAATTTCTATTTACATATTTAACTAGTTCAAAAAAGGGGGTAGAGTAACGTATGTTTGATTACTGTTCGTTTCTATCTTGACTTGATCTTTAAGTCTACCGTCATATTCCTGTTTAACCTCTTGCATCAAGTTCGCTTCGTATTTCGGTGAAATATTGCCGTACCTTTCAGGCGACGCACTTAACGTATGATTTACATATTCTATCTTAGTACCTATTGAATTATCATCCCCCGTAGGCGAATGCGTCTGCAACATTGAATACTCTCGTGTTAATGGTGGACTTTGATTAGGCAAAGGAGCGGCATATTCATGAGTACGCATTGGCGTACCGAATAGTTGACTGTCATGAGAATTCAACATGTAAGAATAACCATTTTGCGGTGAACCGAAATTCGAATAAGAAGCCGAAGAGGAGTTTAATAAATTCAGGTGTCCTAGATCGTAAGTAGATTGATAACTTGGCCAAGTATCCACAGGGGTGGTCGTATTCAAACTATTGGGTTGAGAAAATGAACTTATACTGTTATTATAATTTGACGTTATACTCGAGCTAGGTGATGTCGACGTTATATAGCCTGTTTTACGTGGAGGTTCGCGTTTTCTCCATTTTGCTCTTCGGTTTTGGAACCATACTTGCACTCGAGATTCACTCAGGTTAAGTTTAAGAGCCAATTCTTCACGAGCGAATACATCTGGATATGGGGCTCTTTCAAATGCTCTTTCAAGTTCTTCTAGTTGGAATGCAGTGAATGTAGTTCTGTAACAAATAAACAATAATATTATTTTGTATACAACATACACTTATATTATGCATATATACATTCATTACTACATAATGAAATGATAAAATCGAAAGGCATGAAAGTAACTAGTCTCCAGAAATATTAAACATGTACATATATAGGAAATAAATGAAGAACCCCTTATTTGCTTGAATGAAAAAACCTTCATTCTTTTCGCAAGAATTATAAAAAAATCGCATATAAGTTCCTAGCCAATTTATTAGGATGGCCTTATAAATTGAACTTGGTGTGTAAATAATGTCTAGGATAATACACACATATACCTACAGATGACTAAATTCACTTAAATAATATAACTACTCCATATGTATATATGGAGTAATACAAATAGTCTACAAATATTTTTTCTAATAGTCTTACAGAGCGTGAGGTTAGTTACTGCATTCTGTTCTGTATTGACTCTCTGAATTGGTTCTTTTTTGATCGTTAAGAGATTGTTCAAGAGAGTGTTCAAGAGAGTGTTAAGTACAAATTAGATTACTATTAATGGTCTCTTGTTTTTATCGATCGATAGTGTGCTTATTTTTAATGTAAAAACTGTAAAATTTTGAAGAATAAAATTAAAACGATTAAAGTTATTTCAACATTTTTATTATTTAACATTATATATATATATATATATTATATATATATATATATATTTCTTTCGAAGTATGGAATTGTAGGTTCAATTTAGTTGCGTATCAGGGGAATTAATTATGTTAATTATTTTAAAATTTATGACTAGAAATGAAAAATTATTAATACTGTTTGAATGTTATATTAAATATAATTTGCTTTTAATTGATTGTCAAGAATTTGCTAAATAATCCAAAGTTAGAGTTGCTATATTTTTAATACTACCGAAAAAATTAACGACTTCCTCTTTCTTAGGATTTTTACAAACTACTATTGAAAAGCAGATTCATTTTAGAAAGCTTACTACTGTGGGCAAAAAATAGTAAGACTTTTTAATTTAAATTTCGCGCGAAAACCCATTCGTCGAAATATTGTTTTTCTAGATTAGTATGACTGTCAGTGATATCTGTGCCAAATGTCACATCAAAATAATCATTAGTGTTTAGTATACGCTTGTGTTTCTGAAGTACAAAAAGTGCATTCGGCGATTTTTACAATGAGTGAAATTATTCAACAAAAAAGCATTAAATTTTGTGTACGGAATCAAATTTCTGGTGCCGAAACATTCAGAATGTTGCAAAAGGCCTTCGGTGATAATTGTTTGTCGCGAGCAAGTGTTTTTGATTCGTACAAATTATTCAAAGAGGGTCGAGAACGTGTTGGTGACGAACCACGTCCAGGACGGCCATCAACATCAACTGATGATCAACACGTCAATAGAATCAAGGAATTGGTGTTTGAGAATCGACGATTAACAGTCAGAGACCTTACTGGCATCGTTAGAATATGCTTTCCGACTGTCAAGACAAAATGAAAGGCATCATAACTGGAGATGAGACTTGGATCTACGCTTATGACCCGGAAACAGACGATCAATCGGCCGAATATCTTATCAAAGGTGAACCGAAGCCCAAAAAACCACGTCAAAGCAAGTCAAAAATCAAGGTTATGTTGACAGTTTTCTTCGATTATCGAGGTGTGGTGCACTCCGAATTCCTTCCGACCGGCCAAACTGTCAACAAAGAATACTATTTGAGTGTTATGCGTCGTTTGCGCAATGCTATTCGTAAAAAGAGGCCAGAATTATGGGCCTATAACTTTTGGTTTTTGCACCACGATAATGCGCCGTTTTTCGCCAAATTTTCAACCAATATCGTGCCGCAACCATCGTATTCTCCAGATTTAGCTCTGTATGACTTCTGGCTATTCAGCAAACTCAAACGAAAGCTCCGGAGAAACCGTTTTGAGTCAATTGAAGACATTAAACGTGAATCGCTACGCCCATTGAAGGCTATTCTTGAAATTGACTTTAACAACTGTTTCGAGAATTGGAAGAAACGTTGGCACAAGTGTATTGGGGCCAGGGGGGATTACTTTGAGGGGGACGAAATAGATTTGGAAGAATAATTTAAGAATTTAAAAATTATGAACAAAGTCTTACTATTTTTTGTCCACAGTAGTATATAGAAGACTACTGTCTTTTTCAGAATGTGGAGAAATAACTGTCGTCACTTTTTATAACGTTAAAATAATAATAATTACAGAAGAGTTTACCAAAGGCGGTGGAATGGAATTTGGAATAACCAAATAGAAAATGTTATATTTAAAGAAGACTCCTGAAAGTAAAGAAGCACTTAACAACAGAACTCTCACAGATATTCAATGGATAAAACATAAATACTTAGATCTAGACAAAATACAAAAATAAACTATTAATATGTAAAACAACAAATTAAAAGACATTATGAACAACGACTAACCTCATTTTAAAAGTAATTAACGCATGAGCAATACCAGTTCTCATGTATTATTTCGGTATAATTAGGTGATCCAAGACAGAACCAGAACAGTCGAATCGTCTTAATAGAACAAAGGTTAACAAAATATCGTATGCTATATCCAAATACTTGCATAGAAAGTATAGTGATAAAAAATTATGGTTAAAAATGGGGCAGTTGATTTTAAAAAGTGAAGAAATACAAGATGTAATCTCTACAAAGAACCGCAAAAAATATATAATCAAACCTTTAAAAAATGGCAATCGCAGATAATTTGATCAATTCAAACAAACTATAGAACATATAACAGGAGGATTAAACTACAGAGAGACACAATATCACAGAATAAATTATATGTTAAGAACTTGCATTCAAAACATCAATCTATAAAAGCTGACAAACACAAATGAATACCAGAAAGTATACTTGAGAATAATGATTATATACTGATACAAGACAACAGTTTCAGACAGACGAATTATTAGTAATATGCTACACATTACACTTATTAAAAAAACAAAATAAAACTTACATAAATAAAAATAAATAGTACAAACTTTACACAAAAGGATAAGGATAATAGCAAAATATACATCATTTTGCAATTGAACTAAAAAAGCATTGAATTAAGAAGCAATAACGATAGTACCGATTGTGATGTCGGTAACAGAAATTAGAACTAAATAATTTCTCCATTATATAAAAACGCTGGAAATAAGTCCACATATTTACAAATATAAAAGTAATTATTGTAAAAACAACAGCAGTAATCAGAAAATTACACAGTCAACAATAAAAGATTTTATAACCTGACTAATACAAAGGGTACTACGAAAGTTTTGAAATATGACGCAAAAATGAATCGTAGGAAGCTGCTTGTTGCTGCATGTTGAGACATGTTCATACGTGCATAGTAGCCGCCGCGCCATGTCGATGGGGTCAGTTATTCATAAGCAGTGAGAGTGTAAAGTGCTTGCGATGGCATCGTGGTCACGAAATAAGATAAGGGCAGTTTTGTGTTATAATTTCGTGCGTGCTTTAAACATAGACCAGTGTTTCGAAGAAATGACTTTTGCACTATGTGATGTTTGTCCACATCGCACAACGATATTCAGGTGGTATAGAGAATTCCAAAGGGATTAACTGTGGAGGATGCTGCGTTCGATTTTGCATGGTCATTTGCACATGAAGAAACTTTGTTCTCTCTGGGTGCCGCATCGTCTGACTGAAGAGCAGATAACACGACGTGTGGCTTGGTGTCGGGAGATACTAAAAAAGTTTAATAAGGGACAATCTCGGTATGTGAACAACATCGTGATATGTGACGAGACTTGGCTGTACTATTACGATGTGCCGACCAAAGCTCAAAACAAAGTTTAGGTCTTTGATGATGAGGACACACCAGTAGTTGTCGGAATATCCCGATCTGTAAAGAAAAAATGATAGCTGTAATTTTCAAATCGAGTGGAATTATGGAACACGTCGTTTTGAACATACAGAAGAGAGTCACAGCTAAGTGGTATACTGAACAATGCCTGCTTAAAGTCATTGGATCTATGAAGAACCTGCGGCCAAAGTCAAGAATGGACACCTGGTTCCTCCATCACAATAATGCTCCAGCTCACCGCGCCAAAGCCTGCACCGAATATTTGACCACGACAGGATTGAAACTTCTCGAGCACCCTCCCTACAGTCCAGATCTTGCTCCCCGCGACTTTCTGCTGTTCCCGCATGTGTAAATGAAGTTAAAAGGGAGGCGGTTTTCCAGTAATGAGGACCTTCTGCAGGCTTGGGACAACGAGTGTGCTTTACTCCCTAGTGAAACTTGGCAGAACTGGTTTAAAGATTGGTTTCGGAGGATGGAGATGTGTATTGAGTGTAGAGGAAATTACTTTGAAAAAATTGAATTAACAAAGCTGTATTGCAAAACTTTCCTAGTACCCTTTGTATATGTTATTCGATCACCACAATCGCGGCTATAATAACCACCTTTAAAAAGGCATACAAAACGTAAAAATTATAGTACCGGTTTTTTTATGGTTAATAAAACCTTACAATATCAGCTGTGTACAGTTCAAGCTCAAACCCATATAAATGTAGATTGAGTGCGTTAGGCTGAGGAAGTACAAGAAGTTTACGTTTTAATTTATTATCCAAGAGCAATTATAGGATAACCTTAATAAAATATAATGGATAATATGTACTTAAAAAGAATAGAATATTGAAAAGCGAAGTTAACTATAAATTTAGTTATAACATATACTAATTATACTTAAGGAAACAAATGAGAACAAAAAAGAGCAAAATGAAAAATTATTTTCGGAACTTACAAACTGAAGTAGATTCAAAGCATCCAACTTGATATTAAAAATGTTGATGTTATCACAATAAGTATTAATGCTATAACATATAGACAATATGGCAGAATGGGAACGATGGCTGGTCTAGTAGCAGGTAGATAGAAGATTCCAAAGTATCGAGAGTTGAGTAGGATTACGTGGGTAATAATTAGGTAAATAAGTTTGAGTCACAAAAGTAGTTATTTGAAATTTTATAAACAAAGATAGATCTTAATATTTATATATATACATATATGTATATGATATATTCCGAACAACATAAACATTAGAAGTTACTATTTCATTTAATATATGAGTAAATAAAATAGTATATATGTATATGCTAAGAAAGATCGTTCTTTCGACGTTTCAACAAGATCTAACTTGTAATCTTCTGATCTGTCGCTTACTGACGCTAAAGATCTTCGGCTGTGTGTAAATGGTCCCAATATATGTCTATTCTGCAGTCGGTCTGTGTGATTATGTGGGGATTGCACTCTGTCGCAGTACATTTGATTCTTCTTCTGTAAGTCAGCCAGAAGCGGTTTCCATGTGTGTGACAGGCGTCGGCCGTTATCACGATTAATCAGGTTGTTAGGTCTCTTCTCTATCTAGATCGTTTCTTTTATAATTCTTGTAGATAGGTTTCGTAAAAACCTTGGTATTCTGTTAAGAGTATGTTGCGCTAGCGATGATGTTGACACATTACTAGACAGACGTCAGGCGATATTCAGCATCAGTAAGCGACAAACCAGCTTCAGAAGAAGACGACTGAGGTCTCGTTGAAAAGTCGAGAGAACGATCCTTCTCAGGATACAATCCGCACGCGGCTTAGAACCCGAGAAAATACAAGTACCAAGTGTATTATACATATCTATACATACATATATTCCTCGTGGTCAAGAAATTTTTTTCCTCACCGCGACCCTTTATATTTTACGCATGTATGACGATATGACTTTTTCGCTTTTAAATAAAATATTTTTTATTGCTGATCACTTTCACATCAATAATCTTGTTGAAATAACTTAGTGAAAATAATAAACCTTCCTTTACTATGTTGTGTAAAATCGTAATTTTTTCCTATTGCTTATACGAATTCGATCTTTCCAAGATTCATAACAAAAATTCTTTCAGTTCAATGAAACGCTCTTTTCAGCTTAACCACCGTGATAGATGGCTACTACATGATCTGTGATGGTATTTAACTATACTTGCGTATTTAGATATTTTGTAATTTAAACACTCTGCAAAACATATTTACTTATTTCCCTTCACAATTAATGTATTTTTTTAGCCATGAAAATTTTGGAACACTTTTTCCAATCTTTCCGCTTTAGGCTTTTTCTTTTTAAATTTTCGACCGATGTAAAACGTACATCCTGCAATTTATTCTTTTCACATTGAAACAAAAAGAAATCATTAGGTGCTAAGCTTGGACTATACGGTGAACGACATATTGCGTCAGTGTTTTAGGTATTCAAATACTTAGTCGTTCAACAGCAGTATGAGCGTTAACGTAATGCAAAATTCTTCCTCCTGAATGATTATCACTTTGGAGAATTTGAGGGGCAAACAAACTGTAGGGTACTATTCTGTATTAACAGTACGATAGTCCTCCAGAGTTATAGTGGAAAAACGTTTATTAATTTGACTCATTTTCAAATATTTCAATCGTCAATTGTTCTTCGTTCGGCCCAAATTTCATCACCTATACCTATGTTGTACATTATATGCAATAATATATTGACAAAATGATCTAGTGTAGATCTAAATAATCTTACGTGGTCTTTTTTTAATCTGGAGTCAAATTGTGAGGAACTCAACAGTCTTTGGTAGCAGCACTGATTTAGATCGGATATTGATATTACAAAAAAGAATTTTTAGAAAAATGCAAAATTTGAATTTTAATCAATTATATAAGTGTATATTCAAAAAATATTTTTATTAACTGTTTATTTATATATTTCATGTGTTACGTTTTCCTTACACACACAAATATTTATTCGAGGAGTATATCGTTGATACATAGTGGACTGACTATTCCTGTATTGATTTTTTTTAATTACATGTTGAAATTTTTTAAATAAAAGACTTTTTAAATATACATTAAGGGTTCGTGATTTCATAACTAATTTAGGACTCTATAATATTAGGTGACACAAAAAAGGAGACCAGAGGATATGTGATAATTATAGGGGGATCACCGTATTAAATACTGCATATAAAGTATTACCAACATTAATTCAAAAAAGAGCTAGGAATACATCCCAAAATAAGAAGACTGATAGCGATGATCATGGAAAAGACAACCGCAAGTGTCAAAACACAAGAAGGAGAGACTGAAGAATTTGAAATTGATAAAGGAGTGAGACAGGGAGATTCGTTATCGGCAACACTGTTCAATTTGGTATTACAGTACGTGCTACGGAAAATAAAGAAGGGCACGTTAAGAACAAGAGGAGGGCAGAGAGTGGCGTATGCAGATGACATAGTGCTGATTACAAAAAAAAGAAAAATAATGATGGAAATACTTGAGGAATTAAGCACACAGGGAAAAAATGGGATTAAGAATAAATGAAAATAAGACCAAATTGATGAAATTTGGTAAGGAATATACCAAAACCAAAATCCAACTGGGAGGGTATATTATTGAGGAAGTAGATAGGTTTAAGTATTTGGGAGTGATGTTGGATGGAAGTAGGGAGAGAGAAATAGAGATCAAGGAAAAAATAGCAATAACAAGTAGAGTAGTACAGGCAAATAAGAAGCTATTGAAGAGCAAAATATTGAGCAAAAGTTGTAAAATGGAAATATATAAGACGATAATCCGACCAACTATGATGTATGCAGCGGAAACACTCAGCATGACGAAGAAACAGAAGGAGGAGCTGAGAATAATGGTAAGAAAAATACTGAGGGTGATACTAGGACCAGTGAAAATAGGAGATAATGAATATAGAAGAATAACTAATCATGAGCTTTTACAGGAAATAGGAGAGGATATAGTAAAAAAAATTAAACGACATAGAGCTAAATGGTTAAGACATATATGGAGAGCGGGACCAGACGCAGTGATATATGAGGTTGTGGAATGGAGTCTGATAAGAAGGAGGAGGGGGAGGCAGAGGAGTACATGGAAGCGAGAAATGGAGGAGGATTTGAGAAGGACCGGAACCAGTAACTGGAAGCAGAAGGTGGGGAATAGAGAACAATGGAGAGAAGTTAGTGAAAAGATATAGACAGGAAATTGAGGTGATCTCCCCAACATAAAACAGATCTAGAGAACCGAAAGATGGCTTAACTCCTACAGGAGTGTTACGTCATGATAATAATAATAGTATTAGGTGTACCAGAAAGTTCTGCCCGTTCTGGTTACAAGTTTTAACGAGTATGCGCTGTTACGTTTCGCATATATAATCATTTTTGTATATCATGTTTTTAAATTAAATTATTTTAATTTAAATATAATTTGATTTCGAATCCATAAATTATTATTTAGACATCCTTTGTGTTATATTCAGATGCGAAATCTTTTTGTTTTCACGTACTGTCAGGTTGTAATAAAACGAACCGTTATCGTTTACCAGGAAGCCAAATACCTAGAACTTTTCAAAGCTTTTCTTGGAATAGTCTCAGTAATTTTCCATTGAATCACATTCAATATTACTTCAATTTTATTGATTTCTAAACGCAATTAGAGATTCAAATATTGTTCGTTTTCTTACACAGAATACACGTCTATTATTCTGCTTAGATATCTACCTGTACCTAGTACTTATATTGACATCGCACTTTTATTCTATGCTAATTTTTTGACGCGTCTAATTTCTAGCGTAGCAATTTTCTTTTCTTATTGGTTGATTCAAATATGACCAGACTCCTGCTCTTCAGTTTACCGCTTATTTTCTTAAAAGCCTCAGCTTCTACGAGAAAACAGACATTTCTACTCGAGTCATGAACAAGGCTACACACATTCTTTCTACGAGCTTGTGCATTTAAGTTTTACCCGCACATGTAGTGTCCACGTATTCATTTTGCTATCGCAAAATATAGCACTCTTCCCAGGACATATATATATATATATATATATATATATATATATATATATATATATATATGGGCGCCCATCTTTGATCGACGACGATACTGTCAGGACCATGTCAGAGCAAAATACTTTTTTGACATCAGAGATTGCGAAAAGGCTTGATTCAGCTCAACACATCATTTTGGACCATATTCGGGAACTAGGATATGTGTGGAAATATTTGAGATGGGTGTCACATGAGTTAAGTGAGAAGAATTTGAATGATCGAGTCATTATATGCACATCTCTGCTTGTACAGAACAAAATCGAGCCCTTCTTGGACTGGGTGATAACTGGGGATGAAAAGTAGACTACATATGAAAGCATCGTAAGGAAAGAGCATATTGTGAATCCGGAAAACCTGCCCCCTTCATCTCTAAAACGAAGTTGAGTCTGAGTAAGAGAATGTTATACATAAAAAGGGCGACTTTCGAGGACCAACACATTTTGAGCTGTTGAAAGTGAGCGAAAAACTAAATTCGGGGAGGTGCTGCCAGCAATTGGATAATTTATAAACAGCACTCCAAGAAAACAGGCCAGCGATGTTCAATAGGAAGGACATCATACTGCTTCATAATAACACGAGGCCACATACTGCTTTGGGGACTCCTCAGAAACTCGCAGCCATATTCCCCGGACCTAGTACTTGTGTCTGGCCTTACAAAATTTCTCGTAGGGCAAAAAATTCAAAAACGAAGAAGACATCAGACAAGCATTGGTTCAATTTTTCGCCTCTAGGGATAAGGTATTTTTAAAAAACGGGATATACAAATGACAAGAAGTCATAAATAATGATGAAGATTATATTATTCGATAAAGTTTATTCAAGGCATGAAAAATTTATTACTTCGTTTTATTCTAAAAACGGACAGAACTTTCCGGTAGACCTGACATATCTAAATATATAAATCGTAGTTGTCTACATTTGAAACACATGTGTGTCATGTCTATGTAACGACGTTTGTATTTTCCTTCTTGATAAATTGCATACTATTATTATTGTTATTATTTTTATTATTATTATATTATTGTTGTATAGATTTCACTTTCGCAGTGTAAGGCCAGGAAATTTTTTACTCAACATACAAGTATATCTATGGGTTTGTGGTCGGACTGTACGCTGCTTCGATTTACTATATTGGTACAAATTTTATACCTTTCGTGATAAAAATATAATTATAAGTGCGTATCTTGATATGCAAATTAGAAAGGGGAAAGAGTAATTATTTACAATTATTGTTGATCTTAATATTTTATTATACAAACTTTGTATTTAATCTCTTTTTCTGTTTTTTCCGTAATTACATTTAAAGTAATTTACATAAAGTTGGAATACTTTTACCATATTGAAATTTACCATTAATACAATCATACATTTCATTCATACATTAAAGCTATTAATTATTCTTCATTTAACGGTGTTTGACCTAATTATTTTGCAGTATCTTTAATACATTTTTTATAAAAGCATCATCGTTATTTAATTGAGCCATTAGTTTAGATGATGGTAGTCGTAGATGGTGATGCAAATTCGTCTCGCGCGTGCCGAACTTTACAAAAGATAATAAACGAACCCGTACGTCAATGATACCAACTGTTGCGTTACGGTGTGAAACGTTGCTTCCGGTTCAAAACATATGACGCAGTTAAATTCACTATTAATAGAGAAAAAAATGTAACGAGGAAGAAATAACTTTAGTAAAAAATAGTTGGTTCCGTACAAATATTAATAATTTTAAAAAATTGTTCATTTCCTTACTTTATAAATTTTATTTTATTACCATCAATAATCATATGATTAAAGCGAATAATAAATATTGTAAATGTTAAAAATAAAGACAAATAACAATTTAAGCATATAATATACGTTCTTCGGAGATAAGAAAGAAGTATTCTTTAATGCAGCTTTATAATACATTTTCACTAGTTTGAATATTGACATAAATATATGTACGTCCTAATGTTCGAATCGTAAGTTGTAATTTTATTTGTAATGGCAGATTATCTCAAGGTGAATAGTTTTTTTAATTCTTCATAAAATTTATTCGTTGCGCTGTTCAACACTTACTAGAATGGTTTGATGAGAAATTAGACTGAAAATAAAACAAGTAAATTCGGGTGTTTCGTTTTTAATTATTTTTTAACATATTCCAATTTGACTTGAGCGCAGTTAGACTAATTCTGATGTAGGTAGCATTACGCCATTTTGGTCATAATATTCTTAAACAATTACTTACTTGCCGCAAGAAGTTCTTCATCAGAGTGAAATTTCTCTCCTGTAAGGAAATAAGTATGCATTTGGTTAGTAGACATACCTGACATATCAATTGATCCAATTTTTCGAGAACTACTTAATTGGGATAAGTCACCGTGATGAAAGAAAGAGCTTCTTTATGAGCCATTCCAAGACGATCTTCAGAAATTGTTTTCTTCAATTTATCTGGCAAAGCAGCATAATGCGTTCAATTGTTTGGCCTTTTGCAATATAGTTGACGAAAATTACTCTCTTCGAATTACGATCGCCATCTTATCCGCTGATAGAAATATTTTAGCTTTCCTTGCCCACTGTTGGGCTTGCTATTTGGTTTTAGAAACGTAGTGGTAAAGTTACGTTCCATCAACCGTAACAAATGTTCACAGCAAGTCAACTTGGCTTTTGTTAAACCGTTTCAAATTATTGCTTAATATTCGCATTCTTTCACATTTTTATCTCAATTCAAGATTCGCGGTACGTATGTACTTTACACAGTCTGCACATGCTTAATGGTACTTATAAAATGTCATGTTAGCGATCAGTCGATATGCTCACTATATTATCTTCATAAGCAATATTATTATTTTTACTGAACGTTTCCGGAGCTATTGCAGTTGTTTTTGGTCGAGGTTGCGCATTGTAGCCGAGATGCTCATATCATCACGTTTAAATTATTCTACTTAGTAACAAATTTTGGCTTTCGAATGAGCATTTACCCCAAAATTATTGCATATGTACTAAAATTTTGGATGCGTTTAGTCATTTAAAAAATAAATATTGGATTGTACCATAAATTGAGTGTTTATGTATTTTAGGATTTTTCATTTAAATTTTTGCTACTGCAACTTTAAAATTAAATCTCAGATACTAACTAAACTTCACCTGCCACTATAAAAATAAGATTATAATATGTTTTTCAAAAAGACTGTGCTAATAGTTGAGTCTCAATTCTTGCTAAATCATTCTAGCATTACTTTTTAACATTTATTTATTTCGGAATACAGTGAATAATAATGAAATATCTATATCTATAACTAATATTATTGTAATTGTAATATATTTCCGAATTTATTTGTCTTCTGCAAATTATATACATCATTATTAACGAATTGTGTAATTGGAAAAGTAATAATGTCCAGAAAATTAATCCGTTAATTAGTTTACATAAGGTTAAAGGTAAATATGAACAATTATTATTTTCGTTTCTGGGAAATATAATAGTTAAAGCTTGAAATTTGGTAATAAAGTCTTAGGAAATATGGTATTTAATTCTATGTTGAACTACTGGTTGTAATACCTAGACTATTTAGATAAGCACTAGCCTATTATTGAGTTTTCTACAGAAATTCTTTATTATCGGTTTTGCTGATTCCATTTGCTAATAACGTGCAATTATGAATTTTTTGGCAAACCGGTGAACATTCACAATACATAAAATTTAAATACTAAATGATGATTAATCAATGGTATAAATTTAACCGTTAGCAAATCCTATTTCTTGCATTAGAGTTTCATAAGTTGGATATACAAACTGATACTGAAGATTTCCTTGGTTGATCGGGCAGCATAATAAAAATTATTTTTAAATACCAATAAGGGAAAACTTATTTTTCTTGAATTTTTATAATTTATCATGTACGTTAATATTAAGCGGCCGTGGAACGTTGCAGAATTTTTCTATCTGCGTAATTTTCGAGAGAGATTTGGTTTGTCATTAATGGAATAATTGTGCTTTACGATTTTTAAAATTAGAACAGTCGTGGTCGTCACCGATCTCCAAAGAAAATACTAAATCTACGAAGAACACGAATTTTTATTTGACAGAAAATGTCAATGTAAATGAATTTACTGCAAATATATATTGAAGAAACGTGGTGGTGAATAAAGGTGAATAAAGAACATTTATAAGTGGTGAATTAATTTGGAAACAAATAAAGTGCATTGATGCTGAAATGCTGTGACTAAAGTTTGCGTAAATTAACAATAATGAATGATAAAGATGTTAAAAATTTACAATATATAGCACATCAAGTTCTTTACAATTGGTAGACTTTTCTATATTTTCGCTAATAGTTTTACACGATAATTTTGTAATTATCATATAAAACGTATCGTATTTATTAAAATTGTTTTTTCTTGTTCATTTCTATCAATTATTGTTACTATACGTGCAGAGCACCAATCAGGGAAGAGTAACAAATATTAAAATAGTAGTTACATAAATTTTGAGTGTAGTTTGAAGAATATAAAATAAATGATCAATTCATGCAAGTATCAACTAGTGAAAGTCTTTTCAGAATCAAACCACGATGAAAAAGGCAAATGTTGCAAATGTTGACTAAGATGTTGGAGTGCAATGTTCAAAAAGTAGTAAAATTTGAAAGGACATTGTCTTAGGATAATTCAATTTAAATATATTATTCTTTTATGGATAGGATATAATAATTAAAGGTTCTACTAACACGTATTTACCATCATGTATCGAAGAGTTTTAATTGAATCATCCGCCGTGGTAAATTTAGATGATAGTGTATCATTTACATCTTTAACTACAGGAATAGCATTGATTTGTACTTACATCAAAAAACAGTCGATAATGATAAGGATACTTAAAATAAATACAAGTAATACTCGCTCAATTAATAAGATCATGCACGGTATTTTGTGTTCCATGTTTAGTATAGTTATTTTCATACATACATACATACATACATACATACATATGTAAGATACGATAGTATACATTATGAAAATGATAACTATCATGTTCCTTTCTTCAAGAATAAACGTATAGAGTGTATAGTATAAAAGGAATTAAACTACACGCGTTACGCACGATTAATAAATTTATCTAGAAAGTCGAGCTAACATATGCTTATAGTATTCCGGAGGCTTTCGCGATCGGTGATGTTGTTAGAATAAATTTATCCAGATTTGTCCATGCTTTAATTATACTCTTTGATGTTTTAATATAGTTTTATCATTTTAAGATTCTTATGGAAATCGAAAGCATGCACATATTCCAAACGGTTTCATCAAAAAGAACTGATACTCCAAGTCAAAAGATGTATTGTAAGTAGATAAGGAGAACAAGTTAAGAATCACCATGAAGTTGTTCTTAAAAAGCAAGAAAGAATATTTTAGAAGATTGTGTGTATCTAATTTATGAATTATAATTATTATTAGCCTGCTAAAGCAAAGGATAAAATCCTATATTGTAATGTATAAAATCTAATATACTTGAAATAAGTAAAAGTACGTTCTGGATAGGTTCTTTTGAAGTAGCAGTTAATATGTGTATATAAAGTGCTTTTCATGCTCTTTATATTTGTTTAGTAATTATCAATATCTCTAAAAAAAGCTTCGTCTTCTTGATGCATATAAAAGAAATCGTTATTTAAAAGAACATTTACCGATTTAAAAAACAATTTTGAAATTTAATTATTCCCAAAGACACAACTGTGTCAGTATGAATGCTATAAAACATGTCATTAAACACCATTCGATTCATCCGGAAATGATGCAAACAATACTCTCACCTTATCTAGAAATCGATTAAGGTTAAAGTGTTCTTTTGAAATTAGTGTAAAAATCATCCTTAAAGAACTTGGATACAGAAAAGTATACCATATTACGTAACATAAATGGTCTTAATTTAATATTTTAAATAAGTTTTCGACTCGGTTTAATGAAAAAACAAAGGTAAATCATTTGCTTGAAAAGTGTTTCCGATAGTTAGTTTTCTAGAACGTGAAAGGTATTATATATGTGGGTTTTCTTATAGAGGAACAACTAATACTCCTTATCATTTGGAAACGTTTGAGAAAACAATGAAGTCAATACGTAGAATTAACAATAACTGTTAGATATTATCAGCAGGAAAAGTTTCTTTCTTTCTTCTTGATAATGCTAAGACATGTCACTAAATAGACTTACGATACTCTTTTCGAATTGAAATGGTAAATATGTACAAAGGGTACTAGGAAAGTTTTGCAATATGACGAAACAATGAATCGTAGGAAGCTGCTTGTTGCAGCATGTTGAGACATGTTCATACGTGCATAATAGCCGCCGCGCCATGTCGATGGGCTCAGTTATTCATTAGCAGTGAAAGTGTAAATTGCTCGCGATGGCATCGTGGTCACGAAATGAGATAAGGGTAGTTTTGCATTATAATTTCGTGCGTGGTTTAAACATAGATCAATGCTTCGAAGAAATTACTCTTGCACTAGGTGATGTTTGTCCACCGCGCACAACGATATTCTGGTGGTATAGAGAATTCCAAAGGGAAAATTTAACTGTGGAGGATGCTGAGAGGCCGGGCATGCCACGAACCTCAGTTACGGAGGAAAACGTTACTACTGTGAGGAAAATATTTGGCGAGGACAGGCGAGTGACCTGCCAACAGATAGAGGGTACTTCGGGCCTAAATGCGCCAGCAATTCGTTCGATTCTGCTGTCATTAACACGTGAAGAAACTTTGTTCTCTCTGCGTGCTGCATAGACTGACTGAAGAGCAGATGACACGACGTGTGACTTAGTGCCGGGAGTTCCTCCATCACGATAATGCTCCAGCTCACTGCGCCAAAGCCTGCACCGAATATTTAACCACTACAGGATTGAAACTTCTCGACCACCCTCCCTAAAATCCAGATCTTGCTCTCTGCGACTTCGCACTGTTCCCGCATGTGAAAATGAAGCTAAAAGGGAGGCAGTTTTCCAGTGATAAGAACCTTCTGCGGGCTTGAGACAACGAGTGTGCTTTTCTCCCTAGTGAATTATGGCAGAACTGGTTTAAAGATTGGTTTCGGGGATGGGGAGGTGTATTGAGTGTAGAGGAAATTACTTTGAAAAAATTAAATAAACAAAGCTGTATTGCAAAACTTTCTGAGTACCCTTTGTACATTGTCTCTTTAAGGCTAGGATATTAAGTGAAGAATGTTGTGCCGAACTGACTAAATGTTTAGCTAAAAGATTTTCAGAAAGCTAATGAATATATGAGGTAGATACATTAAATTAAAGCAGAAATATGTTGAATATCAATAATTGTTTTGTAAAATATGTTAACTCAATAAAATATTATGTAACATTTTGGGTCACATTTGAACATTGACATTTAGTTTACCGGGTTGGGTATGTGGAGAGTTATCAACTTTTGCTGCGATAAAAAATCGTACTAATTAAAACTAAAATGCACCTCAAATTTCATATACAAATATTTAAACTTGATTTCAAAGCTGATGATCTGGAAAGCAATTCTGTCGTTAACTTGCAAAATGCCCCCTCTTTTACTCTTTTTGAGAGTTTTGATTTTAAAGATGCTCATGTACTTAGTAACTTGGGTAGAAAAAGTGGCAGTTAAATATCGATATAATAAAATCTATACTTCTTTAACTGCATAAAATCTGAAATTTTTCATAATAAAATGTGATGATTTATCTAATTCGGACATAGATTAATTATTTGATTAAGATATTTTAGCCGCTTTGTAAAACACTCCATTTTCGTATATTTTATTAGTGAAATTAAGTGGATTTATTGTAAATTCTAATTTCAGTCTGTTAATGGTAATACTAAAGAAAAATATAATATTTAGACATTAAAATATATCTGGTTAATTTTGTAATTTATTAACAAATTTTGTCGTATTTTATGATGGAAGTTTAGTAAATTTCAATTACGTATAGATAAAATAAAACATAATTAAAAATCGAGGATGGGCGCGTCTCTTAAAGCATAAATAACAAACTCTAATGAAATACGTTGCCTTAAACAAAAAATAATGTTCGTATAAACCGAAGAAGCTAGTTTAAAAAAGTTTTACCTAAAGGTGTAAACATTTTTTAAAATTAAACATTGCGAAAATCATTGGATTGAATGGAACATTATCAAAATTAATATTATGCTATTAATTATAAATTCTTAGATTGTGTTCAGTGAAAAATTACCAATTAAAGCAATAAAAAATTTTCTATCTATCACAAGATGATTATGTGCAGAATCTTGACCACAGCTAAGGGCACAGCATATAATTAACAGGAAAGTTAAATGAAATTAATATTTTGAATATGTTTATGCGTGATAATGTATAAGTAAAATATGTAAATTTGTTACTTTCTGGGGTAGTTAATGTAAGTACTAAATCTACTAAAAGTTTGCAAAAAGTTATGTTTAAAAAACAGGAAAACAGCGACTAATTAAAAGTACTGTAAGCCTAGAAAAGTTAAGGGAAAAAGGTTAATTTATTTGAAATAACTTAAGTACTGATTCATAACTACATAATTTTCAGTTTTTCTGTATAATTAAAAATTGCAAATTTCAGATTTTTCGTTTATTTAATAATAGTGAGGGATTGTAGTTTACGGTTGGTAACTTTTGTCTTGCACCTAGACATTTTATTTGTATATTTCATATTTATTTTTGTGTGTTTTTTCTTTAGCAAATAAATAATTATAAGATCCAATACTTTAATATGTAATGAAGAGCAGATAAACAACAAATAAACAAACAAACTGATGAAGGAATTATTATTAGCTATTTATTTAAACATTCATACAACCTACAAAAATAATACCTTTCAAAACGACATTTTTTGAATGAATTATATTTTATATATTATAGCTTCGAAAATGATCCATTAGTTAAATTTATTAAATAATATAAAAAAGTATAAATTTGATATAGAAAAAACTGCCTAGGGTAAATGTCAAAAGGGCTTGAATATGAATAATTATTTGGCAATCATTGAATATCGCTCCAGAATTTATAAAATATTAGAGTAACTAAAAGAGTCAAAGTAAAATAACAGTTGTGTGGAACCAACATATACTAATATATGGTTTTACTTGCCTTGTTTTTTTCTTTTTGACTCCGTTATTATCCGTTTTCTTCTTATCGTTCTTTTTTTGTGGCGGTTGAGGTGGCTGTGTTCCCATGTCAGTCGAAGATAAATTTTGCGATTGCAATAAGACTACGTCATCGTTCTTTCTTTTTACACCACCACTATTATTACTAACATTTTCCATACCTTGCTGAAAAAGACCTAAATCCTGATGCATCGGAGAATTGTCCAGTTTCTGTGGAGATCCTTTGTATTCCAATGGAGAACCCATGTTAGTGAACATATCATGTTGTTGTTGTAGACCTAACATCACTTGTATGGAATGCACATTCATGTTGTCTTGATTTTTATTTTGTAAAAGTGTCGAATTTAATGAGGGCAACGGTTGATTGGTATAATCCGTAAAATTTGGATCTTCGAATGGTCCACCCTCCATATTATTTTTTACGATTTTCAATTTTTTAAAAGTTATTAATATTAATTAATTCTCACGCTATCGAAAAAGAAGAAAAAGTGGTCGACTTATCGCCTCGATTAAAAGTGAAAATTACGTAATAAAATTAAAGGCGAAATCAAAACAATTGCCTTTAATTTAGCCGATTAACTAATAAATAAGGCAGAATTGGATGGAATACAATTTTAACTGGGCCGTGTGTTAGATTAATACTGAGTTTTGCCATTATTATTTGATCCAATTTATAACTAACGAGCTTAATTGGTAAGCTCTACGAGGTCCAATGCGACATTTACGCACAAGGGTTGGTTCGTTTTCTATTGGATAGTTCGTGTCGGATGGGAGGAGTCCAGAGATGACTCCCGTGTTCACGGGATAGATGTGGCATTGATAGCGATGGTAATACTGTGACTCCTAACTTATCTACATGCGTGATACAGATGATGCGAAAATGAAATAAGTTCTCGACGTTTTTATTGTTGCAACGAAATATTTTTTTTGCAAATTTAGGTTAAATATGTGTAAAATGAAACAAAGTGAAAGTTTCTTTAAATGCATTTAGAATAATCAAAAAATATTTCAAAAATTTACTACATTTTTTCCTAGAATTTTTTTTTATTTATAATTTATGCTTTTATGTATAAATCTGTAATTATATAATAACTAAATAACGAATAAGTATTACCCAAAACTATTTAATCAAAAAAGGTAAACATCCCTTACCACATCGCCACAATACCATTCGATAACTAATTTGGCATCATCAGCAGGATATTAAGTACAGTATCGCCCTGTATTCGCCGCAATATTTACACAGCGGCGGTGGTTTTGGTGGAATAAGTATGCGAAATTTTTTCTATGTAAGAATTGCCGTGAATCCAGGTCGACACTGTGATTAATAATTTGTTATCAAAATACGTATATAGAGTACATGGTGGTACGTGTGGTAAGGGATTTTTTTGCCTTTTTTGATAATTCAATTAACCACACTCTCAAAAAATATTTACTAAAAACTATTGTTGATTATATACAAGTTAAACATTATTTTATGTAAAATAATCTTCGAAACATCTTGACAAAGAACATTGGCCGTATTAAATGTATTTGAGCAGAAATTTGGGAACGTTTTTTAGCTCATACATTTTTTAAACAATTTTTCTCTTAGCAAAAAAGTTTTGCTTCAATTTCTAATATATACATATACGAATTTTGTCTAAGAATTTAAAAGCTTCTTTGTAGTATATTATCAAATTTTAACACTTTGTAATTGACTTTTCCAATTCTCTCTGTATATATTTATATTTTATGGTATTTACGTTAGAATTTAACATAAGCCACAAGGGGTATCCAGAACGTTCTTCTCACAAGGAAACCACAAGATTGTGGGTATTTCATTTTTTATATAGTTAACCTGCAATACAACATGTTTACACCAACGACTTTCAAATTTCTCAATACCTTTAGTAAAACACGATTTCTTCAAGTATTCTTCAAAATAAATGGTCGTCCAAGCTTTGACTTCAACATTTAAAGTGAATCTTCGTGCAGCGAGTAATTTCTTCAGGTTTTAAAAGAGACGGTAATCGATGTGGAAGCATTTCGAAGGGTAGCTCTTGAGATTTTGCAATACAAATCTAAGATCCGTGTGCAGGCGAATTATAATAATGAATGACAATCTGAAATCTGTGTGCAAATGAATTATAATAATGAATGAGTTTCTTTTCGGTCAGATGTGGATGTACAATAGTGAAGTGTCATACTTCCCGATGATAGTCCTTGTTCCAGGTAATTAATAAACACTACGTATCGAAATCATGGAGGACCGCAGTCACAATTTTCCTGCGGATAGCAATGCTTTCCTTTTCCTCGGCGCAGTTTCACCTACTCCCACTACCGTTTCGACTTTGGTGTGAAATGGTGAATCCATGTTTCATCTACTTTTATAAAACGTAGAAGAAACTCAGCGTTAAATAAGTCTAAGCACCCTTGAGAAACTTTCATACGAATTTCAATTACTACCGATTGTTAACAAACCACCACCCACCAAACGGAAAGCTTTTCATATCAAAACACGATTTACCAAGATCTTTGCAGTGTCACCAAGATCACGTACCAATAATTGTTTCAATAGGGCATTTCGAATTTTTGTAACCATTTCATCGGTCGTACTTGTTTTTGGACGATGCAAATTCTCACCATCAGCAACGAACGTACGGTTAAGTTTAAATTGCCCAATCCACATTTTTGTCATTCAAGACGAAAGGTAGAAATCCTTTAAAATGGAATCTAACTGCCTTTTTATATCTGTCGAGATTAAACAGTTTAAAACAAAAAGTACTTTATAACAGATCAAATTTTGCAGTAGGCTATCCGAGGATCATACTTGACAAATTTCAGTTATTTGGTCATACTTACGCCATTTCTATGTCAGGCGAAGAACAAATTAAATACTTTCTTTCGGTTACTCTCTTGTGATATATATAGTTACTATAATGTTCTATTGAGTACACTGGTAACGAATTTAATCAATTTGTAACTAGCAAGTTTCTTTCTAAAACTGAAATAAATATGATGGTACTTGAATTGATCTTGATCTGCACTTCGAATTACACATTTTAATAAGACAATTTTTGTTGTTATCGAATAGTGTAATTTCGAAAAATTTTCATTATCCGGCATTTTTTCATTTTAATTTGAAATCTATCAAAATTTGTGAATATTGCAGAATAATTGTTTCAGACCCTCGAATACCAAGGCCCAAACACTATCAGGTGATAAGTTTAACTTGCTATAGTAATAGGTGGCTAAATTATTAGAGGACAATCCCAAAGCAACAATACTAGCAATAGCAGTAGTAGAAGTCTCACTCACACTCAAGGGAGTGTATAGGTAAACAAAATATTGATGTAAAAATTGTACATGAGGAACTTACACTAAAACATCAACTCTAAAAAAGCAGTCATTATAAAAAAAACAGCAATGGACATGCAAATTTTATAATTAAGAATAGATGATTTCGCAACCTAACAATCGCGACTGTGGCAACCAGAAAACACCACGAGATACTATGTCGTGATGGATAATAAACAATCGAGCTCAAATCCATAACTATATGGATTAAGTGAAAAGATAAGCGTAAGAGAAAATTCTATAATTATCTTGATATAAGGCGAAACCTTATATATAGATACTATTTTTTTGATTTTAAAAGGAAGTAAATTCCGTAAAAAATATATGTAAATCTCGTTTATACAAAGGGTACTAGGAAAGTACAGCTTTGTTTATTTAATTTTTTCAAAGTAAATTTCTCTACACTCTATACACCGCTCCATCCTCCGAAACCATTTTTAAACCAGTTCTGCCAAGTTTCACTAGGGAGTAAAGCACACTCGTTGTCCCAAGCCCGCAGAAGGACCTCATCACTGGAAAACCACCTCCCTTTTAACTCCATTTTCACATGCGGGAATAGTGTAAAGTCGCAGGGAGTAAGATCTGAACTGTAGGGAGGGTGCTCTAGAAGTTTCAATCCTGTCGTGATCAAATATTCGGCGCAGGCTTTGGCGCGGTGAGCTGGAGCATTATCGTGATGGGGGAACCACGTGTCCATTCTTGACTTTGGCCGCAGGTTCTTCATAGATCCAATGACTTTAGGCAGGCACTGTACAGTATGCCACTTAACTGTGACTGTCTTCTGCGTGTCCAAAACGACACGTTCCACAATTCCACTCGATTTGAAAAATACAGCTATCATTTTCTTCTTTACAGATCGGGATTTACCGACAACTACGGGTGTGTCCTCATCATCAAAAACCCAAACTTTGTTTTGAGCTTTGGTCGGCACATCGTAATAGTACAGCCAAGTCTCGTCACCTATTATAATGTTGTTCACATACCGAGATTGTCCCTTATTAAACTTTTTTAGCATCTCTCGGCACCAAGTCACACGTAGTGTCATCTGCTCTTCAGTCAGTTGGTGCGGCACCCAGAGAGAACAAAGTTTCTTCACGTGCAAATGATCATACAGAATCGAACAAATTGCTAGTGTATTTAGGCTTGAAGTACCCTCTATTTGTTTGTAGGTCACTCACCTGTCCTCGCTAAGCATTTTCCTCACAGTAGTAACGTTTTCCTCCGTAACTGACGTTCGTGGCCTTCCTGGCCGCCCAGCTTCCTCCATAGTTAAATTTCCCCTTTGGAATTTTCTATACTACCTGAATATCGTTGTACGATGTAAACAAACATCACCTAGTGCAAGAGTTATTTCTTCGAAGCATTGGCCTATATTTAAACCACGCACGAAATTATAACGCAAAACTGCCCTTATTTCATTTCGTGACTACGATGACATCGCAAGCACTTTACACTTTCGCTGTTAATGAATAACTGAGTCCATCGACATGGCGCGGCGCTACTATGCACGTGTGAACATGTCTCAACATGCAGCAACAAGCAGCTTCCTACGATTCATTGTTTCGTCATATTGCGAAACTTTCCTAGTACCCTTTGTATTAACAAAATCAAATTTGCTTTCTTTGGCTTTCTCTGCAATCAGTTTTAGATGGCGATAGTTGAATTAAAAAGAGACACTTTAGTGGTGCCGATTTTTACTAGCATTACAAGAGTTCCATCTTATTATTCGAATTCTAGTGAAATTCTTTATGAAATTTATTCAAGTGTAGTTCCTAAGCGGATTCTTTCACTTCTTTTATATATCAAATTTGCATTATGTTAAGTATTTCAACGGAAGAAAAGTCAAAGTATGCTTCTAGAGCACTGAAGTCATTGTTTGAAAAAATAATTTTCCTATAATGCTCTGTAATGTTAGAACTAATCTCATTGGTAAGTATTTCAAATAATAACGAGTTTGAGCAAGCAACATAAGATGTATGAAACATCATTTAGAAATATGAAATTTATAAGTAGTAAGATCTACTCCAAATACCATATAAGTTATTGCTATTACTGTACTTATTTACTAATTTTCATTTATTAGGTATATCTTGCAATTTTTGTCATTACTAGTTAAGTATATTTATTTAATGAATAGCGTTTGCTTCATTAAAGAAATGCTTGCTGTTGATGTATTTTTTTATATACTTTTTTTGTAAATACCACCATTTTCAACATATTTCAGGTATGTTTAAACAAAAGAAAGATAATAAAGTAATAGATATGTATCTATAACATATTGTGAAGATAATGATTTCAGTCCTTGCATAGGAGAATAGAAAATATAATATCGAGAAGACAAAAGTGGGACAAAAATTTAACTTCAAAAGGTAAACATCTATCAAGTTCGCAATGTGATAATTTGTATGAATACCAAATCGTTTGATTCGTTACAGCTTCTAATGGTGTATACATTGTAATTCAGCGTATGTAAGTCTGGATTTGACTAATGCATAACATAGGAACTTTAACTGTACAATAGTTAATTGAGAGAAAGTTATAATTTCTTTTAATGTACATAGCTCAATGTTCTTCGTGTTATTATCTTGATAATATGTTCGCTGAAAGTTAGCTAAAAGAAAAATACATCTCTAGGGTCCTTAACCAGCGAACTTTCTTTTCCGAAGAATAAAGAAACATCATTTATTAGAATTTTCTTGAAAATGACCTGGCTTTGAAATATTTACTTTATATATTCAAGTTATGTTCACACGATTGTTAGTAGTGTATAGTTCTTTTTGTAAAAAGATGTAGCCGTTACAATTTTGAACAAAAATAAATATTTTTAGGTCAATGGCATATAAAGTTTTCACTAAATTGACGAGACAAATGATATATAAAAGGGGGGCTCAAATACGAAAATGTAATGTTATTAGAGCTGATCTTATAAAATAAACGTTTTGTGTAATTAAATAACGTTCAAACTAATTCTGTTAAATACATTTGCTGTTGTACTTTACACTCATCAGAATTAAATGAGCACATTGATGTTCTCATATACATGTATATAAATGTGTGAACTGGAAATTTCGAATTATTTTAAATGCCAGCGTTTGTAGAAATCGATCCCTAGCATCGTGTTATATCTTTTGAAATCACAACCCACATCTCTCTTAAATACTTTTCCCACAAGAAAAAAAGTCACACAATTTAGAAACCCACATCTGTACTATTTATTATTGGATACCATTAGTTTTGAGAGTTACATACATGACTACCGAACGAAAAAGGGACACGTGACCTGCATGATCGAGTGTCCCGACCATGAAGAACAATACAACCTGCGAATACAATACAGTTCCTATATGACATCTCTTATCCTTGAGTATATCAATTCTATTAATGATCAACATCTAGAATTAGCATCTAAATAGTAGGACATTTACGTGTATAACTGAAGATATAAATGTTCCGATGATAATATTAGAATAGTTAGTTTCTGTGACTAAACTTGTTAGTTAAGAAAACTTTTAGCGAATAACGTAACTATTATAAAATAATTTGAGTAGACGTAATAAATTGATTCTTAAATACAATAGAATTTAAAGGAAACGTGTGGTAAAGATAAATAGAAAACATTTGTAATCAACAATATCATCAGTAAGATGAATAATTTGAACGAATTTGTTTATGCTAAAATGAATAATTTTGTTCAATTAAAATGTAATCAAATTATTTTCAATAATTTCAGTGAAAGAAAAGGTATTGTTAAGTATTATTTCTCGTTTATTTAAATTTAAGCTTTTTCTAAATTTACCAATTGATTTTTGTGTAGTGTTTTTCAGATAGATAGTCAAAATTTATGAAAACATCATAAACAAAATTAACTGATTTCCGAATTAAATATTATTATAATTAATGAAAATCCAAACTACTACTTCAAATAAAAGAACAAGGGTTCTTATTATAGAAATAGAATAAATGAGCAAATTTGAACATAGTCTTAATCTGCGTCTATGAAAACGTCACCTCATTCAATTTATTATAGATTTTTGCACACATTTGTCTCAAATCAAAATCCATTTTTTTAAAATTGAGTTGAAACAGTTTCTTTTTAATATTTTTCTTAAATTGGTTTTAATTTGAGCCAATTTCGAATGGCGACGTTTCGGGTAATTGAATTTCTTTTTTGTATAGAATTTATAGGACATCATTCTAAAGTTTTACTCGAATTGAAAGAAGTTGCTGAATCAACCAGAATAATACGGGAGATATATTCTAGTTTTCTTTCTAAACATTTATTGGTGTAATTGTATATGTACTGATGAAAAGTTTTGCAAAACCACGCAGTTTATCTGCTAATTAAAACTTTTTTCTGTTTCTATTACCATTTCCAAATCATCGTAGGTATTTTTATGATAGGAGCGGTTCTAGTTACTTAAAATTGACTAGAAGTTTAGTCGTCCACATCTATTTTTGAATAACATGCGTTACAGCAGTCTTGGAACATTGTTTTATGATACTTCTAAGTTGTTCTCGATTTGTTTCTTTCTAAAGGTCTTAAGTCATATATTTTTAATTTGAATTACAATATATTGACTTACTCCCACATTTTTTGGCTACGATAACTTATTTATTTATTCTTTATTCTTAGAAGCAAAAAAACTCTTTCACTGCTTTTTAGACTCCGCCGAAATTTAAGAATTTATTTCTATTAAGATGGCGGTTCAGAAACTTGAGTAGATGATAGAATGTTGGGCGAATTCACTAAGTTTTGAATCGGTTTCTTTTTAGCGTTGTCGTCATAAAACTCTCTTTATACTATCTAGAGATGGACATGTATGTTAAAGTATTGCGTTTAAAGCAGCCCTTAATATACCATAATATACCTTTTGTGGTTCCACCAACAACAAGACATAACCTTGTTCTGAGGTATGCTTGTTTTCTATGTTGATGACGGAGTTTCTCCGGGCTGAGCATAAGCTCCCTTTCTAATATTGTTATAGATTACAGTCTTTCACCACTAATAATGAAGTGGTTAAAAGCGGTTCTTGTCTTCAACTAGCAAGATTTGAAAAACATATAAAAATTCTATGCTTTACTAGTGTTATTCAGACAGAAAGTTTTGACACAAAACCAAGTTCTCTGATATGATTCAAAGCAGTTGTCTTATGAATTCCTAGTTCGAAACTCATGCCTAAAGAAGCCGAACTATTAAACTGGTCAGAGTTCATATTTTAAAGAAAAAATACCGGCACTAAACTTCCCAAATCATATTTGATATGTTTAGATAACTACTGAAATCTTTTCAAACGCGTCATATTTTTTTTCTGCTTGAACAATTGTCGCTGAAACTGCAGTACACAGTATCTCGAGCTTACTTTTTCTTTACTTAAATTTACGGCCCAAAATATTTAATAAAACTAGAAAGGGAACCAAAAGCTTGTCGTAATAACCTATTTTATTCTAATCTATCTAATTAAACCAGTTATATAAAGGTTGAATTGTTTACTAATAACCGACGCCGTATATACATAAATACATGTATTCAAGAAGCAAAAACCTTCCTTTACATTTTTCGCATAATTATATACAATATAATATTGTTATATATAATATAAAATTGTTTTGAACAATGGAAAACATGTATACAGCGGTGTATAGATAGGAGAGAAGAGTATGTTGAAGGGGATAAACATTAAATATAAGTTTATTTGTAATTAATAACATTTCTCACACCAGTCTCGTTATTTAATTGCCATACCTCGTAGATCTCTCTTGGAAGAGTAAATTAAATTATCAAAATTTTAGACTTAAATAAAAATAAAGTGTCTTATACGTATTCAAACTTTTGTTTGGCAACAAACCATACAGTAGTGGGAAATAGTATCCATTTTGAAATCCATGGATGGTAAAAAATTATAGAAAATATGTGCCGTCTATATACTATACTAACATTTGTCTCACATGTAAATACCATAATATTATGTTCTGCATTATTTATAAATAAAAAGTTTCACCTCTTGACGTTTTAATATCAGCCGAATGTAGTGTAATACATACAATACAATTTCGTGTAATTTACGGATAGGTGACTTCGAAATATGTTTCGAGGGCAGTTATACATATTACTTCGTTACATAGTTGACCTCATTACTTGTAACAGACTCTGGCATATTGCCACAAAAATCGGATAATCTTTGAAGGTTTTTCGAGTAAATATTCTTCTACTTTACGCTTGCACAAATTTGTAAATACTTTCTTGTTTATCTTCTGCTTCTCTACTTCATGGTTATCAACCACATCATTTCTCAATATAGCAAGCCAGTACCAATAGCAAATATTTACGACAGTTACACGTTCTCGTTTGAACACATCTCTAGAAAGCTTCTCCGTTTTTCGATTGTTTTAATTTAAAATAGGCAAAACTCTCAAAAAGGAGTAGTCTTACACCGCATACTTTTCACTAACACTTGAGATAATTAAAATGCTGTCAGAATACAAAACACTAAGTTCTGAATCTTCTGATGAGCAAAATAAATTAACCTGTGAATCTGTAATAACTTTGCAAGAAACCTATCATCAACATTAAAAAAAATGTTATTGGTCCAAAATTAGAGGATGGTCCCGACAATCAAATTGTTTTATTGAAATACAAAGCATTTGAAATTTTCAAATGACGTGAAAGTGAATTAGAGGTGTATATATAATCCTTTTATTATTTGAACTCTGTTAGGGACCTAATTTTGGATTGCGCCCAAATTTATATGGATCGTGAAATGATAGAAAATATATATGATAGCTTAATCGCGGTATCAGTACGAAAAAATTTATAATGTTGCTATGTAAAAAGGTTTGAGAAACGTAAACCAGACTGTTCTATAATTATTACAGGGTTTAGTGCAATTGACTGATTTAACTAAACAAACTAATCACAATATATAGTCACGAATCATCGAAAAGTTAATGTCTTGAAAGAACTGAACATGTAAATTTACTACAGTACGTGTTAATGTGCACTAGAAATTAATTTACAAAAGTTTACATACCTGAATTAAGAAAGCTAATTACATATGCCGTTATTAATGGGCGATTTTAAAAATTACTTACTTAAATTTAAAAATATATAAGTTTCATTGTAATCTCATTGAGTAGAAGTATTAATTATTCATAAAAAGTATATACAAATTCATCTTGTTTAGAACAATGCATGAATAAACCAATTAAAGTTAATTCTTCTTTTACGGAGTAACTATGTAGATATATTAATGTTGGTGTTTCAAAAGGGTACATTTACTGTTAACGTTTTAATAAAACCAAACTAATAAGTGCCAATAAACGAACTAAATGATGGTAAACGTCTTAATTACTGAAGAATTGTCTCTTATATGTGCCAATGGTGATCCTGGCATTGTCCCATCAGCATGTACTTACGTTAAAACGAAGATTTTGAGTGAAACTGTATTTATGCTGTGAAACAGGACAATATAGTGTTGTGAATATCACTGTGTATTACATATACATACAGACATACGTATATACTACATTTATACACGCATTTGCTTCAATCACCCGTAAGTGAATTTATCAATTTACCCAATTTTTGCCTATTAGCGACAATGGCTATTAGTGCAGCTATTAGTATATTAGTTTAAGAGCCCAGATTCTTTAATGCAATCCAACTCAATATTGTCCAATTTGTTGCTATTAAAACATATTTTACACACCACACACAGTAGACTTGCGGCAGTCAAATGGGAAGTTTTATTCATTGGGGTTGGAATAGGTTTCTAGTGCATAGTATGTGAATATCTTCCCATATGTGTACAATAATTGCATTACATTAATGGAGTGTTTTAAAAAAATATACGTAGATGTGTTTTTTTAATCGAATCGTGCAATAAAATTAAATTCAGTTTTAACTGATTTATCATCACGTGCTTCTAGTTGTAGAGTGTTTTTGATTTCTTCTTATTTTGGACGTGCTATGGTGTTGTGTAATTCATTTAGTAGAAATAAAAGAGTGACGCAAACAATTGACTATTCGATGGAAATCTCGAATCACTATGGCCGAATGCGCGGTTTTGAACTAGTGACCTTGACACGTCTGGTACATCGAAAAATTCCTAAGATCATAGAAGCCAGAGATGATGGTATGATGACTTATGGAATTCGATAGCATGGAAAACTTTTCGCTGGTGGAAGTTCATGTAGAACACGGAAACGTTATTCAAGGTTAATATTTGTAATAATTTCTTTATATCTTGACGTTGCATTTTTCTTATAATAGTATCTTATATAATAATGAAATTAGATCCATATTTCTCCAAAATGGAGAAAATTATTAATGAAAGTGATACAATTGTATTTACATTTTTTTAATTCGGAAATTTATTAATTTTCATTCGGTACTGATTCATTCTGAATATTTTGATTTATAATTTTGTATATTTTTTAAAAAGAAAAAGTTTCTTCAATCAAAAAAATTAATTTAGTGAAACGTAACACATTGTTAGAAGTAACGTTGGATTCATTTATGTTTCCTTTATTTTGTCACCTAAGTATATATGTACCTAGGCGAAAAATGAAGTGCATTATAAGTGCATATGTAAGAAACACAGTTTCTTGGCGCTAAGTTTCTGAAAGTTATTTTTATAATAAAAATCAAATATGCAGATTGTAAAGGTCTTCTTTTCTTCTATTTTCGTTCTGAAGAAGAAAGTTGAGGAAACAGTTTGCTACAATGAACTAATTGGCAAGCTAAAACAACTTCGATGTATTTGTTTCCTTGTTATTGTATCAAATTATAGTAAGAATTAAATTAGCGATTTGCTGTAAAGGTTTGCACACTGCCATTAAGGTAACATATTCTTCTATTCTCAATTTGAGATGAAAGTGAGGATCGAAAGCCTCAATGCGTTTATTTTCGTGTTATTGTAATCATCTTAAAGTCAGAATTAAATTTTGCGATTTGCGATGAAAGAAATGATCAAAATACGTATTTAAATATTATACTTATTGGTACTAACACCGAAAATAATAATCTAATTGATAAAATAAATCAAACTCGACTATAAATTATAAACTTAATAACGTAACTTTAACAAGACAAAATAAAGTAAGTAAGTAAGTAAAGTTTAAGTATTTGCTACTGTGGTTCAAGAATAATTTGTGTTTCTGTCACATCAGTATAAGAATTTTATAGAAAAACGCACTTATTTTGAATAAATTGACCATATCATTTAAACACTGTATTGTAATATGTAATTTTCATATATTATATATATCTGGTAAGTATTTTCTTGAGAAATATAATTTATAGATTTTAGTGCGCTCCATCCTCATCTTGATTTAAGTAACGTTTAACATTTTCTAAGTAATTCGGGAAAGTATACGAAATCCCTCTGCAACATTAATTTTCCAATAACTATAAGAAAAACAAAGCTAATAATATTGTAAAGTAACACAGAAATGTCCTAACTTTGACAATTCAAACTTTTTCTCCAGTAGCAAAAATTGCTTTTCGGTATTTTTAATTCAAGAGTATATTTCATAAAATTATTGTACTGCATAAATACATTTTTTGTTTAATTCAATTATTAAATCCATGTATCAAAAAAATCATATGCATATCCAACGTATGTTTGATGTTTTGTTGTTTTTCTTTAACTCTTTGTATTAATTTTCTCGAGCGACTATATGTTGTCGCTTATTTTGAATTTCTGGTACAAAAAAATTGTATTATATCAGTACCAAATTGTTTTTTCTAGCTTTTAGGACGTTAAGTTTTAATTCACATATTTTACTTTGATATATGTACATACAAAAATAATTTACTTATACGACTTCAATGTGTAATTTCAATGCTGTACAACTTTCCAAATAGGGCGGAAATTGAGAGTCAGAAATGAATGCTTGACCTTTTAAACCGCTTACAATTTTAAATTAATAGATGTTAATATCGATTTTATAAAGATAGAATTTAACTTTTGCTTTTGAAGATGTTATTTTTTCTTTAAAAATAATTCTTATTTGAATTTTTCATTTTATTGAAAAAACTACTATTTTATCGCAAAATACTCGCAAATTTTCTTTCATAGTACTAAAAAAAATTACTAGTTATTAATTACTTGGAGTCACATTTCTATTTATTTAACTTTATAGTTAGCAAAAATTAAAAGTTTCTTTGAATAGTTGCGCATAAATGGAGATCTGCTTTTGCTTTACCTTAATGTGTAGTATACAAACGATCATGTGTCCTAATTCGGACGACCTATGTCCATTTTTTTACATGCCCTTTTAGTAATAAGCAAAAAGAATCAAATTTCCCCTATATGTATACACATATAGTTGTAAAATACTAAGCATAACAAGAAAATGTCGAGTTTAAATTTTTTATGTTTATGTTCGGTTTAAGAAAAATGCGAAGAAATTTTCTTTAATTACAGAATACATTTGGATTACTTACGAAGAAATTAGGTGTTTGTTTTATTAAGTGTAACACTTATAGCGATCTATCATAGTGTTTCTATATAATGCTTTTGTTCGGTTTACGAGTAAACTTCAGTATGATCGCCAGATGTAAAATAAGCTTTCCAAGTTTCTATATCATAAAAATATAAGTAAAATCCTCTATCTGAATTTTCTTATTAGATATGAGTTCATCTTACTAGACTCAGTCATAGTAGAGATGTTGCCTTGTTTTATGTAATATACAAAGTATTTTGATAGTCTGAGGCTATTGTCATTATTTCGAATGTATGAAGATGGATAGATTATTTGAGGTGGTCATAGACCCGATTGCACTGCAACCTTTTCCGATCTATTGTGGTCCTCATATCTCTCCGGAATTCCTTAGCTTTTTTGAACGTCTGTTGAAGCTTTTGTACTTTAGCATTAGATGTTACAAATCATCTAAACGATCTCTCCGTCAAACCTTTCTTAATGGGGTTGATGGTTACAGGTTTATGGATCTTTATCTACGTAGATGATTCTAGATCATCCTCGACTTCCTATATTGTTATTTCCGCGGAGCATTTTTACCCTGTATGGGCGGAGACGAAGGTTGCTTTGTTCTTTTTCAATACTGTCTCTACGAGCAGCAAGAAAAATGAAAGTGCTGTCGATCAAAGCCTCCATTTGCCCTCAAGCGAACATTAACTCTTACACGTCCCTGCAGGGTGACTCTCGGCATGTAACTTTACACCTTAGATTGGATTTAGCCTGGGTTGCTCGAATTGCTCGGTGCAGTTTTTCATCTACTAATTATATGTGAGCCTTTGGTGATTGCATCTGCAAGTATTGACCCAAATCTCGCATTGTTTGTGAATTTGAAGTCCTTATCGAAACGAAAAAGTCGACTGTTTAACGAATATTTTCATTATATTAAAATGTTCGATGTATCCAAACACTTTTTTGGCTTGATGAAATCATTTATGCATATACTTTCGCGAATAGTATAATGCGCTTGGAATTAATAAACGCAGTGTAAATTTACACTGCTTCCTTTCCTTTGCTTCTTAAATTTTATTTTTATTATTTTAGTGTTATCTATTATGATTATCTGTATATGATATAATTACGAGATAGATATTGTGTAATTGTGTTTCCGTCCATTGATATTCGATATGTAAATAAATAGATGGTTTAGCAACTAATATATACATTTATTGATAAGTAAAGCAAGAATTAAGAAAGCCAGTTTAGTGTGTGAACGCAATAATCATCTACCATAACACTGAAAATATAATTAATAAAGTTGGTTTGGTAACATATCTCTGAAAAAATTTTATATTTTATTTTTCTGAAATGTATATTCTATTTATTAAAATCATAGCTCCATGAATTGCAAACAGTATTCTGTTGCATCACTAACATGAAGTAAACAATTAGTTGTTTACGCTTTTAACGCTAATGAATTTCGGAGAAATAATGTTCTTCGATAGCGCTGTATGTGTTTTCTCATAAATGAAATCTAAAGAACGTGTTCTATATTCTGGTACTTTTTCTATCAACCTGTTTGTATGCAGATTACTGAAATTGAAAGTGGACGGATCGACATTTCAAGGAATTGAATATTTAATACAGGAAGTACAGAAACGAACGAATTGTCATAACGCTACAATCGCAGAAGTTTGAAGACCATTGAATCAATTCTCTTCTTAATCTTCGCGGAAGTCATATGTTTTTAAAATCAATTGAATTGATTTTAAAAACATATGACTTACGCGAAGATTGAACTTTGAGGTATCTCGAAAGGCAACAAACTGGGATGATTGTTTTACAAAGATTAGTACGGATAGATTAGAATAAAACCTCTGGCCAATAAAATAGTGGTAACAATAAAAAAGTATATTCCAGCTCTAGACTCATCATCTGCTAATTGTAGTGCGTTAGTGAAACTTCTGAAGTTGCAAGCAGCATCGCGTAAAATGTAGGATGTATAGGAGAATCTGATGAAAAAATAGTATAGGCAAGAATGATGGGTTATCTTTTCAAATTTTGATTTTGTTTATTCGACAATGACAGTTAAATCTTGTATATTGACGGCAGAGCGTTACAGCATAGTACTCATCACCTATAGTGCTAAAACTCCATTAGAAAGGATTAGACGCAATATTACTGTTCAGCATTACGTAAATTCAGTGTTAAAACCCTTGCTCTTACTGTTTTCTTGATAATTGCCGGAACGCACCAGATTTTTGAAGTTGTATGGAATATAATAAATAAAATTTCACTCAAGATGCAAGTGTGTCGACGATAACTACGTAATCTGAATAAGTTATGGAGAAACACCGATGTCATCAAAACATGGCGCTAAATTTTGATGACTTTATGATTTATGTTAAACGTCGTTTAATATCATAAAACATTATAGTTCGAAAACTAAAGAATTTACTTATTGTTTATTGAAAAGCATTCGACAAATAGATATAAAAAAGTTATATCTCTATAGGTTTTAACTTTAATTACAAGTAGCAATTGTCAAAAAATAGTCTGATGCAAATATTTTTTGTCCGAATCCATGCCCCACTTCTAAAAATTTTCAGAATATTTTTCGTAGCCAATTTTATACACTCTTACTTCTGGATAGAAGGTCCGACGTCTAAGTGAAATATACGCTTGACCTTCTTGACAAAGGATTGCTCATTATTTCAAAATGTATGCACACATTGGAATTCGAATAATATTCAGTAATGATAATATTCAATAAAAGATAAAATAATTAGCAGTTATGGAATAGATATCTAATGCACACATCAATGGAATTATGATAGATATAAAGATAAACGAATTGAGATTAGGAAGATGATAAAAGATAGTAGAGATAAAGTATGGATAGAATTTGAAAATAAACTAATAGAAACATTAATTGAAAAACACTATAAAGTCCTCAAATGAATGAGAGCCAAAAATGAACATGCTAAAGGATGTAAAATATAAAAATGGAAATAAACTCGCAAACGAAGAAGATATTATTATTATTAAAGATTGGGGAGGACTTTAAAGAATTATTAGAGAAAAATGACTTGGATGGCGTTCTTTGGGCAATGAATTTCGTGAAGGTCGTCCCACAAATGTTGTTGTGTCGGAAAACATTAATGCAGTGTCTGAATTGACAACGCAAGACCGTCATGTGACATACTGTGAGATCGAGGCATCTCTAGGTATTAGTAACACCAGCGTGCATAAGATCCTGCATGAACAGTTAGCCGTTAACAAGCTATGTTCACGTTGGGTACCACATAATTTGACAACCGTTCAAAAAAGGACTTACGTCGATTGGTGCCAAGAAATGCACAAAAATACAATGGCGGTGCTTTGAAGAACATTTATAAAATCGTCACAGGCGATGAATCTTGGATCTGTACGTATGAGCCCGATAGTAAACAGCAGTCAACTGTGTGGGTATTCCAAGATGAGCCAAAACCAACTAAATGGTCGCCTGTTTTTTCGGAAAAAGCGGTCACGTTGCAACCTTGCCTTTAGAGAGTTGTAGAACAGTCAATTCCGAATGGTACAAAACTATTTGTTTTTGAAGAAATAAGGAAAAGAAACCGAAAACGACAGATCATTCTCCACCATGACAATGAGAGCTCCCACAGGTCGATTCAAACAATTGAATATTTGATAGGGCAAAACATTGAATCGATGAGCCATCCGCCGCACAGCCCTAATCTGCCACCCTGTGATTTCTTTATATTCTCACGCGTGAAGGATAAACTTCGTGGTCAACGGTTTTTTTACTCCGGAAGAGGCAGTTGAGGCATTCGAAACTCATATTTTGAAGATACCGCCTTCATAGTGGGAGCAATTTTTTTCGGATTGGTTGAAATGAATGCAAAAGTGCATTGACTTTCAATGAGAATATTTTCAAAGGCAATAAAACTATTTTAGATAATAATTTTTTTTTGTTTGCTATTCCCGAAATATAAACGGCTACCCTCGTAATAGAACATACCATACTCTTTATTTAAGCATATTTTATATGCATATATGTAGTTTACAAATTTTTCTATTGTAAAGAAATACTACCTTGTGCGTATATTCAATTGTTATTTTGTAATATACTTGAAAGATACGACCAAAAAATTTATAAATATAATACTATAAATTTCAAAATTAATGCAAATTAGCGCCATTTCAATTTCAAATATCAAGAAGTTCCACCTTACACGATTTTTCCGAAATCTGCTCATATGTACAAAGATGATTGGACGAGTGAGTGAGACTAATAGAAAATAAATTAGAGGAACATGTACGCAATAAAGTATTTGAATTAACAAGCAGTTCTATAGTTGCGACGCTTCTTCAATTCTAAAATTAATAGTGTAACTATAAGTAAAAATTATTGCGAGTCATAGCTTAAAAAATAGAACTGGTTAATATTTGCCTTAAATAATATACTATTTGGTTCAGTTATCGAAAAAGAATAATCGTTTCATTCACTACATCATATCCTCTGAAAAATATATAGAAGTTTTCTGGGATATAAGTTGATATTTCAATTTTCAAATGTATAAAAGCATTTCGAAAAATTTTTTTACGGCATCAGTAGAACATTTTTTTCTAGATGACGATATATTCTTTTATTAACGTCACCAATCTCTCTTGTAAATCATTAACCTATAAAGAATATATGTATGTATCAATGTATATATATATATATATATATATATATATATATATATATATATATATATATATATATATATATATATATACCTAGCTGCCAAATACCGATCAGAATGTAAAGTGGTGGGGCGCGAGTCATTTGAATCACGACTATAACTGACTACTGATCGTATTAGCTGTAGCCCCACCACTAATTTGACTGTAGGCGTATCGATATCGTATTAACGGTCATTCGTGGTTTGCATTTGGGAGAGTGTGTTACGGTAAGACCTTTAAATTTAAATATTTTTTTAATTATATTACTTTGATAATGTATACATTGGAAGAAAAAATTCAAATGATAACATGGGCTTTGAAAGGTAATTCTTTACGGCGTATCCAGCGCCTTTTCTCTGAAAAGTATGCAGATCGTTCCTTTCCTGCATTAACAACAATATCGTTAGTAGTTAAAAAGTTTAAATCAGAAGGTTGCATTTTGGGACGTAAATGTCATAAAATACGGAGAATAAATAACGATAAAGAAATGCAGGAAGTCATGGTGTACGCAATGGTCGAAGAAAATTCCAATTTTATTATATCTAAAATATCAGAAGAGATAGGTATTAGCGTGGGTAAAGTTCATAAGATATTAAAGAAAAATAAATACACATCCTATAAATACCAAATTCATCAGGAAATTTTTCATGCTGATCAACACCGCAGAATGGAATTTTGTGAAACTGTAATAGAACGTGTAAATGCGAATGAACACTTCATTGAGACTATCGTGTTTACCGATGAATCCACGTTTCCGTTGCACGGTAAACACAATCCGTCGAATCTTCGATATTGGTCTATTGAAGAGAGTATCGATAATTGAATACGGGGACACAGTATCCTGAAAAATTGAATGTTTGGACTGGTATTTATGGGAATAACATTATTGGTCCATTATTTATCGAAGGAAATTTAAATGGGGAAATTATTTGAATCTTCTTCGAAACGACATTGTCCCTGCTTTGAGAACTATTAATCCCAATTTACAGAACGTATGGTTCCAACATGATGGTTGTCCGGCCCATGGAACTAGAATTGTGAATGAATATTTAAATAATATATTCCCCCAAAGAGTTATATCTAATAGTGGTACAATTCGCTGGCCACCAAGGTCACCAGACGTAGCTAAGAATAACCTAAGAATAAAGAAAACCATAATATATTACATATATTAGAAAGCAACAGGGAAATAGCTTGCTTTTAGTTAAGCATATAAATTATTATTAACAATATATCGTACACTAGCTGTACCCTGCCCGCGTTGCTATGACACCAACTAAAATAAATTTGACGGAAAGACATTACACAAATATTTAATTCATTTTGAGTCATTTTATTGATTTTGTTCACTTTGACAAAATTGTGACATTGCAGCGTTTCGTTTCAATTCGATATTTATTGATGTGCTGCGGGATACACAATACTTCTTGTTTTTCTATTTGGTGCGTAAATGAACAAATCAGAAGGTTTTCCAACACGTGAGCAGGCCACATAGAGCTGCCCATGTGAGAAGCATGGATTCTCCAAATTTAATCCACACACTTGCAACGATTGTCCTTGTGTTCTGTTGATAGTCATTGCGAAAGCGAGTCGTACCGGGAACTGCATACGTTTGAATTCGAATGGCATATCTCTCGGGATCATTGGGATACGTGGCAACAGTACGTCTTCACCTTTGAATTTTCCAATCAAAACTGTTGCCTCGATAACATTGTTCATCATTTTCTTGACTGAGAGTCTGGTTCCGTTGCAAAGTCGTGGTGGATTTATGTTTCGAAGAAGAATGATGAGTACGCCAATTTTCAATGTAAGAACGTGCGGTGGCATGCCTGGCAAATCAAGCGAATTCAAGAATACCGTTGGATAGTTGACAACTTCGTCTTGATTCACCACAACCCAACCCAACCCAACCCAACCCAACCCAACCCAACCCAACCCAACCCAACCCAACCCAACCCAACCCAACCCAACCCAACCCAACCCAACCCAACCCAACCCAACCCAACCCAACCCAACCCAACCCAACCCAACCCAACCCAACCCAACCCAACCCAACCCAACCCAACCCAACCCAACCCAACCCAACCCAACCCAACCCAACCCAACCCAACCCAACCCAACCCAACCCAACCCAACCCAACCCAACCCAACCCAACCCAACCCAACCCAACCCAACCCAACCCAACCCAACGCAACCCAACCCAACCCAACCCAACCAACCAAACCCAACCCAACCCAACCCAACCCAACCCAACCCAACCCACCCCAACCCAACCCAACCCAACCCATCACATCCCAACCCATCCCAGTCATCCCAACCCAACCCAACCCAACCCAACCCAACCCAACCCAACCCAACCCAACCCAACCCAACCCAACCCAACCCAACCCAACCCAACCCAACCCAACCCAACCCAACCCAACCCAACCCAACCCAACCCAACCCAACCCAACCCAACCCAACCCAACCCAACCCAACCCAACCCAACCCAACCCAACCCAACCCAACCCAACCCAACCCAACCCAACCCAACCCAACCCAACCCAACCCAACCCAGATGGACTTACATATTGTCGTTTCACCGGGTATTCCATTCTGAATGGTGAAGTTGATGGTATTGACATCGATGTTTTTGGCCGCTAATATAGCACGCGTACTGAGCCACTGATGACTTTTGTAGTTCTGTGCAATGTTTGGGAAAACTTTTTGCACCAATTCGTCTATGCTTTCTGTGATCTTACAG
This sequence comes from Dermolepida albohirtum, assembly GCA_031893035.1. NCBI lineage: Eukaryota > Metazoa > Arthropoda > Insecta > Coleoptera > Scarabaeidae > Dermolepida > Dermolepida albohirtum. The sequence continues at coordinate 30,037 of JAVIWB010003017.1, read as the reverse complement.
AAGTTTGCTAGCAAGATGATACATTGCATCAATTTGCATTCGCCCATCTATATATATATATATAAATGAATGTTTGGCTGTATGTCCTTTATAGAATCGAAAACTATGCATTGGATCATGTGATGATCTTTAGCAAAGTTGTTGTGCATGAGTCCACGAAGATTTCTAAGTTGGTACGACCAATTTTCGACAGAAGGCGCCACTGCCATTCCAATGAATTTCATATATTGCCGTGACAATTCATGCTGATTTGAATTGAAATGAAAACAGCGAACGAATGATTACGTTTCGAGTTGTGGGTGATATAAGAATTTATGTAAATTGTGAAATTCATGTCCGGCTCACATTGAACAGACAATATTGTACGTATTTTTATATTTGAGAGCGTTTTTCGAATAGTTTTGTGCATTTCATTGCGAGTTAAATTAATTTTATTAATTAATTATTAATTAGCCATCTCTCGAAAATTGGTCGTACCAACTTAGAAACCTTGGTGGGCTCATGCACAAAAATTTTGCTAAAGATCATCACATGATCAAATGCATAGTTTACGATTCTATAAAGGACATACAGACAAACATTCATTTATATACATGTATGTATGTATATAGATACATAAAATATAAATTGGCGAAGGAGACAGAAAATATAAGTGAGAAATATCAATATGGCTTCACATAGAACAGAAGTACAATAGATTAGGTCTATATACTACGAGAAATATAGGCAGAAAACTACAAATGCACAAAGCCAACGAATATCTTGATTGCTTGTCAATGAGCCTATGATGAAAAAGAAAAAGTACAAAAAACACCAAACGAAATGGTAACAAACAAGGAACTAATGAATTTAATATTGGTAACATTGGAGGAGACCGTGAATAAGGTGAAAGTAAATAATAGAATAAAGAAATTTCAAATTAAGTATGTAGTAACAGAGAGTAACCCATTGTCGTCAGTACTATTTACTCTACTGCTGGAAAAAGTAATAACGAAAGGTAAAATTTCCAGTACAAAGGTTATCCGTCGAAGAAAACATAAATGCTTTGCAGCTATTCTTGTTATTTCAGTCAGGAATAGAAAGAATTACAGGAAGTGAGAGAAAAGAACAACCTAGTGGTAAAATAGATGAAGAATAGATTTATATATATGAATAGTTCACATACTTCGGAAATTTACAAGAATAGGAAATATTAAGTAGGAAATTCAAACTTGGATAATGGGGGAAGTTAATGCGTGGGAACAGAACAAAAGCTTTGAAGAACAGTTATATTTACAGGAAGATAAAGATAAGACTCTACAAAACAAGCATCAGATCGATAGTCATCTATGCCAATGAAGCAATAACTTTAAATCGAGAAGAAGAAGCGCAATTGGAAATATGCTAAGGTGCTTAAGAAGATATTCGCAAGAAAAAAGAGGACAGGAATTGATTAGAAAAGTAAATCAAGAACTGAAATAATATGTTAGAAAACAAATATAGTAGGTATGCCAAGAACTCAAAGATTGGGCACAAAAAGAATGTCAGAGGAAAATAATTCTAAAGAAGTTGATGACATATGATACAGATAGACCAAAACATAGTAAAAACGCAGTAGAGGATGATATACAACAATTAAAAATTATTGAATGAAAAGAAAAAGCGAAAAACAGCAATCACACCGTAACGTAGCATTAATCACTAAAAGTTAGTAAAACCCCTTTCCATAATAATTTTCGTATTCTGTATACGTATTTCCACGTCTAAGTTGTTCTCATCAGCAGATAATTAATCACAGTGTCGCACCTGGATCCATGGCAAAACCCGCACAGAAACAAATCCGTATCGGATTTCCACCATCAAAAGCCAAACACACACTTCAGTATGTTTGGCTTTCAACCTTTAGTGATATCAATCACAATCATTAAAATTTACCGTATAGGAAAAAAAATAATTTATTATTTAATATTGCCTTATAAGGAACCTATTTTGTAAAACCTATAACGAACTCCAGAAACGGTACTTCTTATTTTTACTTAGGATGTATATACATACATACATAATACACACTAATAAAGTAACATGGAATGCAAATTTTATTTATACACACAATTAACGCTGTCACAGTGTCCCGTAAAAAGATTTTAATATGTTGACTTCAAGTACTACTGTTATCATTATTACCAATTCCCCATGACAAAAATAAATCATTAAGGAACCTGCAAAATTAAATTTGCATAGCGTATGACGGAATTTAGGTTATTTAAATTTCAGTTTCAAACAATTTGTTCTTGGAATAAATGAAATCTACGACGCATGCATTATTTTCACACGTTGCGTTGAACTATATTTAAAACTTTTTCATTGTGTATGGACAGAGTGTTTACAATGTGAGAGATAGGAAGTCCAATAAATGACCGGACAAAAGATCTTCTGAAACAACAAAAAATATCTATGTAGTATAATATGGATGCACACATAAAAATTATAACGTAGCAACAGCGGAATGCCTCTACGCGAACACTTGTTGAAAGTCTGATGTATCCAATTGAGCCAATTAAGGAACTATTACGAACAATTGGCGTTAACTCGCTCAATTGGTAAAGTGTAGGGGTCACTTGGCTACTGACGGCGTTCCATATCCCCCTTTGTACCCTCCTATGCGGGACACGCAATCATCTCTCGTCATCCCCGCTTAACATCCAGAAATGTACATGAGTATATAGAACATACGCACGTACATGAGTGATAAATGTTTCCCTGGAATATACATACAGTCAGTCCCAAAAGTGTTTGTACACCCCGTGAGTGTTGAATTTGATCGAATGTGAATATTCGGCATACAGCATATTTACTCATTTAACAATGTTAAAATACTAACAATATGAAAACTGTTATTATCCACAGCTACAAAAGGGTTTGCTAAATATTCATAGCTAAACATCAAGCCTTTTTATAAGATATTTTTCTATTGTAAGCCATAAATTTAGAATATATTCGGTAAATCCTCTTCACAGTATCACGTGTTTATGAAAAATAAGCATTCCTGCCATCTTCTAATACTTTTACAAAGACGAGTGATAAAAATATACACATGTTTGCTAATATGTGCAAGTGATAACTCATCTTTGTAATAGAATCAAATGTTTATTTTTCACAAATACGCGATGTTATTAAAAGGTTTTGCGATTCGTTCCGAATTTATGGCTTATAATTATAATAGAGAAATACCTTATAAAAACAAAGTACAAGAAAACTTTTCTGATATTCGATGTTGCGATATTTAGCAAACTCTTTTGTACTTATAACAGTTTTCATATTATTATTAGAGGTTCTTAAGAGTTTTTTAACCTTATTAAATGGGAGTAAATATGCTTTATCATAATCGGATGTTCACATTTGATGATATTAAACATTCACGGGGTGTACGAACAATTTTGTGGCTGATCGTATTTATTAGAATATACATGGTGAAATAGAAAATTATCTGTTGAACCCTAAATCTCATCTATAATGTAAAATAAGGAATATTTTACTTATTCAATTGTATTTCTAGTTTTGATGAATTAATGTATCAAACTCTAGTTTTGTTGCGATTAGTCTTCTTATTGACAGGGTAAAATAGGCTTTTTGGAAGTTAGTTAAAATATCTCATACACGAATTGTATAATAAGTGAATTTGAATTACTGTAGTCAGTCGTAAACACAAAAACGAATTTACATATTTTTTTCAACAGCATAGCCTCTTTTAAAATATTATCGTACCATCGTTAGGATCTTTAATGTGTACACAGGTATATCTAACCTTATATAAGTGTGAGTTTTCTTCTTCGTTTACGAGAATGATATTGAAAATTAAACTCTAAATAAAGAATATAAGTTAGCGCATTAAGTTTTCTCATTATTTTTCAACATATTCCAATTCAACTTCAACCCTGAAGTATAGGGTGTTTTTTTAAAAGCTTGAAAACTTAAAATGATAATACAAGACAGGAATGAAATTTTTTTTATTATAATCTAGTAGATAATTTCATGGCATTTATTTTTTAAATATGATTTCCGGCATATGTCCGCCGCGACTACGAGTTACATGGTCCATTCGATCAGTTCAATTTTGACTACTTGTTCCAATAAATCTGGCAGTATGACGTCAACGGTGGTTTGAATATTGACTTCCAAAGCTTCAAGAGTTGCTGGTTTGTCGCCATGAACCAATGACAACATAACACCATAAAAAGTAATCCAGAGGCGGTAAATCGCACGAACGAGGGGGCCAATGAACAGGACCACTTCTGGAAATAAAGTTGTCACCAAATTGATTTTGCAATAAATCGATTGTTAAGCGCACTGTATGGCAAGTTGTGCCGTCTTCTTGGAACTAAATGTCGTCGATGTTTAACTGATTAATTTTTGGAATCAAAAATTCAGTCGATATGGCTCGATAGCGCTCGCCATTCACCGTAACTGCATCTTCTTCCTCATTTTGAAAGAAATAAGGACCGATGATGCCGTCAGTGTGTAAACCGCATCAAACGGTCAATTTTAATGGATGTAATGGTCCGGAACCGGCTTGAGGATTGTCTTCGCTCCAAATACCTTTCTCAAGATCCTACAAATAATTCTCCATTTATCCATTAAGTCTTTAATCTACCCAGAATCTATTTGCAACAAGCAAAAGTTTGACTTTGAATAGATGAGCATAGCCTGAAATGTCAGTTGATCTAATTTTTCGCAAACTGATATGATAAGACGCGACATCGTCATGAAAGAGGACTTTTCATGGCCCTACCCAAGTTGTTTCTCAGAAATTTCTTTTTATTTAATTTGTGTAGTAGAGTGACCTAATACCTGTCATTGGTTCGACCCTTTGCAAGATAGTCAATGAAACTCATCCCATTCGAATTCCAAAAAACCGTAGTCATTACATTATTAGTGGATGAAAACATCTTGACTTTCTTTATTGGAGGCCTACTATGATGCCCTATGGATTCAAGAATATAGTATTGAAGCTAAGCTTCATTAACTGTAACATATATTTGTAAAAAATTAATTTAGTTCTCGTCAGGCAGCTTCGAATTATCACAATTTAAGATTAATTACGCTACCTTGCTGACAGCTTCGAAATGCCCATTCCTACTTGTAAAATGTGATGTATTCCATCAGTCTGTTGGTATACTCACGATGCTAATTATCTTTTCAAAGTAAATTCTTCAATCGTTTAAAAAATTTCATTAATTTTATTGATCGTTCTTTATAAGGACGATTGTCACTTAAAAGTTTTTGTAAAATCAGTCAAATTTTCAGATGAATTTGGTCGTAAATATTGCACCACGAATTACGTGTTTTGCATTTTTGAATGTTCCATGTCAATACATTACTCACACGGCTGGAATTTTTAAAGCAAATATCAGAAAACAATTAAATTTCATCTGTTACTACAAAAAGATGACGAAGTTAGAATATAATACGTTTTTCAGAAAGGTGGTACTAGTATCGTCACACTTTCCACTTGGAAAAAAGCTTTAGTGTTTTTACATAGTCTAAATAAATTTTCTCAATTTCATCTTGCAAACTCTTGTATAAATGCTTGTAAAATATATGGTTTTGATTCCTAAACTTTTCAAACTTTTCCTTGCTGACATTACTAACCGTTACAAAGTAAACTTTATGTATCTAAAATATGCTTAAATAAATAAAATTTAAATAACTTTCGATTATATGTTCTCTTATGCTGGGTATAAAAGCAGAGTAGGTTGATAATTTAATCGAAATTATATTACCACTTCTAGGAAACTATAAAGTCACATTATCTATATGAACTATTTTCCAAAAAATTAATGGAAAGTAACTCAATAATAAACAATGAGGTTCTATCAAGACATAAACCACTGTCAACCTGACTTGTAGACTTTCGCTGTCATAGTCTATTGTTTTTCTGGCCTTCCAGGCTGGAGTCACGCCTCTAGTACTGCTAATTCACTTGCCGACGTTTCGTCCTCTTCACAAGATATATCCTGTTGTGGGAAGATTAACAGTGTCAATAACATCCCACCGTGAGAAGATCAACAGCAGCCTTGAAGATATCCCTTGCAAGAGTGAACAAAACGTCGGTAAGTGATGCAGCAGTGTCTGAAAGGCGGCTCTAGCCCAGAAGTCCAGAAGAAATTATGAAATACTACTGTATATTGTAACGGGTGAGCCATTTAAAAGTTTAAATTTAAAAATAAATAATAAAAAAAATAATAAAATAAAACAAAAACGGTTTGAAATTTTGCCAAATTTATTTTTTTGTTGTGGAGTACAATTGTTTCGGTTAGAGATGGAATATTATTTCATTCATATGGCTGTCGCAGCTTGCCTCACAGTTCGATCGGACCAATTTTCGAGCACTTTTTCGAGTGTATGGGGTCGTATCTCGGCGATAGCATTACGAATGTTGGCCTTCAAATGATCAATTCTCTCTGGTTTGTCGGCATAACACTTGTCTTTAACGGCGCCCCACAGAAAATAGTCCAACGGTGTCAAATCGCAGCTTCTTGGCGGCCAATTGACATCACCATTTCGGCTAATTAAACGGCCATCAAACGTTTGACGCAATAAATCGATTGTGGGATGAGATGTGTGGCAAGTTGCACCATCCTGTTGAAACCAAACATCGTTCACATCAATACCATGAAGAGCGGGCACAAAAAATCGGTTATCATGGTGCGATAGGTGTCTCCATTGACCGTAATGGTTGCGCCGTCCTCGTTTTCAAAGAAATAATAATGATGCCTCCGCTGCACAAGCCGCACCAAACAGTCACTCGTAATGGGTGCATTGGCTTCTGTAAGATCCCGTGTGGGTTTTCTGAGCCCCAAATACGGCAATTTTGCTTGTTAACGTACCCACCAAGATGAAAATGAGCTTCATCCGAAAAGATGTTTTTTTTGGCAAAATCGACATCATCGTGCAGTTATCGTTGGCTCATCTAGCGAAACGAAAACGGAGCGGATGGTCATGCGGCTTTAACTCTTGTTCAAGAGCCGCATGACCAAGTGGTTTCACTTGAACTTTGTAAGGCGTCATACCGAGATCTTTTCGCAAAATTCGACGTAAACTGGTGTGTGAAATGTTCAATTCTTGAAAACGATGACGAGTTGATGTTAACGGATTCTCACGCACACTCTCAGCTACAGCTTCGATATTTTTGGGTGTACGCATTGTACGAGCACGCTCACATCTTGGCGCATCAACAATGAAACCAGTTTCATGAACTTTGGCAATAAACTTGCGTATACCGGGCACTGTTGGTCCTTCTCTGCGACCAAAATTTGTATGACATTTTCGTGCAATTTCCGACCAATTGTCTTTGTTTTGGAAATAAATTTCCAATAAATCCCAGTGTTACTCAGCGTAAATCGATTCATTTCGTTCAGTGGAGATAATATACTGAATTTTGTGGCAGAATAGAATGACATAAGTATTGCCAGATTCGAAATAACCGGTGGTTCAAATTTAACCCGATAGATGGCCCACCCGTTATATTAGAAAGGAGTTCAACATATCATTTTTTAAATTTCGGTAAATACAAATAAATAACAAAATGTTTGCAAATTCTCGTTTAAATTTATATTGCATTTGCGTAAAACTATTAAATTTTTATACTTACTCACTTACCTAGTCCTCGGAACTCCAGTTGTGTCGAGGTTAAGTTTTCAGTTGTTTTCTATTATATTTCCTTCCACTTTTATTTGTTTTTTATTAAAATAAATTTGTTGTTCCCTCATCTTTTCATAATACATTCATCGTTTGAGTTTATTTCCATGTTCGTTTTTGGTTTTCATTCATTTAAAGACCCTGTAGTGTTTAGCTACATCTATTATAGTTTCTTTGTAATTTATCTAGGTATCTATTCTGTAGCTCTCTTTTACCTATTATTGTTTTTTCTATTTCATCCGCTCATCAGACTGCTTTCTTTTTCAAGTCATTATTTATTCTTGTAATACCACAATCTTCTTTTGATGATTTCATTGAGCTTTGTTTGTATTTTTCCTATCTTTTTCTATATTTTAGAATGTTGTTTTCTTGTTATATGTCACATCCTATTTTTAAATTTTCACTTTCATATTTTTTACCAGATTCCACATGTCTCTATTGACTAGGTCTATATTTGAGCGTTCACTTCAGCTCTATACATCTCTCGTATATTGGTGAACATATATTCTTATGTGTTTATACTTAAAATGATGTATTACTAGATCATTTTTAATGCATAGATTTATAATTTCAGTCCCATTATCGTTTCTATGTCTAGATAATAATTAGAAAAATACGAAATACGTGAAATGTATTAATTTATAATAAAATATTACTGCGTTATCCTAATAAAAAAACATACAACAAAATAATGAATTTTAATAGCTTGCGCAAGTACCTAGTTTTTCCATTAACTACCATGTAAAATAAAATTCTAAAATATCGACACTATCTAGATCTATACCATCAATGATATGCGGTTTTGAAGTTTTAATAATGCAATAACCTGCATGACCAGCCAGCATATGTTGCCCAAAGCTAAAAACGTGGAAGTTATATTAGACGCTTTTACAAAACGAATGATATGGGGTGTTACACAAGGGCACACAAGCAGTGAGACGATCCTTATGGGGGTCGCACGCGACCAAGGGTCACAGACAATTTTTGTACCGGGGATACCACCACAGTAACTTATCCTACCGCACAGAATATAATAACAGATCGAGATTTAAGAAGTATGCGGGATTCCCACGTGTTTCGAAAGGGAAAGGGAAAATAATAGGTTTATTATTATTAAAAGAATATGAAACAGTTGAAGCATGGTTTTATATGCAGTAATGAATAATAATAGCTTAGAGTGATGTTATTTTATTTGGCTAACACCAAAACTATAAACAAATTGTTACCATTTATATATAGTAAATGATAGCAGATAGCGTATGCTAATCGCATGCTAGCAAACCTATATATGTATAATTTAAATATCGTAAGACAAATATTAAATTTTTGTAATATTGTGTTATTAAAAGAATTGAATAATTGCAAAAATATTACATATTCAAGTTTAAAACATTCGAAAACAATTTCATTTACTAAATTATGACAGATAGACTGCAAACAGTTGCTCTGTAAAAACTGGTTATAAACTATTTGATATATTCTAGTTTTAACTTGCATTAATAATAACACATTGTTTTATAAAATTATTTTGGATTAATTTTATAAAATATATTAAAAGTAATACTAAAAAATTCTTATATGAACTGTAATAGTAAAAAATATTTTCAATACATCATGTAATTTATAAAATCTTATCTCTTCCACAATAGATTATACATTTTAGTAGGAATTGTTCACAATATATAGGTTTATTATTATTATTTATGTATTTTTTTTTGTATATATTTTTGGTATTCATTTTTGGTCTGAGGGTTTTTACTGTACATATGATCTACTATTGTGCGATAGTTGTGCTCAAAGTTTGTATAAACGACAATAGTTCCTTTTAAGCGCCGGAAGAAGCTACAAGATATTAGAATTGAATTGCATGGAACAGAGTGGATAATTTTGTGATGAAGTTTTCGAGATAATTTTGCACTTGGGATTTAGCTGTAGACAACATGTTCATACGATAACCTCGAAGGTGCATATAATTATTATGGTCACATCGTTATACAATGATGGTGAAACCAACCCTCATTTACGCATCACTGATGTGGTATGTAAAGACACTATAGCCTTCCGCAATAATAAAAGATATGCATTAATATTACTCTGAGCAGCTATTTAGTTACACAAGATCACAAATGTTAAATACTTATTCTTTGATATGTTAACAGATTATATGTTAGCCAAAAACGCTATCAATTTCCTATTTAAGATAATTACCTTAATCTCACTGTTAGTGTTGCTATATATTTATTTACCTTTATAGTTTTATTATCCGATCGCTATTTCTATTGTTGACAGTAACTTGAAAAATTTATGTCAGCGAAAAAATGGAATTAACTCGCCAACATTTTCGTGCAATTATTTTTCAGAACTTTTGGCGTGGATTATCTCAACAAGCTCAACAGCTCGACGAGCTGAATTCTTTGTATGGTGGCAAAGTATCATCGAAAACTGCAGTCGATCGTTGATATAGTGAATTCAAACTTGAACGGCGTTCTTTGGACAATTATTTCGTGAAGGTCGTCTCATAAATGTTGTGTCAGAAAACATTAATGCAGTGTCTGAATTGATAATGAAAGACCGTTATGTGACATACTGTGAGATCTAGGCATCTCGAAGTAGTAGCAACACCAGCGTGCATAAGATCCTGCATGAACATTTAGCCATTAAGAAGCTATGTTCACGTTGGGTATCACATAATTTGACAACCACTCAAAAAAGGACATCGATTGGTACCAAGAAATGCACAAAAAATACAATGGCGATGCTTCAAAGAACATTTATAATGTCGTCACAAGTGATGAATCTTGGATCTATACGTATGAGCCCGATAGTAAACAGCAATCGACTGTGTGGGTATTCCAAGATGAGCCAAAACCAACAAAAGTTGTTCGCGCTCGAAGCACATCAAAACAAATGGTCGCCTGTTTTTTCGGAAGAGCCGGTCACGTTGCAACCGTGCCTTTAGGGAGTTGTAGAAGGGTCAATTCCGAATGGTATACAATTATTTGTTTGACAAAAGTTTTTGAAGAAATAAGGAAAACAAACTGAAAACGACAGATCATTCTCCACCATAACAATGCGAGCTCTCACAGGTCATTTCAAACAAATGAATATTTGACCGGGCAAAACATTGAATTGATGAGCCATCCGCCGTACAGCCCTGATCTAGCACCCTGTGATTTCTTTTTGTTCCCACACGTGAAGAATAAACTTCGTGGCCAACGGTTTTCTACGTCGGGAGAGGCAGTTGACGCATTCAAAACTCATACTTTGGAGATACCGCTTTCAGAGTGGCAACAATGCTTTTGGGATTGATTTAAACGAATGCAAAAGTGCACTGATTTTTAAGGAGAATATTCTGAAAAGCAATAAAACATTTTTTTGATAATAAAAAAAAGTTGTTTGCTTGCTATTTCCGAAATATAAACGGCTACCCTTGTAGATGGGAACAGACGTCGTTCATTGATGTGATTCTACACAAGTACTTCTAGTACATAGACGAAAATGTCGCATACTGCGGAAACTTGAAATAATTCACAGCTTTTCTGTTTCGAAATATGCGCCTGCTTTTTAAATAGAGGTGTGTGCTGAGACACCAAAATATGCGGAAAATATTAAATTAGCGGGGGGGGGGACTTCAATAATAATATATTTATTTGCCCAACAAACATAGGGTACATCAAAACGAGCCAATAATGTAGCAAGTTCAAAGTTGTGAGGAGAATATAATAAATCGGTTTGACCATAAGCATTTACCAAACACCTCTGCACTTCATATACTATACTATGCAGGCATATTCAAATCGGGATTTCACTAGCGAATGATATAGGGATTTCAAAGCTAGTGTACGATAATCTGAAATTACAAATAATGGAACACAGATTCTGCCTTGCACAGAGAAAGTAAGCGAGTATGAAAATATACACCCAAATCATATATACAATATATATATATATGTACTCAGTGCGTGTTAAAAGAATGACATCAAGTTCATAATCCAGGTGAATCATTTTTGATTTTCTAGAAAAACATTACATTATATTTGTCAGGATGAGAAGCGATTGAAAGAAACGCGTTGATGTCTATTACTCAGATACGATCTAAAGAAAGCAATCAGTAAATCATTGAATCCGAATACTTTAGAGTTTGAATAAAATAATTCCATGCTATATGTTATCGAATGCCTTAGCGAAATCGGTGTAAATTGCATCTTCTGCAATCTGTTGAATAAAAAAAGTCAGATTTGTTACAGTAGATCTATGCTACATGAAGTCATGTTGATTAAATGAGATAAGAGGTCTAATTGAAGGTAACATTTTCTAGTAAACTAATACTTGAAAGACTTTAGCAAAGTTAGACAATATGACTATGTGACGATAATTGTAAATATTTGAGGCATCGCTATTTTTTAGAATAGGTACAATTTTTGCCATCTTCCAAATATCTGGAAACACAGACATTGTTAATGCAACGTTAAATATCTTAACCAAAGGTACAGCAAGAACATTTGCGCAGTCTTTAACCAAGAAAGCAAGTATCTGATTATCTTCAGCTGTATGGCTATCTCTAAGTTTTCAAATAGATGACAAAACATCCTCTTCGGTCAATATTAAGGAGTGACTACTAAATTTCATTGTGTGTGGAAGGCGATCTGAATACACTATTAAAATAGTTATCAAAACCATCCACAACAGACTGCGGATTGTCAATAGTACAATTTTCGTAATATATTCTATCGGGAATACATCCAGAATACATACTTAAATTCTTTTTTTGTCATGGATGTAAGACCAAAAATTTTGTATTATTAATGATAATATTCTGGACATCTGCGACTTTTTTATATAAGCACATCCATATCCCTACGTATAGCTAAACTATATCAGCAGCATTGAGAAGTCCTAAGATCGCATTGAGGCTAGTATGGAAATGTCGTAAACTCAAAAGAAATTGGCAAATAATGAAGACCCTAATTGTAGATTATGTAATAGAGCTCCATAAACGGTAAACCATATAATCGAATAGTCATTTATAGCAACCTAAAATAACCTCGGCAACATACAAAAGCTCTACATCTGTACAGATTAGTACACTTTTACTAATTGGGGGAAATAGAATAGATGTAGTAGGTAAATATTTTCCGAATGAATACTAAGCCAAATTGGAGTGTTTTTGTCGCAGTCATACAATTTCCAAAGTACAGAAAAAAATCTTGCAAAAAATCAACATTCTGTTTCAGCAGTTTAAAAAACATTGTATGACGCATTTACATTTGTGTCAAAAATTAGATTTAATAACATTTACAATGAACAGCGACTTCATAACAAATAGTTTTATTCCACATTATGCAAGCTTTGTCCATTAAATATGAAATACAAATCTTGAAACTAAATCTCAAAATCTTGACATTTTATTGTTCAAAATTTTAATTTGATATTTAAAATTTTAAACAATAAAATGTCAAGATTCTGAGATTGTTGAGAGGTTGTTTACATTGTTTACAAAGCAATACGATGTTTTTTGAATTGCATATAGTAATACTTACAAATGTTCATAGATAAAGAAATGATTTTACGCCCTTCGTGTTATAGATCGTTTATTTATGGACGAGGGAACTATAAACGTTCTTTACTTTACAATGAAATAAAAGACCCACGATTTTTTGATAATCTTATTTTCAAACGTAATCTTCAACGTATCTATTTTAACTTCGACACACTTGCGCCACATGTTCTGTAACGACTTTATTCCTCCAGAAAAAATTATTTCTCTTGGTCTTCATAATAGGTACCAATCTTTTTTCAATTGGTTATCGTATTTTTAAATAAAAAGAACTGGGACAGAAATCAGGACTACTGGTTCAACTCAAAGACGTTAAACTTCGTGGGAACGATTGGACTTTGGTTTTCTTATAAATTCGTGCATCATAATGCAAAAAATGACTTCCTTATGATCCAAACTTGATAGTTTTTAATAAGTAGGCGTACGTAATTTTGTTAGCGTATTACTATAGGTAACTACTGTTATTATTCCCTAAAGACGGTGAGTCGCCTTCAGTGGATTCACGATTCCACTCAAACTGTTTTAACCAATATTTCACTTCAAAATATAACAGCGTTTAGTTTCCTCTTCCTCAAAAATTTGATGATACTCCGATACTCAAATTTCATGAAATTAATTTTTTGTTTGTTTTATGAAGCACAAAATAACAAATAAATTGAAGCCAATTTTGACACATAAATATAGAACTGTTATCGCTATTGAACGTTACTAAGCAACGTGTAATTAATTGTTTCACTTATACTCGGACAGGCTTTTCTTTGTTATCCCTCATATTTATGTATTTGTCATTTTTTTCTGGCCCCTATTTAGTTTTCAAAATAGATTGGCTAAACGCACCAAATAGCTAAAATAATAGTTTTCTTGAATTAATGAAAATAAAACATCAATTTCACTTAATAAGGAAATGGTAACATAAAATTCTAGAACTTTTGAATGTAATGGAGCTGTAGTTACAAAAATGGACTCGAATTGCAGAAATTCAAATGCCTTTATTTTTTGAAGTATTAACGAAAACGAACATATATACGAGGTATGGCAATTAAATAACGAGACTGCGCTCCTTCCATCGTGCAGCCGCCTCGAGCGAAGCTGTAGTTGCAATGTAGTTTCGTCTCTCTATCCGCTTTAGAATACTTGAAGCCTTAATTGTAAAGGACACTGTTACTTAGTAGTGCCGTGATAATAGTTGATATAAAAATCGAGCAGCGAATTAACCTAAAATTTCTCATAAAATAAAAAAATCGCCAACAGAGTATTTGTAAATGTTAAAAAAGATGTTTGGTGATAATGTTATGTCACGTGCGTATCGCGAACACAGAAAAAGTCACTAATGAACAAGTCGAAATTGAAGGTAATGCTCATCGTTCTTTCGATATCAAGAGTGTTATCACGACTTCTGAGTGCTTAGAAGTCAAACCATTAATCAGAAATACTACAAAGAAGTCCCAATCAAGCTGAGGGAAAAAGTAATGAAGAAAAGATCGAATTTGTGGAAGAATGACTCGTAGATTCTGCACCAAGACAACACGCCTGCTCACAGTGCCCTATTTGTGCATTGCTGTGCTTGATCATCTTCGCCAGATCTCGCACCATGTGACTTCTACCTGTTCCCAAATGTGAAAAGTGCATTAAAGGGAACACATTTTCAGTCTGTTGAACATGTAAAAGCAAAAACGGCAGAGTTATTGAAGGAGAAAAAAGTTAAATATAAGTTTACAATAAATAACATTTCTCACTCCAGTCTCATTATTTAATTGCCATACCTCGTATGTTTTCTTCTTTCATATTAATTTTAGAAGGCATAAATCGGTGTATTTCATTCTTGCTTATTTAACCTACGAACTATGACTAAGACGCAAGCGGTTTCTATGAGTAATTTTTTGTTCAATTAAATGATTAACATTTTAACACCCAAATAAATTGCACGTACAAATCTATTTTTAAAACTATTTCTGCATTTAAGGTTTTGCAATTTTGAATAACACGTTATGTATGTACTTAGTGGAAATCAGGGTTTTTCACCAAAATATATTTTTGATTTCGTTTCATAAAATTGTCCAAAATTACTTTTACTGTAGTAGTGGACGGCCTGTCTCTGAATTCATAATTGTTATATCTCTTCAACCCGCGAGTTATATTTATTGCGTTCCTCTATATATTTTTGTTAAAAATTATGGATGTTAGGTGTAGAAATGTCAAATAGATATGTTTTTCAAAGTTATTGTAATATCTGGTCTATTGTGTATTTAGTGCGTGGTTCATGGCAATATTTTGTTCCAATATAATCTAACCTTGAAGTATTCTAAAACTGTTGCTTTTTATTTCTACCATGGGTAAATTTCATCTACTAATTTGTCTTTTTTTTACAAAATCTCTATGTAGTATTTCACAGATATTGTGATGTCACGTTATGTATTCTGTCTGTGCTAAGCTGTACATGTGCCTACGATATATGGAATTGTTTTTGGTGTTTTGTGATATTGTCTGCGTATGTCTTCAATGTTATGATATCTTCAGTGTCGCGTAAATATTTCTGATAATAATCCATTTATTGGTTGTCTGTTTGTCAATGTGTATTTGTCTTATTTGTTATGATAGTGTTCCACGTTTTATTTAGTTTCTTCAGGCTTCTACTTTACAGTTGTCTATTTTTGGATATTTTTCAGGATTGAAATTTATATTCCTGTTTAGTGGTGTAATTTTGTTTTCTGTTTTCTGAAGCGTGTTGTTTCTCATCATCCGAATATGTGTTCTGAGATAGTTTACTTGTTTATAATGATTTTTTATTTCTTTCTCCTTCTTCTCTGATTACTTTAACAGTTTTATCGGAAAATGTCGGTAAGATGTGTTATATTTGTAGCCATTGCTCTCATGAGTCTATTGAGAAAGTCTAACTCTCTGTCACAATGTTGTGATTCTGAATGAATATGTCGCTACATTATTATTTTTGAAGTTTTTTGACATTGTCTGCATACATATGAAGACATCTTCAATGTCGTTTTGTTTTTGTTTTACATTTGCTGCAGTTTCTGGTTTTTACAACTCTTGTATTGTAAACATGAGATCTTCAGTTTGTACATAGATATTTCTGATTTTCAGCCCTTTATTTCATTATTAATATTAGTGTATGTATTTCTCGCATTTCCTCAGCCTAACAGCAGGAAACTTTTTGCATAACCCACATATCTGCGAGTTTGAACTTGATCTGTACACGACTATTACTGCTATTATAGATCATTAAACGATAAATTAATGCAAACTTTATTACTATTATTATTATTGTTGTTCTAAATCTCTTTGCAAATGCTAAAACACAAAGAATTGATCTATAAATGTATTCGAAATATTTAATCAGTTATTCCAACGTATTTAGTAAAATAGTAAATTTTATATGACCTTGATTAGCCATTACTGATTTGGAAAATAAGAAAGACACGTTTTGGACAACATACCACTAAACAAATTAATAAATTTTTAATATATAAATTTAAGATTTTATCATTTTTAAACATTTTTTCTTTCAAATTGCAAATCTAGAAACCTGTTCGGTTTTATGGAATGACCTCTTTTTAAATATTTAACCAATATAAATTCGTGCGCGACATCTTTTGCTAATATAAATAAGCAACAGTATTACGTAAAGTTTATTTTTACAAGATGGCGCCATAGTACTTAATTTGTATAAAATTATTGATTTAGAAAAAATAATCAGCTAGATATTTATAAATAGAAAACTTAAAGTCAAACTCAAGAAAAAACATATATATTTAAGTTTTCTTTTGTAAAACGTTTTCTCTTTGTTTTATAAAGTATATACAGGATGGAATTCTAGCGATATGCTACAAATGAACACTAATTTATTTCAAAATCATTTACACTTTTATATAATTCCATCCTAGATTTTATTAGCCTATCAACGTCCATTGTATAAAGGTCTTTAAGTAGCTGTTTCAGACACGTAGACATATTAATTATCTACAATGAGATAAGAAAAGAAACACCAAAGAAATCGCTACCTGAATTCATAATTCTTCTACAACAATTTCTTTAAATTAATGGTGGTGCTCTGGCATTCTCGTGACCGAAAAATAGTTTTCTAGTTAATAAGACTGGAAGGATTCTTCACAATCTGAAACTGCAACAGAGCTTTACAGTTTGACTCGGTGAACTAGCAACTTTTGAACGCTTTAAAAATTCCAGAATTGCCCTGATAAACCAATAATTTGAATCCCTCGGAATTGAACTTTGAAGCTAGATTGCAATGCCTCTCAATGACGTCTACAGGAATCATAGACTACTATTTCCATCTCTCCCACATTTGATCAAAATTTAAATTTATAATTACGTAATCTGCTTGGCCATGAGAAACTAGTTAATTTTTATTTTTTTATAAAAAATTCTATAAATGCCAGAGATGCGGTTTCAGCTCTGTGGCCGATATTTAATTTACAAAATGTATTATAAAAATAATGAAATTCAGATAAGGAAGACTATGAGCAGTAAAATGAAATCTAACTTACAAAGAAACCATTTTAGATTTTGTTGTAAGGCCAATTGGATTTGACGTACTTTTCTTTTATTTACTGAGAAAATTCCTGCACACTCACTTGTGTCATCAATATCATCTTATATCAATGCAAGTCGTATTATAAGAATTTATAAAAGAAGATGATTTAAATTCAAATGAGTTTCTGCGCGTCTGATAGTAATGGTATAAAGATTATGACGATTACATAATTTATAACTATCGTAATTATGTTTTAATAATTTTAATAATGGATAAAACTGTGGTTGGACAAATACTTAAAGTAGTAATTATTTTTACAAAACTTGACAATGAGGGAAATATACACAGAAGGACCTATACAGTATCTACATATATACAAATTATCGTTATTATTCGTTAACGATAAAGAACATGCGTCATGGTAATGCTCCTCTCTTATAACTATTAAAATATCGTTAGTAATTTTTGAGTATATGTAGATTACATACACAGACTATGTTATTATTACTGTACCTAGCGATGAATTAGAAAACACTAAAAAGTAAAAGAATATTATTCCAATAGGTTTCTTTTACTTTTCAAATTTGCAATTGTCATACATTATTTATTCTATTTTGATAGAATTTGAAAGTTATGACATTGTAAAACTACGAGTTGCAAGGTGGTCTTAGTGATCCAATTAGTTAATCTACAGTAATACATCAACACATAAATAACAGAATCTAAGTATTTTGTCTGTGAAGGCGCTTAACTTTAGGTTTACGGTGAACACTATTGGCGTTTTCTATAAAATAACCCACTTTATTCATAAAGTACAATTTTTCCGTAAACAGTGAATGTTTATAAAATTATCACGAAGTCCATAAATCAAGTGTAACGAAACAATTTTGTTCAAAAATGAGCATTTTAAATGAAGCCGTATTGTGGAGATTTAGAGAACACAAATTAACATAAAAAATTTACTGTACATTCGCACCGCTAAAAATGGTAGCATGAATGTATCTGTTATCCTGTAATAGACTATGTAGGTTTCTATGTATGTACGAGGGAGCGTTTTTATATTCGCGGAATGAGCGGGTTGTAGAGGGGTGAGTAGGCGCATTGGGGGCGTGGTCTGTGCAGCGACTTACGATTAGTATAAATACGAAGTTTCATTGTTATTAGACAGTTAGTCTTTGAGCTATCGTCAACCAAGTAACATGATCAGGAGTGAAAAGTGAAATATGGAAAAAATCGAATATCGTGCCATTATAAAGTTCCTTACCAGGCAAGGAAAATCAGTCGCGACCATAATGAATGAGATGTCATTGGTTTACGGCGACTCTTGTCCAGGAAAAACCATGGTGTACAAGTGGCATAGTTTATTTAAACAAGGAAGGGAATCCCTTGAAGACGACCCGAGGCCGGGCAGGAGCATTGAGGTGACCACGCCAGCACTTATCCAAAAAGTTGAACAAATTGTACTCGAAGATGCTCGACTAAAGAAGAAACAACTCGCAGAAATGGTTGGAGTATCCGATACAACAATTTTTAAAATCCTACACGATCATCTCGGCATGTCTAAGGTCAGCGCAAGATGGGTGCCGAGAATGCCCACGCCGCCGCAAAAACAACAGCACGTAGAGTGTTTGCGTGCATTTTTAGACCTCTGTAATGAAGACAAGGATGGTGTATTGAGTGGAATTGTTACTGGAGACGAAATTTGGGTTCATCATTATGAACCTGAGTCCAAACAAGACTCCATGCAGTGGCATAAAAAGGGCACAGCACCTCCCAAGAAATTTAAAGTGTCACAATCAGCTGTTAAACTCATGGCAACGGTATTTTGGGACTCGGAAGGAATATTGTTGATTGATTATAAAGATAAAGGTGTTTCTATAACCGGAGAATATTACGCTTCAATATTAGAGCGATTAAAAGAAGCCATTAAAGAGAAAAGACGGGGAAAATTGACAAAAGATGTTCTGCTTTTGCACGACAACGCGCCCGTCCACAAGAGGCGCGTTGCGTTAGCTGCCCTGCATAAGGCTTCGAAATTGTGAATCACCCACCCTACAGCCCAGACCTGGCCCCGAGTGATTATTACCTGTTTCCGAAAATGAAAAAAGAGCTGCGGGGTAAAAAATTTACTGCCGATGATGAAGTCAAGGAGGCAGTTTCGGCGTATTTTGCAGATAAAGAGAAATCTTTTTTTATGAGGGTATAAATAAATTAATTGAAAGATGTGAAAAATGTATCCGTCTTGCAGGTGAATATATTGAAAAAGAAAAATAATTTGGTTTTTTTATTTCCACCCCTTGTCCCCCATTCCGCGAATATAAAAACGCTCCCTCGTATGTGTCGCAAACATACTCTTCAGAATTTAATCTGTATATATAGAGAAAATTAATAAAAGAAAATATTAAGACAAAAAAAATGTAAAGTAGTGTCACCAGACAAAAACAATCTCTTTGAAAAAGAAGGAACAAGCAGAAGAAATAGGTAATATTTAAAGTAAAGTGAATCATACTGAGTTATTGTCTTCTTAATTTTATTATCTGAATTCTTCTGAATATCGTTTTAAGATTTTTCATTTCTCACAAACTTGTTAGTATCAAGCTTTTTAGCTATAATAAATTGTGTAATACAATATTGTCGATATCATTACCTGCCCATCGAAGCACGTGGAGATGTATATAGTAAATTGACCCTTGAAAAAGAAATGAGAAAATTAACTATTCTTTTTGTGAAACACAAGAATGCAAAATTTGTTCGAACAATATCAACAAAATAGTAAATATTTTAGGAAAGAATTCCAGTTTACTCCGAACGAAAAACTGATCAATCTTCAAAAACTTTTCAGGAGTTTATAATTAAGTCTAATATCTAGATATTTAATGATAGAAATTATTCCAAAATCCCAAATTAACTTTATTGGTGGAATGACGCGTTTTAAGCAGAAGTAATGAGACTTGGCTCATCGGTATAAAAGACAAATTATTCCAATTAGTAACCAACACACAAACTATCAAAATTATATTTTACAACAAAATATAGATATATAAATACATGATATATATGTACACGTGATCACTATATTAAAGTTAGCAGAACATAGTGTTAAGTGAATACAGTTAGGCTAAGTTCTTATAGTCTTACATAACTAGTAAATGAAGTTGTGTAAGACTATAAAGAACTTATTCCAAACCCAAACAACTTGTGAAATAAACTCTATTTAGGTCATATAAACTTATTCTTGCCTGTAAATTGTAAATGCTTGCACGTAGACAAGTTGATTGGACGAAATGAAAGATCTGAAATCAATCACTGATTATGGAAATAGATTATGTGAACTTTGTGTTTAGAGCTTTTTGAAACACTAAAAATTTAGTAAATAAATAAATAATGTGCAACTCCTATATCATTTTAAAAAAACCCATTAATTTTATATTTTAAATGTACATTAACATTTTTAATAGGAGTTTGAAAAAATGTCTCTTGAATCATTTACAGGATTTGTGCAGTATTTCCGCCGTTATTAGAGTATTAGAAATACAAATAAAATAAATGATAAAGAGATATTGTCTTCTAAAATTATTGATTTTATCGAAAGTAATTCTGCACAAATATATAAA
This sequence comes from Dermolepida albohirtum, assembly GCA_031893035.1. Taxonomy (NCBI): domain Eukaryota; kingdom Metazoa; phylum Arthropoda; class Insecta; order Coleoptera; family Scarabaeidae; genus Dermolepida; species Dermolepida albohirtum. Next base: position 8,682 of record JAVIWB010003017.1, on the reverse strand, counting down.
ATACTTGAAAATACATATAATATGCGTAATTTTATTAATTAATTAGATGTTGTAAATCAAAAATTCATGTTCAAAAATTCTGCTTTTAACCGCTTTATACATTGCATATACTACTGTGGGCAAAAAATAGTAAGACTTTTTAATTTAAATTAAATAAATAACAAAGAATATTATTTGAGTGTTATGCGTCGTTTGCGCAATGCTATTCGTAAAAAGAGGCCAGAATTTTGCCGATAACTCTTGGTATTTGCACCACGATAATGCACCGTCGTATACTGCATTAATTCTTCGTGAGTTTTTCGCCAAATTTTCAACCAATATCGTGCCGCAACCACCGTATTCGCCTGATTTAGCTCCGTGTGACTTCTGGCTATTCAGCAAACTGAAACGACCGCTCCGGGGAAACCGTTTTGAGTCAATTGAAGACATTAAACGTGAATCGCTACGCGCATTGAAGGCTATTCCTGAAATTGACTTTGTGTTTCAGTTTCGAGAATTGGAAGAAACGTTGGCACAAGTGCATTGGGGCCAGGGAGGATTACTTTGAGGAGGACGAAATAGATTTGGAAGAATAAATTAAGAATTTAAAAATTATGAACAAAGTCTTACTATTTTTTGCCCACAGTAGTATAATGTAAAAATTTTTTAAAAAATTTCTATTCTCCGCGTGGGACTCAAAATGCGAAACATTTTGCACAAAGTATTAGAGATGAGAAAGCTCTGCGCAGGATGGGTGCCGCATTTGCTGAATGTCGATCAAAAGCAAACGCGCAAACGATTTTCGGAGCATCCTTTGGACCGATTTAACAAGAATCCGACCGGTTTTGTGCGGCGATTTGTCACCATGGATGAGACATGGGTCCATCACTACACGCCAGAAACGAAACAGCAGTCAAAGCAGTGGCTGGAAGCCGGTGGTTCAGCGCCAAAGAAAGCGAAGTCGATCGCATCTGCCGGAAAAGTCATGGCAAGCGTGTTTTGGGATGCAAAAGGAATCTTGTTAATTGATTACGTTGAAGAAGGCAGAACAATTACAGGCGCATATTACTCTAACCTTCTTGACCAGCTGGATGCCAAAATTCGCGATAAGAGGCCTGGTTTGAAGAAGAAAAAAATCATTTTTCATCAGGACAACGCACCCGCACACAAGGGTGCGTTGGCGATGGGAAAATTGCGGGATTTGGGGTACGATTTGCTCGACCATCCTCCCTATTCCCCTGATTTGGCACCCTCAGACTTCCCAAATTTGAAAAAAATTGTTTCTAGAAAGCGATTTACATCCAACGAAGAAGTTGAAAGGACCGTAGAAGAATATTTTGACAGCCTTCCAGACTTTCACTTCCGGGAAGGAATATTGATGTTAGAAAAACGCTGGACCAAGTGTGTTGAACTCAAGGGAGATTATGTAGAAAAATAAAATCATTTTTTAAATTTAAATAGCTGTCTTTCATTGTCAGGCCGAGAACTTTTCACCTTGCCCACGTAATTATGCGCTCTTACGATGCTAAATTGAAAAATTCTAATTTTAACTACTTTACACATCGTACATGTAATGTAGAAATGTTTGAAAAAATTTGTGTTCTCCGCATGAAATTCGAATCCACTCATTCTCTCAGGGAATGTACCCACACCATTAGACCACGGAGACCCACGCGGTTAACAGAAACTTTTTCAAAAATTTCTGTATTGCATATATATATACAATGTATAAAGCGGCTGAAAGGTTTGTTCATTTTAACATCGTAAAAGCGCATAATTATGTGCAGTTAATAATATACTGTGCACTATTAATGCAATTTATAGCACATTAGGAGGACTCGAATTTACTGTTTTCGTGGTTTAATGATGAGGACATATTACCAGAGAGATTTCTGCATTACATGTACAATCTATAAAGCGGTTAAAATAGAATGCTTCAGTTTATCACCGTAAAAGCACATAATTATGTAAATTAATGTTATTTTTTTGTGTCGTTTTTTTTAAAATAGAATTTCAATTTAATAAATATACATTTTGACTTTCGCAAAAAAGATGTTTTAACGAATAACCATATATATAATTTTAGAACTGTCAAAAGGTATTATAAAAGTCAAACAAAGGCAATTAAAATATACGGAAAACTGGCTAGTGCCTTAAATATAAAGTACGACATTGTGAAGACAATTTTTATTCATACGACCAGAAATGAAATTACGAATATTATCTGATGTATTGATAAATAGTAAATTTACTTATGTAAAAAATGCATAAGGAAGTAATTCTCTTCAATAAAATTTAATTACAAGTTCTGACAAATTTTCACAATATTTGAAGTTAATTTCGTTGAATTTTATGAACGCACATGCCTTGTGTAGTCTGTGCCGTCTATGGTGACGAAATGTTATGCTGAACCTGGTGCAAGAGCTTCTTGTACTTCTAAAGTTGCTAACTTAGTACTACCGCTCGTCAACTGTCTTGGCGTGTACTGTATATATACTTCCAGAGAATTTCAGAGGAGCTGTTGGATTTACGCAATATGTCAGACGAAGTCAGATTAACTTGTTTTCCTATAAATTATATAAAACAGATACATTTACTTTTTATAGCATGATAGGGACTTCCTACATTCCGTTACACATTATTGCAAGGAACTTCTTCCACTCTTTATCTAGAAAGCTTAAATAATTGACAATAATTGTCCTAGAATCCGGTGCTCCGCCTGTAGCACTACACCGGATAATTTCTTCCACTGTGCGTAAAATGATATTCCGAATCCACTTTATCATACATATTCAGTGATAAGTCTTTAGTGTGTCTTTCTTTACAATTTTCTTCGGCTAACTCTACCACTTAGTTAAACCAATCGATAATATTGTTAAACGACACAAAACAGAATTGTTCTCCAATCAGCGTTACCAAAATTTACTTTAGTACAAAAACCATTCTTTTTTAAACAATTTGTACCGCTGTACTACCATCTCAACTTTGGCACTTATTGACAACTTTGAACAACGAAAGTGTGGTTAGAAAACTTTATATTTTAAAAATTTGTACATATTTTGTAATTATATTATATTTAAATTTATTAATTACCTTAAAGATCTATTAAAATATACAATATGTATAGTACTTAATGGAATCAAATTATTTTTGACCTCATTTTAGAAGAATATGGAAAACGTTACGGACATCTTAATTTTTAATCTAAATTTAACGTCCTTAAGTAAACATATGAATGTATAGAGTTATTCATGTACTTTGCAGTAATTGAATGGTGAATTTTGTTAAATGACTCACCGTGTATGGACTTTTGTTTTTTAATTCTAATTGAGAGTTTGACTTTAACGACATAATGACTTACAAATGTGGTAAAATATAAATAAAATACTTCTATACAGAGCTCCTTGTTGTTTGTTTTAATGTATTATATGTTCAAAGTGTTCTTTATTGGTTATTTTTCTATATAGGAGAAAAGCTTTGATGGAAACTCCTCTTTTTCTGTTTCTGAATTATTACAGCTGTTTCTAGCACTACTTATGATGTGTTAATACCTGTTTTATTTCTTGATCAACAGACAAAAAAATTTCGTCTGTTAATCGATCGGATCGATAACTAACGTTTTCGTGACCAGGTTGTACCGGATGATGTTGTGATTCTACTAGTATTTATTCATATGTGTGATTTTTGATATACACTATATCCTAGTGATCCGTTTTATTTCTTGATCATCAACATGTCAAGAAAAGATAACTTTCCTTGATCCTCTACCTCTACTGTAAATTGAATTTTCAGTTGTTCGGCATTCTGGTGGTGTAAAAAGCTTTCGTGTTTCTTTTTGCCATATGTCCAAATTAGGAACCTATCGTCGACGTACCGAAGCCACAAGCTATATTTGTCTACACACCCTTGCTCCAAAGTTCCCCATGAAAATGTTTGTAATAATTGATGATACAGAAAATCCCACAGGTGCATCTTCAACTTGTTGATATTTCTGATTGTTATATGTAAAATAGGTTATCAAACAATATTCTATTAGATTAATTGTATGCTTTGGTATTTGGTACATACTTTCTAACACAGACGTGGTTTTTTCGTGAATGAAGACGTGACGTCGAAACTGACTAACAGATCCATTGGTTATATGTGTACGTTTTTTTATTAATCCGCATATTTCACCAACGATGCCATTTGCTCGGCATGTGTCTGGAACTCTTGTGCCAGGTGTCGTGCTAGGACTTGTGTTAGTGATCCTATAGAACTTATAATCTGGGCGGTTCATCGGTTTTTCTGTATTTTTGGAAGTCCATAGGATTTCGGTTGATTCATTTCTTTGTTTCTTCAATCAGCGCTGTTGCGTTTGTTCTGGTTTTCCTTTCTTTTTCCAAATACATTGTTGGATATATCGGTTTATGTGTATGAAGGGTTGTCTGAAAGCGCAACTATTTTCCTGTGATAATCGATCTTGTGTAATACGGTAGTACCATTTCTCTTGTTTGTGGGTACGATAATGACAGTGTCATCCTTTTTAATAACTTTTAGAGCTAGATATTCATTTCTTGTAGCTTCCGGATGGTTTCGACTTTCCGAGAAAAGTAGCCGCTTCTGGTAATATTGTTTCTGCGTGATTATGTTTTGTATTTACTTTGCAAAATCCTATTAGTTCGACCACCTGTACAAGTGTAAAGATCTTAAAAGCGACTACTTTGAAAAACAATAGCCATTCATATTAACTAATGTAAATTTGATTAAACGTTTTCCAAAAATTTTTGTAGTAACCTATGCTGAAGTGATTGCTAATGGAGTAGTAGATTTTGCAGAAAATACTGCTATTTTTCTTTGATAAAGAGGACTGTGACATGAATGCGTACCGAAATTGAAACATTTTGTATTAAAACACGATTCTTAGATGAATGGATTGTTGAGTACTTCTTTTTCTAAACAACGGAGTCTTGATCTTGCAATGTAGGATACTTTATATTTTATAACAGAATGTTATCTATGAAATGCTGATCCGACAAGTACGTTTAGTATACTATGCGTGGACATGAACAATGATAAATGAAAATGGAGTAAGCTGTCGTACTCATTTTTAGGTATATATATATAATATATAATTTATATGATGTGGTAACTAAAGTTATCGGTTTTTCCGTTGTCAGATGGAATGCTTTTATTTACAATTTTATCGTTTAATTGCGTATTAGTTCACTTGAGACGCTTCTAGAGTGCTTATTGTATTGCTGATACAATAAATGGTATATAGGTAAGCGAATATTTTACGTAAATTAAAGCACGGGTCACAAGTGATACGTCGAATTGTTAAATATACTAGTTCCATAAAATGTGACGCTTGTAATGTAAACTTAATGGTTTACGATGAATGGAATTTCAAACGGTACATAGAATTGAAGAAACATAGAAAATTTTAAAAAATGATATACCATTCACCGACGTACATAAATATGTATACTTAGTAATTTGATATTTCCCTTAAAACTGTGTTTTCCTTTATGTAAGATTTTCACTCACATGTCTATGGTTGGCGGAATCAGCGATTTCAAGGAACGAATACATAATTGCGCTCAACTTATTCAGCCCAAAGCTACTGAACTAGTATTGGGTGCGCTACTGTGGACCAGCAAAATTGATCGTTTCCAGTAGTTTTACAAGATCTTAGATGTAAGAGACAATATCTAGTTGTCAAAATCTATTAACTAAATTTATGTTTTCATCGTGGTTAAAATATGATTTTGGGTTATTATACACTAACTTTCAATGTATATTTTTACAATTTCAAAACGGTAAATTTGTATTTTATTGGCTGTCATTAGATGTTATTATTATCGCGACTTGCTCCATAAAAATTAATAGTCGATATAAACTAACTCCTGTATATGCAAATTGCTAGATACTATATCAAACGCTAATTGCTCATTTGTGTACTATTATTTTGTTACGTATTGTATAAAATAACTTAAATTTTTACTGCATATATAAATTATTTCAATTGTTTATAATTTATATAATTGTTATACATTATACTTCAATCTTTAGTAACACATTTCATTGTATATTTCTATACAAACTTTCAGAAATTTTTTGAAGACCAGTTATAATTTATTACATATTTCAACACTAGCTTCTAGAATGGATAAAAATCTTTTTCAATATAATTATGAAATCTATAAACGTAATAGTACTAGGCATACTAAATAGGAAACATCGCTTGTCTGAATGCAAATCGATGCTGTATAAAATCATTACTGGTTTCTAAGAAAGAAATTAAAAGTACAGTCTTATATTAAAAATTGCTTTAGACAAAAACATAAAACAAAAACTGTAATAATTAGTAAAAATTCTTAATGTAAACAGAACAATCGGGGATACCATCTAAAATTGAAAGCATAATCAAGAAAAAATATTTAAAACTGATTATGGAACTGCACAGTGTTTCTTGGTGTGATAGCTGTCCAGATAATGCAGTGAAAGTGTTCGCAATTGTCGCTGATTTTAAATAATACTTTCGAACCGTCTGGCCGATTGTAAAGTGAAGGGAAAAGTCAAACAAGAATTTATAAATATGGGTTCGGGCTTGTGGCGGATTCTAGTGAATTGTAACTCTTCGACATATTCGTTTTAACATATAACAAATTGTTCGCCATGAAACTCAGGATAGCGTAAGTGACATTTTATTCCATTTTGTTATCATTATTTTTGTGTTAATTTACGGAAATACCAGATTTTCTGCATTTATATTATATTTTGTTTAATTAATTCTAGATTCTTTAAATTACTAATTAATGAGTTAATTATTTAGTTAAGCAAATTGTTTATTCAGTTTTAAAACAAATATACTGTTTACAACAAATGCATTTGGAAATAGAAAAAAAAAGAAAACAAGTGTAATTGATTTCTTCCGAGTAATAAAAATAAGCGCATTGACAAGGTAGTAACTGTAAAATAACCTTCTGTCTTTATAAATAATGACTTTTATTTATAGTTTATATAAGGTGTCTTTAATAGAGCGGTGAAACTATATTAGCCTTATATTAGAAAAACCTGTTTTGTTGGACATATAAAATATGATAGACATACATACACATGTACATACATATGTATATACTCGTTTCTGTATACATGCATTGATATATAAATTACTTGTCTATTGGGTTTAGCCAATATACTTTTTTCATTATTCTTCGATAATATTTACATATATGTTCTTTTGATGATTATATTATCGTTTTTAGTAAAAGTTTTGTTCTTTATGGACTATTTGATGAGATGTATCTAAATAAAAGTAATTAGTACTTCGTTCCAGGAGAAAATAAATATAACTTTTGCTTCCAAGATCGTGATAGTGCTATGAACTATGTCTAAATGAACGAAATGCCAGCAATTAGCATTTGTGACGTCATAAATGTCAATATTATATTCTAAGAAATTATAGTAATAAGTCATAACTTATTACAACATATTACACAGGTAAACGATTAGTATTTAGTGTCAATAAGAAAATTTTTTAAAATCTTGTACTTAATATAGTTTGAATTCTAGTCTAGTTTTTAGGCATTTTTATTATTAACGTATAATATTACATGTAATAAAAGAGAGAAAATTACTTTTCGTAATAATATTTTGAAACATATCCAGTTCTTTAACAGGTTTGTACAAACATATATTCGACTATTATCGATTAATAAATAATAGTAGCAGTGGTAATAAGAACATAAATGGATTTAATATTTGGAATATGATATGTAACATACACTGTGTCTCGAAAATAATGAATGCTGTCCTGTACTTCTTTTTAATTTATTACTTACATATGTATAATATACAACGTATTAGATTATTGGTATCTACAGTGACGTGAACTGTTTTCAACTTCCGGTAACTTTCTGTTGCGGTGGAAATAACCAATGACATCCATATTTCAAGTGGAATATCAATGATTTAAAATGTAGTTGTTACACTACCTTCCTTACATATGCTCTTGTAACAAATATTTTTTTATACTTTGTGAAATATATTTCAGTTAATTGAAGTACACATACAATAATAACCAATATATGAAAATTAGAACTTCTATATTAAGATTACAGTTTAGAAATATCGTAGAATTTATAATTAGAGTAGACTACCAGTATTGTTTATTTAGTTAGAAAGATTAAGTTAAAGTACAAATCAAATCATTTTTTTATAACTGCCAATGCAGTCAGAATATCACTTAATAAAATTATCAAAGCATTGTGAAGAAACATAACCTAAACAGTGACATTGCTTATTAAGCAAAGTTATAAACTTTGTGGCCCAAATTATAAATTCAATTGTTCTTACGATATTTAATACTGTTAACAATATTTGAATTTTTTCTTCTTAAGTTGGCAATTTTATGTTAACGTGCCTAATTTTCAAAATCATATTTGACAAGATAAATTACAAAGTATTCTAACCTAAAAAATAAATCTGACGATGAATGACCAGGTAAGCTAATTTCCCAAGGATGCCAAATTAAATTTTTGCTTTAATTATTTAGTCACCTGTTATATTTCATATTCTTTGTTGGATCTTATTTTTAACCTTAAAAGAGAACTTAACTCACATAAGCTTTATGTAATATGGATTTTAAAAACACTCGTATTTCAATAAACGTCGTTATTTATTTACATCATAATAAGTGTATCCGAAGTAAGAATTAAT